>OX596275.1:54984061-55576561 GCA_951394225.1 Harpalus rufipes
AGATATGTTAAATACAATAGACGAGCAGTCATGTGACTTAGTTGGCATTGACAAGCAGATATGGCGGCCCCATGTCAGAATGATAGCTAGTATTTATGTACACAGATGTCAAATCATAATTTCTCATTCTAAATTTAGTGATTTTCCAATTCCATGTGGTTTATTTTCCTCGGCAAGTAAATTTCACACTCCTGGTGGCAAATTAACTACGTGAATTCAGAAGAAAATAATACATTAAACGCCCGTAGGGGAATAATCTTTATATTTCATCCCTGGGCGCAAAATGGTGTGCTTTTCGTTCAATTCTGATACCATAGAAATTGACTTTTACTCTCAGTCATGGTAAAAAAAAAAATTGTGTGGTTTTTCAACGATGTATAACTTACCTATGCATATAAAAAGAATACATGATAATGATAAACTAATCACTATGAAGGGAGGTATATTTTTTATATTATATGCTACCAAAATTACAACCAATTTTACTTACATATATATATGAAAAACAAGTAGCTAAACAACAATCCGTTTTTAAAAAACCAAGATCGATCATGTTTATATAGATGACGTGATAATATATGTTAAAAAATAACAGATATAATTATCATTAACATTTACCTTATGTTACTGCATTAATTAAGATAAAAAAGTGATTGATTTATATCCTTGCTATAAAAATTATTTTTCTTACCACTTAAAAACAATTCAAAATTGCTTCATCTACGCGAATCTATTATTTACCACATTAATTCTAAATTTATTCGAACCAGTTCTATTTTTTCTGCAGTTGAATAGTAGATAATCAGAGTGATTTTATAAGATTTGTACCGTTCAGCTTTCGATTTCTGTGAGTAATTTACATCGGAATCCTTTTAAATTAGTTCGTCTGATTTGCATGTTACACTAGTTTGGATGTGTGTTTGTCACGGGGCCAGTAAATATCGCAGTGAAATTGGTTTCCTGCACCAAAACATGAAAGTTTCATTACTTTACTGCAGACGTCGCGTAAAATACAATGACAACAGGATCGACGACATTGAAGGCCATTAAGGTCAGATTAAGTTATTTAGATCGAATTTCAACAATGTAGATTATGAAATTTATTGTTATACATAATAATACTACCTCTGACTAATACCACTTGCCACATTTGTAAATAACTAACAAAGTCAAGAGAAACAAAAACATTTTTTTTTCTTTTCTATTCGCAATTTTCAATAACGGCGATTTATCTGTAAAATAGCTTTACAGAGGTTAATTTGGTCTATGGTAAGTTGTCTTGAGCTGGCCGAAATCCAACCGAACATTAAGCATGCATTTTAATTGGCTACTAAAAATCAAATCCTGTTTGAAACTTCATAACCCCGGAGTATATTGAAATACAAATTTTAAATTTTATTGTCTTGCAGACAAAGGGTTGAAAAGTATTCCTAGCATTTCTAGTTGGTTGAACATTGCCATGAATTTGTTCTACATTTTGTCCAATTATCTTGATATTTCTTCAAATAAAAGCACCTCACTTAAATTAGTCAGCATCAAAAAAATTTTTTAAAAAATTGGTGTGGCAAAAAATTGCAGAAGAATGACCAGGTAAGAGATAGCCACTTTCTAGCATAAATCGTGGTATTTGGCGACTGATAGGAACTGGATCGATTTTCAGAAGACCTGGGAGTGGAAAGTCACTAAGTGTTACAAATAACGTTAATTCAGAATTAATCTATGAACTGTTCCAGGTTTTCTGAAAATCGATCCAGTTTCTATCAATCGCCTAATAGCATAATTTGTGCTAAAAAGTAAAATTCTGGAAATTCTTCCGCAATTTTTTTGCTACGCCAGTTTTTACCTTCCGTCACCTTTAGGTAGGGAAGGTATTGTCTTTAGTCAAAAAAATCGATGGTGAGTTTTCATTGAATAAGCACGTCTTAGGGTCGATTTTACTATTTTTACGATGATCTCTGTATGTGTGTGTGTGGACGTGTGTGCGTGTGTTCTTGTGAGTGTGTGTGTGTTCGTGTGTGTGTGTTCGTGTGTGTGTGTGTGTGTGTGTGTGTGACCGCGGTTTCGGCCGCGATATCTCCAATACTAGAATTCCAAAAATTTAAGATGAAAGGACTGTATTGAGAGAAAACAAACGCGAAACAAAAAAAAATGAAAGAAGTAAATAATAGTGACCCCCTAACGAATGGGAAAAACTAAAGAAGAAGATGTTAGTGTCAAGTGCAATTTGCATAGTTTGTTTATGAAATAATTTTACTGGAAATATAAGATCTTTTTCAATAAAATCTATGTATAGGGCGCGTGCAGTGACGTGATTTTGCTGACTTTGGCAAGCAGATATGGGGACCCGTCTCAAAATGACAGCTATTAATTACGTCCATAACTGACAAATGTCATAATTTTTCATTCAAAATTTCATGATTTTCTTATTTCATGTGGTTTATTTGTTATCAGGAGTATGGAATTCAGTTGCCGAGAAAAGAAATTATAAAATACCAAAAAATGAAATTGTGAATGAAAAATTATGAGATTTGTCAGTTATGGACATAATTTATAGCTGTAATTCTGGTACGGGCCCCTATATCTGCTTGCCAGAAATGAATGGAAGAAGAAAATAAAAAAAAACCCTAACGAATGGGAAAAGCTAAAGCAGAGGAAGATGTCAGTGTCAAGTGCCATTTGCATAGTTTGTTTATGAAATAATTTTACTGGAAATTTAGAATCTTTTCAAGAAAAATTATGTATGGAATTTGTACATAATACACAGGATTGACGGAAGGTATTGTGCTGGCCACATCAGATTTTTTTCTATAGGTTACAATTTTTAGTAATGTTGATAAGACTTAGCAACTTTCTTATAGTCAAATAGTGTATAAAAAATACCACACCTTCTTTGAAATAGTATCTTTTCTATTCTTCCTGTTGCTAATTCAAGTAAACCACAGACTTAAAGAAAAATTCTCCCTGGTATCATTTCGATCTGTCATTAATCACCTTGTGCATAAATTAGATGTATCGTGTGGGGAAGCAATGCATCGTTACGTGTGTAATCTAATTGCGCATCTCGGCGGCTCGGGCACACAGACCCGAGGTGTTAATTAGTACGCGGACAGTGCGATCCCGGCTGCTCTGCATTGACCAAGCGCGTGTGAAAACACGGCCGAGGAACTATGCACGGAATGCTGGCCAGAAAAAAGACACACTACAGTCAATATTGTATCGTTAGTACTTACACACTTTATGGTAATAGCAATATTATAAAACCGTATTATTTATTAATTAAATAATTATTGAGATGTGTGTAAACAGAATTCCCCATCTATCAAATAATAAAAGGTGAGATAATATTACATCTTCAATTTTTCTTCACAAATTTTATCGGTTGGAACTTACGAATAAAATCTGTGTTTATATGCCAAACTTAAATAGTTTGAAATACTGAAGTAAGAGATGGACCCTGAATTCTTAAAATTTTATTTTTTAAACAATTGATCTCTCCTAATTAACATTGAATTTTTGTTCAATCTAAAACTTTTTTTCTACGGTTATTTTTAATAAGGAAATGTGTAATGACTAAAATCCAAACAGGTCCTCAACTTAGTGCATCCTCAAACACATTGGTTCTTAACCTGGAGGTAAACGAAGGGGTAAAATGGCTATATGGGAGGGGTAAAAGAATTAGGAATTTCTCATTCACTGATATCACTCAACATTTATCTGCTTTGAAAGTTTCATACAATAACAATTTCTGACACATAAATGATCGTCAACCCGATTATTAGATACCTTGACATTTTTGGCAAATGATGGAATATTTAAAGATGAAGATGTCTCTGCTAAAGTCCAATTTCTTAGACTGTTACGCTGTTAATTTTTTTTAAATATTTATGTTATTATAAATATTAATGCATTTGTTATTTTCTATACGGTTTCATTTCACTTTTTCCTTCATATTCAACAGTTATAGAGCTAAACAATTGTAAAGAGATTAAAATTTCATTAATCAGCCAGCTATACTATAACATAACCATGGATACTGCTGATATATTCATATAATTCCAAATGACATACGCCAGTGTCAAGTGCAATTTACATGGTATGTTCATAAGACGCGGGAAGATAGGATAATGAATGAGAGTATAAGGGAAATGGCTCGAGTGATAGTTTCTATAAAGATACAAGATAAACAGAGGAAGACCAACGAGAAGAGGATGATGCGTAAAATAGAAATGAGTAAAAGAAGAAAATCAGGAATAGCGACACGTAACGAATGGGAAAAGCTAAACCAGAAGTTCATGTTATAATTTTGCAGCAAATATAGAATCTTTTCCAAGGAAAAATCTACATGGAATTTGAATAAAATACATAGACGTGACATCAGATTTTTTTTTCATTTTGAAATTGTTAATAAGTAGTAGTGTTTCAAATAGAAAAGTTAAATATTTTTATTCTCTCCAGTGAAAATGATAAATTTTTTTTTTTTTAAATGGAACCCATATTTGATTTTTATTTTTACTTTAATAAAATACTTTTTTTTGATTGTATAAATGTTATTACATTATAAATTTGTTTTACCCGTCAAACCTTACATTTTTTAAATATTTTTCATCACATTTCTTATTTTCCTAGAAATCCGGACACCTGTATATGGTTTGGATACGAGAAACAAATAATAATACTGCACCTAATAAAACATACGAGTATTTTACCTCGCTTTACAATTAATTTACATATATCTCATTTTGGAAACTCTGATCTTAAAATCATGTTCTTATTAAATTTATGTCTGTTTATAATCAATTTTCTTATTTAGTGAAAATTGAATGCCTGGAATGTTTTTTTTTACATCAATTTAATGATACCTTAACCTAGAAAACTTAAACATGTAGTGTGAAAATATACTCGTAAGAAATTAATCTACATATGGAAATTGATATTTATGATCTATAAATTATTAAAGATATTAAACTCTACTCGAGATCATGTTATATTGTAAAAGCAAGATTATTAATTATAGTGCAGGATGTTGGATATAAACGTAGAAATTAGTTCATAATATCTTTAAATGATTTTAATAACCAGATCACTATTAAATTATTTCTATAGCGCTAGCATAAATCCTTTTAATGTCGACGTTTTATATCACAAAAATCTTATATTGCTAACAGCCCCTGAATTCATTACAGAGCCCCATTAAATTAATGATTTATTTTAATTTCTTTGATATTAATACTTCACTTTAATTATATCATATCATAGCGATGCTTTTCAGATTAAAGATTTTTTTCAGGATCTTGATTGCACTTCCTTTCCACATCACCAATGACAACCTTTGAGAAATCTAGGCTTCAAACTTCATGACCTAATCGTGTGAGATTTTACAAGAAACAGTTTGTTTTTAACTTGGCTTTGAAAATAGACATATAAATTAAGTAATTAATAATAATACCGGGCGGCTATTAAAAATCGATTACTATTTGAAACTTCGGAGTACATTGAGATCCCTTGCAGATAAAGGGTTGAAAGGTATTCGTTGTAAATTTCTAATATTTATATGGAAAATAAGCGAATGGAGATTTTCTAAAATTGACATTCTAATATATTATTTACATGATGTTGATAATTTTATAATCAGCTTAAAACAAAGTAGGCTATTATTGAAACAAATGTAACTGTGGAATCTCAAACTTAATATAAAAAAAATCTGATGTGGCCAGCACATTACCTTCCGTCAATTCTTTGTATTATGTACAAAGTCCATACATAAATTCTCTTGCAAAATATTCTATATTTCCTATAAAATTATATCATAAATGAACTAGCACAAGTCGGCGACCAGACAATCTTCAATTTTACTGTAACATATTTTTTTAAATAATAAAATAACAGTAATATCTTATGTACCCTCATAACAACTAAGTAAACGGCACTACTAAATTTGACAGAAAACTATGTGAAATTTACAATTCAAAATAACATTGGAAAGGAAGATAAATCGTTCTTTCCTTAAAAAAAAATCTGATGTGACCAACACAATACCTCTCGCCATTTACCTATGGAGTCTCGTTGCCGCGTGCTTGATGTCTGGTCGCGAATCTGGGGAACCAGATTGGATCCCGATCAACGCCAAATATTTCGAATTTTAAACGGCATAAAATTAACCATTGTGGTAAACGCCCACACAATACAAATATGTCATCATCATTGCCGAAATGTGTGTATAAATCAGAATAGCACACTCAGCAATGGATAATATGCCGTGATAATATATTTATTTATTTCTTTACTTAAATACATACCTGCATATTTACTAATGCTAGAAATTATGTATATTAAGTTCCTTTCCATAAAACTATTGCTCTGTTTACAATTTTCCTTTTAAAAGGTTACTATTATTAATTTGAAATGATTATTTTTTTGACAGTCATTTATCTGTCAGTTACATACATTTGAGATGAACTGTGTAACCAGGGAGATGTGTTTAAAACATAAGCTCCGAGATATAATTTTTATATTACTTTATAAATTTATCCATAAAATATATAAAAAAGTATTAAAGCAAACCTGTTGAAAATGCAATAGTCTTTAATTTTTATAATAACAAATTGCGAAAAATTTACATTTAAAGGTATTTTTTGAAGAAAACCCATCTTGAGCTTCAAGTAAACTACCATTTCCGGTTATCCGATTACCACCAAAATCTAATGGCTTCTTTTTATATTAGAATAAGGTAGAAATACATTGTTTCAAAACTTTCTCAATGATAGTATTTGAGTTAGAGCGTAAAGAGGAACCACACACACATACACATACATACATACTTACATACATACACACATACACACAGACATCATCGTGAAAATGTGAATTGGAATCTAGGGACCTTAAAACGTGGTCATTTACCAAAATCTCGATATGCGATTTTTAGCACGATCCCTATACCTCCCTTACCAAGGGTAGCGGGAGCTAAAAAGGTGCCGAGTAACTGACTGTTACAAATAACGGATGAACTATCCTAGGTTTTCTGAAAATCGAGCCAGTTTTTATCAGTCGCCTAATAGCACGATTGTGCTAGAAGGTGGCTATCTCTTTCCTAGCAATTCTTCTGCAATTTTTTTACCACACCAATTTTTTCCTTGATAACAAGTTGCATAAGTCAGACTTACTTAGTGAGGTGCCATTATTAGAAGAAATCTCCAGAGAATTGGACAAAACTTGGAGCAAATTAATGACAATGTTACAACTAACTCGAAATGTTACAAACATTTACGTTAAATGTAGCTTTAAACAAAAGTACTAATATGAATAACACTGTTCTGTCTAGAGTTACACAACATAGAGATTTAGGTGTCATTTTTGATCTGAAATGTCATTTTTTTCAACACTATGACAATATTATCGCTAATTCATATAAAAATCTCGGTTTTATTATTCGTAATTCCAAAAATTTTCATAGAATTTCAACACTTCAGTCTCTATTTAATTGTTTCGTGCGAGCTAAATTGGAATATTGTTTCCTTATCTGGAACCCATTATACAAAAATTCAGTAAGAGCAATTGAATCTGTTCAGGGGAAGTTTGTCAGATATTGCTGGTTTAAATTTTCTTTTGTTCGCAATGATATACCGTACCAATACAGCATTGCTCTCACTGAATTTAGTATGATGACGCTTGAAGATCGTCGCAGTTATTTAGCATGTATCTTTTTATATAAAATTATAAATAATAAAATCGATCATTCAAGTCTATTATCATTTATTAGTTTACACGTACCAAGAAGTTGTAACTCTAGACAGAAACAAATATTTAGTGTACCTATAGCGAAAACTAACTATGAGCTACTAAACCCTGTTAGTCATATTTGTTCCCTATACAATAAAATGTATTGCAATATAAATAATATTGACATATTTTTTGATTCATTGCAAGTATTTCGGAGTAAATTACTTGACTTCTTTACTCAATCTCGTTAACTATTATTCTTCGTCTTTCATCAAATAAAATAAGCTGAATTATTAATAATTATTATTATATATTTTGTATTATCATTATGCTACATTATCAATTCTTTTATGTACCTACTCGTGTATTATGTTTTTTTGTATCTCAATTCTCACTCTATAATTGGGGCTTTTGTCCTGTTGAGTGAGTAATACATAAATAAATAAATAAATAAATAAATAAATAAATAAATAAATAAATAAATAAATAAATAAATAAATAATAAACATCGAGTTCAACGTAATAGACCAGTACTTTAGAGAAATATCAATTTATGTTCACAATATTTTGAACTTCCGCTATCCATATTTTCCCATTTTACAGCCTTTTAATCAAAGAAATACTAGTCCCCATTAATTCCATGATTTATTATAACTCCTTTGATATTTAATTCTTTATCATTGCTGTGCATTTCAAATAGAAAAGATCTTTTTTCTGTTAGTAATTGCATTGGCTTTTATACTGAATGACTGTAAGCATTTTTGCTAATTAGTGCGTAGTTGTACGAGTGCGTGCCTTTGACTCCAGAGGACCATATCCATACGTTACTGGTTAGCGCACCGTATATTCGATTCATTATGCAACCAGGCTCTGGCGGGCGCTCGTGTGTATTCTAATTAAGCAAAATCCCATACAACGTAGCATATTTTGCAACGTACCCCAGGGCTGGACTCGATAAGGAAATTTCAATGTACAAAATAAATGAGGGGCTCTTTGGAAAACTGGTAAAATTTCATTTTTATTCCAAAAAAAAATCTTCTTCTTCTTATCCTGGCACTACAGACGTCGTTGGTTCTTGGCCTGATTCAACTGTCGCTTCCAATCTGTCCTATCCCCAGTGAACGTGATATTTGCAGTTTTCATATCCCTTATTACGTTATCTCTCCATCTATTTTTTGGTCGGCCTCTAGGTCTATTAACTAACGGCTTGTGTTTGTAGATACGGTATACTTGTCGCTCTTCTGTCATACGGTTTAGGTGTCCGTACCATCGAAGGCGCTGTAGTCTTATGAAAGATGACAGTTTCACATCGCCATATAGGTCGTAGAGTTCTTGGTTATATTTGATACGCCAGTTGTTGTCTTCAAATGTTGGGCCATATATTTTGCGCAGTATTCTTCTTTCGAATTCAAAAAAAAATAGTCTAGTATAAATCTGAACTTCTATATTACGCATACAATGCGATAGAACTACATTTGACGTTTCCGTAAATTACCTATTTTGTAACATATTACATTATTTGTACATATTTTTATATCTAAAACCACTTGTTGCAAGCCACTTTTAAACGAAGTTCGTTCTTCTTTGATCATTCAATAATCTTATCACTTATTCATCCTTTTATTTAAATACGATGATTTCATGTAAATGCACTGTTGCCAACCTGATAATAATTATTGCGCGTACATATAAGATAACTTGAATAGGTGTGCGATGTACAATAGTATATTTGTAAGTAAAATGACCAAAAAATAAGTGCAAGAAGAAAGAATTAAATAATTTCGATGCAACACTGAACATAAGTTAGTTGTCAACATAACAGAAAAATAAATATTCCTTTCATGTTCACAAAATTGTGATTTCAAATAAAATTTAATATACAACCTTGACACTGAAGTCCCTTTTTTATCACTCATATGATTAATTTTCCTCGGTCTTTCGGCCTCGGCAACTAAATTCCATATTCGTGATAAAAAGTAAAACTTCAGTACTTTGACACATAAATAACTATTGTTTATTGCCTAAAATAATGTACCTCCTTTTTTCAGAGATCCAAATACATCGATGCAGCTTTTTTCTTAACTTCGAGATGGTGAGTTTTAGTTTTTTCATTATACAGAGTGTATCACGGAAAGTGAAACATAGGCGTTTAACATGGGAAATCAGTTTTTCCGTGCGCATTGCTCCCCTAATTATTTTAGATAAAATGTTTCAAATGGAGGTGGTAAATCAAAAATTTCTACATCCGAATAAATAAAAAAAAAATCATTTTGGCTACTTCATAACTGCAGAAATAAAATTTGGAAATTCACGAAATTTCAATTTAATAGCCATGGATTTAGAATCAAGAGACGAACAAAAGCGTAACTTTTATTACGTCAGTGTCAAAATAAATACTAATAATTTGACGTATAAAACGTTACGCTTTTGTTCGTCTCTTGTTTCTAATTTCATGGCAAATAATATTAAATTGTAATTCCGTGAATTTTCAAATCTCATTTCTGCAGTTACGAAGTAGCCAAAATATTTTTTTTTTTTGATTCGAATGTAGAAATTTTTGCTTTACAACATCCATTTGAAACTTTTTGTCTAAAATAATTAGGGGGGCAATGCGCACGGAAAAAACTGATTTCCCATGTTAAACGCTTATGTTTCACTTTCACTTAATAACAAAGTAAATTGAACTTATACTTACAGGTATATAAATTAATTATATTATTAAAAGTTTATATTTGTTAATGCAGTTTCAAACGACCCAATGTACCAAACATATCATAAAGTATATTACCAGATTTATTCTTAAAGAACTTATCGGGAGTTTTTAAGTTCTCAAGTAATTAATTTGACAACTTTACCAGGTTTTAAGTCACCAGAAATTTATAACAGCTTTTAAATATCACAGAAATTAATTTGAAAGCATTAAAAAAAATGATTGGGAGCGTTTAGGAATTGCAAGGAAAAAATAGTGAAGTGTATTATTGTTGAAGGGAACATAAAATAAAATAGGAACCATGTGTCTTATTCTCAAAACATTTAACGTTTTATTTATATTTCGTAAGGAATTGGATGCACACCCTTTAACATAAATAGGTAAAAATAAATTTACATTTGTTTACTTATACAAAGAAAATATCGTTGGCAAAAGATTTTTCTTCCCTTAATTCAGTCCTGCGTTTCTGGCTTAACACCATCATGTACCTCTATCTCCTCATCTCGATCTGGTCTCGTATGTAAATCCACATGTCTTTGTCGGTCGGCAAACTATATCGTACTACACTATAGTATACTGAATACTGTTGTGTATAGAGTAACCAACCATACCGTGTACCTCGCTGCCTAACGCCGGCGCGTGCTAATTATAAACGGGTGTGAGCCATTGTCTTATCTGATGCAGGAACTCCGTAATTGAGACGTTAAAGGAGCAAAACGAGCCAAAATGGTGTGAAGGAAAGCGAGATCAGAAGGATAGGGATGAGCTATTGCTCGAGAAAGAAAAAGAGGATGGTGCCCTCAATAGCATACTGTAACTTGAAGATATTGAAACACTGTGAAAATTAAGTTCTTAATCATAGAATCCGTTGTAAAATCAGTAGTAAATTATACATCAAGGTTATGAAGAGTATTGTATTATTGATTGACAGCACGACAATAATCATCTCAAAAGAACCGAGGAATATAATTCACGAGAGCAATAGCAATAATACTCTTCAAACCGTTGTGCATATGTCGTAGCCACATTGTAAAGTCTGTCGTTTAGTAAACACCTAGACATTCTACAAATAGACTAACTTGATTGTGAAATAACTCTGGGTCAGCGAAGATTAGACAATCATGCTACGTTTCATAAAATGTCTAGGGGTTTTATACAATAACCGGATTTTACAACCTAGCTATACGACATATATACATATTATGAATTTTAATATATGTAATTAAGCTTGCTTCAGCATATCATTAGGATAGTTTTCCAGTATTTATTATTATTATTTAGGAGAAATTTTGGAGTAAAATGGAGATTAATAAGTTTGACAGTATTACAACTGTTTAATATTTGGGTCTATTCTGAATAAAACTATAAACCTTACAGATCAGTAAATCTCTAAATAATGAACAAAATCGCAACGAAAGCTGCCAAACTTATGTAGGTGTAATTTAATATTAATCAACAAAAATATGATGTTAGTTTTTAATATGAAACATCTAATGGCGCGCGTATACGAGGGTAAGAACAACGATAGTGCCATTCGGCCAGCCTCGTGACTCGTCGGCTCTCTCCGCCTCGCCACCTCGATTCGGTGTTCCACGCTCGCCACTTTACTTGTGTGTATCGATATATCAGCGTCGTTTCCTTTATACTACACGCTCACCGATTTACTTATGTGTATATCGGTATATCGGAGCGAATTTGAAAAAGCAGAGTATCGTTTCGAATAATAAATACTTCAATAAAGATAAAAATGTTTCACATCTGCTAGGCGCCCCGCGACGGCTCACTTTTTTTACCTCTCGCTAAGAGATTGGATACATGATAAAAATCGCATATTCAGATTTGAAAGAATAAGCACGTTTTAAGGTCCCTACAATCCGATTTTAATATTTTTCTGATGTCTTTGTGTGTGTATGTGTGTGTGTGTGTGTGTGTGTGTGTGTGTGTGTGTGGAAGGAGGGATGTTGGAAGGACGATTTATCGACAACTATAATCTTAATATCGGTTTAACTATGTATTTCTCAATCGGATACTACTGGGAATAGCTGAAAAGGATTTGGTAATAATTATAATAATAACACCGAAAAGAGCAGATCCTTAAAAAAATTCTTCTAAATATTATTTTTTGAAAATTTTTATTCTTGCTAGTATTAAAGAAGAGTAAATTCTCTATCTGATACATATAAATATTTTATTATATCTTTTATAGATTTAGAGATATGTAAGGTATATAATAATCTATTGTAATAAAACTCACAGCCCAAATAATGTCATGGAAGCCAATGAAAATTTAAAATATTTGTAACTGACATAAATGTCAGTGCCAAAAATTCAGAGACATTACTGAAGATTTTTTCTGGGAAGTATATACATTCTATTATTTCTTATTATATTAATAGTTAAATATTTAAAATTATAGGTATATTAAATATACCTTTCAAAAATACTGCCAATCTCGACAATTAATTGGAAACATCTCGAAAAATTAGAAGAGTAGGACAATATTTCTTCATAGAATGAATTTAAAATTTAAAAATCTAAATATAAGGAATAGATATAAGTAGGATTTTTGATATAGATTGTAGGGATAAAAAAAATGTTAGATACAATAGGGCGCGAGCAGTCATGGGATTTTGTTGGCTTTAACAAGCGGATATGGGGGTCCGTGTCTAAATGATAGCTAGCAATTATGTACATAGATGTCAAATATCATAATTTTTTATTCAAAATTTAGTGATTTTTCAATTTAATGTGGTTTATTTTTCACGATAAGTAAATTCCACACTCTTGACACAAATTAACTACGTGAATTTATAAAATCTTGAAATTTTTAATGAATAATTATGTGACATCTATGTACATAATTACGAAACAATGTCACATGACTGCTCGCGCCCTATACTTATGTAGGTAATGAGAGGTATTGTACTGGTCACAACAGATTTTTTTTTGATAGATTTACAGATTTGTAAGACATACAGATTTGTTCAGAATAGGCTCCACCCGTGATGTACTAGCTCTCCCGTAAATTCTTAGGCACTGGCCTAATGATAGAAATAATTGATACAGAAAAACAATTTCTCTAAATAATGAAGAGTGTATGGGTTAGTAATAAAAAAATAGTATATTTTGTTATTAGGAGTTTGTTGAGCATGGAAGTTCGCACGACGAGCGAAGCGAGTCGACCTATTGCATGCAAGGTACACAAAGACACTTTTACTTCAAATGACACCATATTTTTTCTTCAAACGATATTTAATATATATATATATATATATATATATATATATATATATATATATATATATATATATATATTGTATACTGAACTAGTTGCAACTATACAGGGTGTAACCCAATCTGTGTAATAAAATTTAAGAGTGTATAGTATTGAACGCACTGATCATGAATCAAAAATAATTTTGTTGAAATTCGCAAATTAAAAAATGGGTCCAAGCAAATGAACAGTTTTGCGCTACTGGGTTGATAGCAATTTTGAATATTACAATATTTGATAGAAACATTAGATAATTAATGAGTACCTAATAGAAGATTGAATAGGTATTGTGTAATACACAAATTAATCAAATATTTTTTTCTATCAGTAAGTTTTTGGCAGTAACTTGGTGACCCTAATACAACGTGTTGCATTGTGTATTGCTGTGAATGGTGACAACTTTGAACAATTTTTAAGTTAAAATTTCAGTTATTTTTTTTTGTTTTTGTAAATTATGTGATATTTTGCAAGTACCAACAAATTTCATTTTTTCCTGTTTTAAAAATTATCATTACATTAATGTAATTATGATTAATTTTTTAACCTTTTTGTATTTAAATGTGACAACCAGTGGTATCCGAAATGATATTGTTTTGCAAACTATTGTTAATTTTACGAATTTTACGATTCATGATCAGTGCGTCCAATACTATACACCATTAAATTTTGTTACACATGTTGGATTACACCCTGTATACTGCCTTTGCAAAGCGTCCAGTATGTACTAGTATAGGTACGTCTTTACGGGATATAAAAAAATTGGTTTGAGGTTAGAATTTGGATTTTAATAATCTTTTAAATATTAGAAAACTATAAAATACATTAACTTATAAATGTACTTTTATTTTGTTGACAAATGTTAATCTTTTTGAAAGCTTGTCACATGACAAATATCAGAATTGTTCAAAATTATTCCAAATTAATCTTATCCAGTACACAAAGAAAAACTTTAACCGAAGCCGTGATGTACTAGCTCGACCATAATTCATAATATTCCGCTACCGGCCTTATATCATAAATACTTATATTTTCTACGATTTCAGGGAATGAAGCTATGATATCTAAATTTATTACTTTACATCAAACAATGATTATGTATTTTAATTTCCACAAATATAAAAAAACTATATAAATGTATATGCGATTTAGCTTCCGTTATAAAAATAAAGAATTATGTAAATATGAATAACATATAAAACATTGGAAAAGTATTATTTACATTTTAATGTTCCTTACTGTATCTTTTATTGTAATATTGTAGCCTACAATATACATAAAATTAGTTTCAAATAACAGATAATAATTACAGGTAATTTGAGAGCGTAGATCACCTTTCCAATTAGCATTTAATTTTGTAGTAATTAGCTCCACTTACTATCAAATTAACACGGGCATAATATTAGATAGTAGATATTAGTTTCATTTATGAGAACTTAAACAAAATCGATTTTCGTCAGAAATACTCATCCCAAATTTCATCTACGCCACAACTTCCACTGTATACCAATTTCTTACTACTCTTAAGCCTTTAGCTATAGCCTTTATGAAATTTTGAAATCCATTTTTAAATAAATGAATACAGAAAATAACGAAACCAAATAACACTTGTTTGAATTCATAATGCCATGCCAACTAGATACTATAGTACTACTGTTCACGTAATAATGGTATTGTGCAATAAAAAGTGTATAATTCTTGACGATACACGAAGTTGAAATAGTTTCTTTCAGGTTATAGAATCAGTTCATAAGGCGACGTATGTGATCAGGAAATAATTTGGACCTGTAAACATAGTATGCATACATAGGCATATTTTAGCATTTTTGTATCTTTTGTTGATTTAAGTGATTTGTTTGTCAATAATGCCTTTCTTCCATGAAGAATACTATACTTACGATTATATGAAAGTAAATGAAATGTTGAATGACATAGGCTACCCGAAGAAATCAAAACATGAACAATAATATTACCTAAATAGTTTTTACCTCTCGTTAAGAGAGGTATTGGATTCATGTTAAAAATCACATATCCAGATTTTACTGAATAAGCACGTTTTAAGGTTCCTAGAATCCAATTATAACATTTTTAAGATGATGTTTGCGTGTGTGTGTGTGTTTGTGTGTGTGTGGATGTGTATATTAGGATGTTGTAGACACGATTTTTCAAATTCTATAAGACTAAAAACCTGTGTAACAACGAATTTTTCAATCTAACAGTAATGGAAAGAGTTGATAGGTTCTGGTAACAATTGGAAAACCGGAAGTGGTAGTTTCTAAAAAAAAAAATTCTAAATATTATTATTGAAAATTTATATTACTACAAATAAGATAATTAAATTCTAAATCTGATACATTTAAAAAATATATTATATCTCCTATAGGTTTAGAGATATAATTTATAATAATACAGAATAATATGTTATAATAAATCTCGTTGTCCAAAAAACAGTTAAGATATTTAAATGTTTTAATTGACAGATAAATTCATTATGTCAATGTCAAAAATCAACAGTTTCATTAACATTACTGGAAGATTTTTCTGGGAGGTACGAGTACATTTAATATATATTATTGTATTATTAATCACATACATATGTATTTAAAATTATAGTTATATTAATATTACATATGTCCTTAAGAAATACTGCTAATACCGTCAATGAATTTGATGAATTAAAAGAGTAGGACAAAATATCTAAAGGACGAAAGAAAAGATACAATTTCAATTATTTTTGTGTACAAGAAATGTTAAATTCGTTACTTATAGGGCGCGAGCAGTCATGTGAATTTTTTGGCCTTGGCAAGCAGATATCGGAATCCGTGTCAGAATGACGGCTAGTAATTATTTAGATAGATGTCACAATTGTCATATGTCATAATTTTTCATTCAAAATTTCAAAATATTCTGATGGATAGAAAATCATCATGTTTTGGATGAAAAAGTATGATACTTGATGCCTATGTACATTATTACTAGCTGTCATTCTGACACGGGCCCCCAAATGTGCTTAACAATGGCAACAAAGTCACAAGACTGCTCGCGCTCTATTCAGCATAAAGTGAAAATAGCGAGGGGTATTCTGCTGGCTACAACAGATTTTTTATTAATTATTTTATTTACTATACCGTATCTGGTTTAAAAATGCAGTGTGGCATATAGTATAGAGACAACTTTTCACAGCTTTTTATTGTTGCAAACGCGAGAAAGTTTTAAACTCAAAATTATGTAAATGTTGCAACTTTTTCTGCATTTGTGTACAATAAATCAGGCTAGCTAAATTGAATATAAGTGAAATAAATAATTTTAATAAAAATATATTTATAAATAACTAATAATATACCGTAAAATTTAATATAAATACAAAAGACACATCAGCTGTTAACCTGTTAACTGTCAAAAATATTTTATTATTTATGCAGTTTTGCATGTCTGATCAAAATGGTCCCCAAATTGATAATATTGAAAATATTCCACCTCCAAATGATGTATCAGGTGCAGTATAGCTTATTATTGACAACAAAATGTTAGGTAACAAAATATTAAAAATTGTTATTTACGATATAAGTACGTAAAGCTAGTTTTTAGTCACAAATGGGTCAGAAAGACCCCTGAGTGACTAAAGATGCTTTACGAATGTGTATCGTACAATATTTTATCTACGATATAATGAAAAAACCCAATAAATATAAAAAAAATACTTTTATTTATGAATCAGATCACAATATTTAATGAGAAGTTTGCCATAACAAAATATTCACCCTGGTTTTACAAATTTAGCGTGTTTAAAAATTTTAATCATTCGTTGCTCGGCAACCCGTGACTTATAAAACCTTGTTACTAAACCACCGTTTTACAAACTTAAAACTAACATGTAAACATCAATTTTACGCACAATCGTAGATAAAATATAATACGGGTAAACAAATATAGTTTCTTAACAATATAGTAAAGGACCCCATTGCAAACTTTAGGAGTAGGGTACTTTTGTTGAGTGAATGTACTCTGAAAATAAAATAAATGAAACAAACCTAGCTGTCTTCAATTTAATTTTGTAGAGTTCCTGTTACAATTACTACCTGCCCTGCGACACATATAACCCGATATAATTTGTAATTTAAAAGCCGATGTGATCGTTTTCTCTCCTGGTTTCATCAACGGTTAATTGTTCCGCACAGTTTCCATCCGATATGGAAATGCAATTTGTCAATTATCTGGATGATTATCTCGATCATAACCTCTTTTTATTCCACTGCATATTGATTTATTATCGAGAATAATGGAACTAATATTGTTTTTTAACAAGGAGAAATTTTCAAATTAGCGGAGCGATTAAACCATAATTTACAAAATACGACCGCGATGCTTTTGTAAACGAGAGAAGATTCGATTTTATGTTTCACATCCAACAAAAAATAAAAAATAAATCAGCCTGTTTAAATTCAGGTCAATAAGTTCTTAGCAATAATTAATTTTATAATTAATTTAAAGATTTAAATCCTAAATACAATAACCCGAGAACGAAAACAGTAACACTGTAACAAGGATTTTGTCAAAACTGTGTCCAGAAAATTTAAACAGTGAAAATTGATTGCAGAGTATTGATTTCTGAAAAATGATCGTGAAGAAAATTTATTGGTCGTAGGAACATTGGCCGATGACAAAATTTATCGCAGGTAAATTAATCGCGGAAATATTGTATAATAGAATAAATTTAATCAGGTGGACATCATAAGTTTACATATTTTGTTATTTATATTCCATGCAATAAATTTCACTGTAATTATAATTGCCGTCAAATATGTAAGACTGGAGATTTCTACACTGTTGCCAATGGGGAAGTTTGGTGTATTTTTTTATTTTATTAAGAATATTTTCAAAATTGATATACTATATTGTATTTCACACAAAGATGCCTATATTACTCAAAAAATGAAATTTTCTAAAATAATGACGTTACAGAAGTTCACGGGGAACGTATAGTCTACCTTAAGCAGGTGTGCGCTGGGTTCATATGGCAACACGTAGTTTTAAAAATGGCATCCACATATTTTGACGTTTATAAGCAGTGACAGTTCTGTGTTGTGATTATTATAGTTTTGTTGTTCTTCTTGTTCAAACGACTGGTTCTTTTTATTTCATTTAGTGTATAATTGTATTCAATATTAAAAATTAAGTATCGTTTAGTAGTTTTGAAAACAAATACAATTCCAATTCGAACTAAAAACGCATAATCTCACTCCGCGAAAACGTAAACAAACCCACGTGAACTAACCAGAAGTGTGTAGTGTAATGCCTCAATATACGTTCAAAAAGTCAGGTCTGACCACCCTTTCTAGGCATGAACAAAAGTCACTTGTGACGTCACTAAAGTTTGATGATAAATAATTAATTATAAATAAATGGAACATAATTTTAACTTTCAATTACATTTTAACTTAATTATTCCTATATTTACGATTAAAAAATATTTCACATGTAATTTCAATCACGCTAAACTTCCCCATTCAGTAGCAATGTTGAAAGATATGAAGCAGCGGGAACAGCGTAGGATAAGGAACAGGTTGCGAAGGGAAATAATTGCCATTGAGCAATTAATATTTTTCGGAATTCGGCAACATATTTTCTTGAGGCTAATTTTCTATATGATCTGTTCTTCTGGCGAACAATTTTCTTCGCTATCAGTTTAATCGCGATAAATTTTCTGTGCGATAATTTTTTCTGCAATCAAAATATCGACGACAAATTTTCGTCGTATTTAAATTTCCACGATCAATTTTTCGGGAACCGTTATGGTCTTTTATATACTATGCTGCTCTCCTGTTCATTTTACGGCAAAAACTGTAGAGTGCAAAGTTATACAGAATTAAAAGTTGTATACAAAACTGGTCTTACATTATTTATTATGCTATTAGTTTTTTCTAAATTTTAATAAGATATTTCAAGAGTTCCGCTAATTAGTAGCAATAGCCATGACTTATGACATTGTAGAGAACAATATAATTTTATTCATATTCATATTTTATTTTTGAAAAACTAAATTAAATAATGAATGTTTATTCGAATAAGGAACGTGTCATTATTATAAAGAATTATTGTGGTGGAAATAGTTATTGAAGAATACGGGATTTATTTTTCATAAGTCAGAGTGACGTTTGATGTTTATTATTAATTTCTGTCCACCAGAAAAAAGAACACAAATGTCATAGCTATTTCTACGAACTAACAGAAATTTTGAAATGTCTTTTTAAAATTCTAAAGAAACTAGAAACATAATAACGAATTTAAAAATAGTTTTACATGCAACATTTAATTCTGTACAACATTGCGCTGTACTGGTTTTTGCATAAAATAAATAGGATAGCAGGAACTCCCATGTTAAATCCCTATGTTCACCCCTAACCGCCATCGCCCTGTATAAAGCACAAACATGTCAATATTTGTGATCCAATATGTCGTTAATACTAAAATCTGAGTTCAAAACCTTAACGTATGCTGATATATTTATTTAGTTGCTTTGATTTTGCTTATATGAAAGAAATTTAAAATATTTAAAAAATAAACTTCTCATATGGATCTTATCTTCAGTAAAAGTATTTTGATTTTAAATAAGATAGAAATTTATCATTAATTAGTCCAAATAATCTAAGAATTAATCTCTATCTCTTTAAGATTAATATTTTAAAAGCATTCCTCATATTTACTACTACATTTTTTTCCATAAATTAAATAACTGTAGACATTAACAAGATTAAATTTTGATTTTATGTTCATTTAAACTGGAATCCTCCTCTTACACTTGTTTATCGCCAAATTTAATTAACACTACGTTATTAAAACAGATGGATGATAAATTATTTAATCAGAAAACAACCTGTACATTGTAGGTTTTTTTTCTTGCGATGTTATCCGAATTAATAAGGACGGAGTTGATAACCCGGCAGATAGCTAAAACCAGTAAGATTAATTGAACAAAAAATTCGCAAGCTGCAGCAACGCGGAAGACGATTTGGAACCCAATTCTCAAATCTTCGCATTCGTAATATTGTTATAGTTACTTTGTATAGATTGCCAAACACGGAGGTATCTAATGTCTCTCTATTCTTAACTGTTCGCTTTTGGTTGCTAAGATAACAAAGGCAGTAAATCGTAGAAAAAGATATCGGACGGAACTATAAACATATTAAATTTCATAAATCAGTCAACTATGCTAACCATGGAAACTGCTAATATACTCGAATAATTTAAATTGACAAATGTCAGTATCAATAAAAAGAAAATGAATGTGGCATTCATGAGAATGTTGGGAAAGACACGGGAAGATAAGTTTAGGAATTAAAACATTAGCGAAATGGCTCGAGTGATATAAGTTTCTAGAAAGATACAAGACAGGAGATTACATTGATTTGACCATGTCATGAGGAGAGATGAAGAATATATATTGGAAAAAGAATGAATAACTTAGTAATAAAAGGTAGAAGAAACAAAGGAGAGCAAAGATAAGATGGAAGCACTGTATTGCGGAAGACTTGAGAGACAAGGAACTGAATGAGGACAACACGCAAAATAGAAATGAGTGGAAGAAGAAAATAGAAAATCTGATGTGGACACCACACGACTTCCTTGTACGATTATTAAACTATACATATTTTTTTAATAAATAAATTACAAAATATTAATTTTAACTTCAAAACAGTAAGATATATAGCGACCATAAACTAACCCGGTTCTTTTTAAAGAGAGTTTTGATTACAACAAAGAAATATTTGATTACAACAATGAATATGACTAATTTCACAATAAAAATATAATATTTGTTCTTGTACGAATCATAAAATTGCACGTATTTAACGTCATTTGAAATGAACATTTATTTTTATGTTTTTGTCCTAATCCATAGCAAGCTTTATTACAAAAACAAAAAAGTATATAATTTTTAAATTTACATATCTCGCTTATACAAAGGGCTAATTTAATAATACTTGATGTGCTAGACGCAGAAATTCTCTAAAACTTTTATTAAAGCATTTATTTCTAAAATCAAAATAAAATCATTTTATTCAAGAAAAACTGTTAACAACTAATGTACCATTTCCGGTTAGCCTATTTTAACCAAAATCTATTATGTTATTTAGATTGACATAAAAGTTTTGTATATCAAATTTGAAAAGTTTTGGATTATATTTTAAAACAGTTTTTCATTAAAATCTATTATAGGCTTCATGTAAAGTGCCACTTCTGGAAATTTTGTAATAACCAGAAAGGGAGGTGCACAACTAGATGTTATAAGAGTCCTAAATACAAAATTTCAACTTTCTACGGCTTACCGTTTTTGAGTTATGCGAGATACGTACGTACGTACAGACGTCACGACGAAATTAGTCAAAATGGATTCAGGGTTCAGGGATGATCAAAATGGATATTTCCGCTGATATCTGAAAACTAAAAATAGCGACCCTAACGAGTGTTAAAAGCTAAAGAAGATGTCAGTGTCAAGTGCAATTTGCATAGTTTATGAAATAATTTTACTGGAAATATTATTTTTGCAAAAAAATATGTATGGAATTTGTACATAATACACAGGATTGACGGAAGGGAATACATCAGAATTTTCACATTGCACAGGTATTTCATAGAACAAATATTTTTTTTCAAAATTTGAATAGTTTTCCTGAAACGACCGCAAAAATGTACAGTGCAACACATCTGCATAACTTTTCTGCAATCGTGTGGTTTGCTCCACTCGTGTACGGCTCGGATCTCACTCTCCGCGCTCGTGTAAAAACTCAGTAGACACAATTAATTTGAAAAATTTTACTTTAAAATACTATCTGACTACCGGGTAACATACATTCTCCTACATCTTCTAACAAGCCGTACAAAAATTCCTTTCCATTTCCCATCTATTTGGTAAATGAGTCCGTGTTATCACTTCCAATTCGCGAGCATTCACGTGCGCCATTACAGCCCACTGCAATCCCGGTTTGTCTATGATGGGATCTAGCAGGCCGAGCGCATATTAAGGCCCGTATTCATGGATGTCTCGTAGCGAGATAAACAACGCGTTCAGGCCATTCGGTCCTAGCCTAGATGCCAGATACTCTCAAGAAAAAATCTGCATGTTTCGCGTTCCCACGAGATACTGATGCTTTACTTAGATCGAGGAAGAGTTAGGGAATGACATATGGATGCCGAAATTTGCAAAAGGATCAGATTTGAGATTTGAGGCAGAAACATATGTAGTCATATTATAATCATACTGTTTCATATTATATAATGTATGAGTTCTTTTTGTCATATCTATGATCTAAGTGATAATTATGTGTACATTTAAATGATATATATACTAGCCTACATTCTATGCTAAGGACTTATAAATTATTGTGGATTCCTAAGCCCATGTTTAAAAAAATATAGACAGTCCTATCTTTAAATATTGGGAGTGAGACATGTCAAAAAAGTAAACGTCAAGAAACATCATTTCATTTTATAGAAAAGTAAGTTCTCGCACTTTGATTTTAAAATTTTATTTGAAAATTTATGAAAAATATAAAAAAAAGAATAAAATAAGCTTAATGTATAACATTTAGATATATTTGTATCCCACGCCACTCAACTCGTATGTTTTTGAGACTCCAGTACTGGAGGGTTAAAGGTCCCAAGTAATCTTCTTTTAAAATGCGTTCAAAATAATCGTGAATTATAGCATCAATCTCTGCTTCAGACGAAAACCTTCTAAAAACAAGAAAATAGTATCTGATTGATTCCATATTTTCATTTAAAAGTTTTAACTAACTTTACTTTTACAACCTAATTTCAAATGACAGATGCAAAACTGTTCAAAATAATACATTTTTTTTTATGGATGACCTCTGCCTAATATTCTTATTCTTTGTAATTGTAGCATGGCCTTCTTATTAGAATAACAAATAAAAATGCAATTTAAGATATTACATATAAACAATGATTATAAAAAAATTCTGTTGTAGCCAGAACAATACCTTCGGTCAATCCTCTCTATTATGTATAAATTCCATACATAAATTTTCTTGCAGAAGATTATAAATTTCCAGTAAAATTATTTCATAAATAAACTATGTAAATTGCACTTGACACTGACGTCTTATTCTTCTTCTTCTTTAGCTGTTCCCATTCGTTAGTGGTCGCTATTTTTTATTTTCTTCTTCCACTTATTTCTGTTTTGCGTGTCGTTCTCATTCAGTTCCTTTTCTCTCAAGTCTTCCGAAATACAGTCCTTCCATCTTATCTTTGGTCTTCCTCTGTTTGTTCAGCCTTCTATTACTAAGCTATTTATTTTTCGTCTAATATATTCTTCATTTCTCCTTATGACATGTTCAAACCAATGTAATCGTCTCTCTTGTATCTTTCTAGAAACCTGTAACACTAGAGTTATTTACTTACCGTATCCTTCCGTATCTTCCCCAACATCTACTTCAACATCCTCATCTCTACCACATTCATTTGCTTTTTATTGATACTGACATCTGTCAATTTGAATTATCTGAATATATTAGCAACTTTCATGGTTATAATAGCTGGTTGATTTATGAAATTTAATATCTTTATAATTCTTTAACTCTATATCTATTGAATATGAAGTATAAAATGCAATCAAATCGTATAGAGAATAATATATTCTTTAAGTTATAATAATGTTAAATGATAATAAATCATATTTAACTGTTAAACCTTGAAATGAGGCAATTAATTATGGACATAATTAATTGCTGTCATTTTGACACGGGTCAAAGTCATGTTACAGCACGCGCCCCATACATAAATTTTCTTGCAAAAGATCCTATATTTCCAGTAAAGTTATTTCATTAACAAACTATGCAAATTGCACTAGACACTGACATCTTCTTCTTTAGTTTTTCCCATTCGTTAGGGGGTCGCTATTTTTTATTTTCTTCTTCCACTCATTTTTGTTTTCCGTGTCGTCCTCATTCAGTTCCTTTTCTCTCAAGTCTTCTGCAATACAGTCTTTTTATCTTATATTTGGTCTTCCTATGTTTCTTCCACCTTCTATTAATATATTCATCTCTCCTCATGACATGTTCAAACCAATATGTAATCGTCTCTCTTATATCTAGAAACTTCTAACACTAGAGTTACTTCCCTTATTCTTTCATTGATACTGACATCTGTCAATTTGAATTATCTGAATATATTAGCAACTTTCATGGTTAGAATAGCTGGTTGATTTATGAAATTTAATATCTTTAAATTCTTTAACTCTATATCTATTGAATATGAAGTATAAAATGCAATCAAATCGCATAGAAAATAATATATTCTTTAAGTTATAATAATGTTAAATGACAATAAATCATATTTAACTGTTAAACCTTGAAATGAGGCTACTTCCGGTTCACCAATTATGACCAAAATCTAATCACTTGTTCTTCTGGATATAAACTTGAGGAAAACGAAAAAAAATATATTTTTTGGATTCGTGGTATTGAAGATAACTTCATCGTATAAGCGATCCGAAACTTTCGTCACACACACACACATACACACACATACAGACATCATCGTAAAAATGGTAAAACCGTATTATAGGGACCCTATAACATGCTTTTCACTAAAAACTCATCATTGAATTTTTTGACCAAAGACAATACCTTCCTTATCTATAGGTGAAGGTAAAAAAATAGTAAATGCATAATTGATACACTCTTAAAGGTACTAAGTTATTTCCATGAAACGATTACATTTGTATGTTCATTTAATAATACAATAAGAAATTCCATTCCTTGTTAAAAACAATGAAACAATTTGAAAATTTAAAAGTGAAATAACGTTTCTAATAAAGGTAATATGTACGAGTATAAGTGAACCCGTCGGCTCTTCTGTGTTCATACAATGAATACTCATTATACTATATGGATTTGATATTCAAGTATTGTTTCATATTTATTGTTGGCTTCATCGAATTGTTGTACTGAGTCTGGGAGTTAATAGTTTCAGAGAACAATAATTGTAATGTATATGAATTCCATTTATGAAAACGATAATGAGAAATTTTCGATATAGATAATTTCTAATAACAATTTAATTTACAAAGAGCAGGAAACACATAATAGCTGTTTATGTTATAAAGATCGTAACGTGAGTTATTCTCGTACTAGCCGTGAAGATTAGCATACGACGCGAAACCGAACTAATTATATCATTTTGACAGACCGTATTTAAACAGGTGTATAAAATGTTTTCTATTATTATTGCTTTTAATAAAGTTTAAAAGTTAAAAAAAAAATTATATATATAAAGGCACAAAATTGATCCCTGTGGTGCACTCTCCACGCTAGCAATGAGCGCCTGTGACGTGACGCCTGTTAAGTGCCTGCACGGTACAAATATTTCATCATTACCGAAATCTGTACAAAGCGGATTGGCACACCCAGCAGTGGGTAATATGCCGTGATGATATTGTGACGTTTTTATTTATATGGGTGAAGTGTACAAATAACAGATATATTATTAATTAAAAGAATACGTTTATTAAACGGTAAATAAATATTAAAAATATAATTAAAATATAATAAATTAAACTAACACTATGATAAACAAATATTAACACTAATTTAAAGACTAAGAATATTATTAGACACTTAAACACTAAGATTATTTATTTAAACAATTAACACCACTCTTTATGTCACTAATTACATTTATTTATGTTCACTTGTCGACTGTTGTTTATATCACCAACTATTCACGACGCTTATTTATATCAGACTTTTTTACTCGTTGCTTCTATAATACAGACTGTGTTCGCTGGCTTTGGCGACGGGTTATATACCTGACGACTTTAGTTCTAGAACCTCCTAGAGAATAGATCGCAACAAGTTAGAACTCGTCAGGTACGCGCGGACACTGTGGCGCCTGCTATGGCGCGGCGGCGGCGAGGGCTACGTTACAATATATTTATTTGATTTATTTACAATATTATAAAAAAATCGCAACTTAATTTCTTATAGGACGCGAGCTGTCACGTAACTTTGCTGACCTTGGCATGCTGATATGGGGCCCGTGTCAGAATAGCTATTAATTACATCCATAACAACAAATGTCATAATTCTTTATACAAAATTTCATGATTTTTGCTATTGTATGATTTATTTTTCTCGGCAACTGAATTCCACACTCGTGATAACAAATAAAACACATGAAATAAGAAAATCATGAAATTTTGAATGAAAAACTATGACACTTAATAGCTGTCATTATGCCACAGGCCCCCATATCTGCTTGCCAAGGTTAGCAAACTAACGTGACATTGCGCCCTATGACAGATAAATATCTGTTTAAAATGATTTTCTTATTCATAATAATTCTAACGTGATCCTCATAAAAACAAATTGACACGCCCAAAAATGTATAACCCATAATTATATATTTATTTATTTAGTTTTCAGTCTTTGTGAATTAAAAACAAAAAACTGTGTAGAATTTCGTTTGAAAAAAAGCTTTTAAGACTCCATATGAAAAGCGCCTTCACAAATTGAGATTAATTTCATTGTAAGAACATAAGAAGTGTTGAAAATTTCATTGTAGCATTTCTTGCTGATCGTGCAGTGATGGAGAATTTACAATCTGTGAATGGTTCGGTAAGGACCGCAGTCCCGTTTCAGCATGCAGTGCACTGCATCTCATTCAAGCACCGTAATAAAATCTAGATCGGAAATACCACAATGCAACGTGCAACCAGTCCAGATGAGGAGGCTGATTCGCGAGACGCCAAATAAGGAAACACGAAATTGCGCTGATACACAATTGTTAACATTTCAAATGTCTTCGTAGTTTACCACACTGTTTTTAAATGGACCTTAACAGTTTACACATATGAAATTAAAAGATGCACGTTGTCAACAAACAAAGAATTCCAATAATATTTACAACATGAGATCATCGTTAGCAAAATTAGTACATCTTTCAATATTAATATAAAAAGATAATATTCCAGCGCAATGTTCCACATACAAGATAAATATTTTCTAAATGAAATGTTGCAAAAAATGTACGTCTTTGAAACTGCTAATACGTTCTGGGAACGAGGTTGAAAAAATAACAGAAAATGTAGGTAATAAGTGCTATAGTTTTCGTATAAATATATAATAAGAGGTTCTATATTAATATATTTTTCACATGATGTTTTTTCTATCCTTTATGAAGATATAAAGCCGGGTTTTTGTCGTAGGTTAAAAAAACTAACAGACGTGTGAAACTCTAACACTTTTGTTAGTTCGTCATCTAGTATTAAGTTTTTCTGTAACACATTCGCCGTAATAGGTCTTTTCCCGTGCAGTATAATTAACTACACTAAATTTCGAGCTGTCTCAGAGACAAAGCTTTCCGAACAGGGTTTCTTTTCTCAACTCTATTCGTATTCGTCTTCGAGTACGAACATAAACAAAATTCATATTTTAGCAAGATTTTGCATTCGCTTTTATGTTAAACGATTGATAGCATTGACATGCGAAAAAAACAGATTTTATTTTTAAGGATAGTGGGCTGTTTTTAGAAAATAATATTACATAATACGAGCCCAAATTCATAATAATTAGGCCGGTTTACATTTTTAACAAATTATAAAATTTACATATAGTAAAATTATTTAAAGATGTCCGTCAGTTACGAATTGAATTTGCTTTGTTTTTATGAGGGTACATAAGAAACTACTGTTATTTTATTATTATAAAAATATATGTTACAGTAAAAGCATTCAAAATTCAAAAATAAGTCAACTGGTAAGTTTATTAGCAAATGTGAAACCAAAAATGTGAAAAATAGGATACTAATTAGAGTACTGACAGTGTCAATGTCAGTGACACTGATAGAAAATAACGTTAATTTTACGGCTATGAATCAAGGTAATGTATCTGAATTAATAAATAAACTTACGTTGCAACGAAATCTTCTAGTCCAGATTAAGCTTCTATCGAGACTCTTTAGTTTTGGCTCAATGAAACACTTCGTAAAAATCCTGTGCGTACAATAAAATCTACCTTGTAAGACATATGGACAATACTCACAGGAAAATGTGGAGGGCTTAGGGATACAATGTCTAATATATTTAAGGATGATATAAGTAATAAAGGCGATGTAATCCTATATTAAATGGAGGAATACTTAAATAATACATTCAGTTTTATAAGTTTAAAATCTATATTTTAAACTAGTCGAAAATGTTAACCGTCCGAACTAATATGAGTTTGGGCTCGTATATGTCAGTGTCAATTGTATTGTCACATAATTACACAATTGAAAATATAAAAGCTATTATAGGCGTAATGAAAGTAAAAAAAATCTGTTGTGGCCAGCACAATACCTCTCGCCATTTTCATTTTATGTTGCATAGGGCGCGAGCAGTTATGTAACTTTGTTGGCCTTGGCAAGCAGATATGGGGGCCCGTGTCAGAATGAGATCTAGTAATATACATAGGTGTCAAGTATCATAAGTTTTCATCCGAAACATTATGATTTTCCAAATCCATGTGGATTATTTTCCTCGACAATGGATGACAAATAAACATCAGAATATTTTGAAATTTTGAATGAAAAATTATGACATATGACAATTGTGACATCTATGTAAATAACTACTAGCCGTCATTCTGACACGGATCCTCATATCTGCTTACTAAGGCCAACAAAGTCACATGACTGCTCGCGCCCTATACGTAACGAATTTAACATTTCTTGTATACACACAAATAATTGAAATTGTTTCTCTTCTTTCGTTCTATGAGAAATTTTATCGTACTATTCTAATATGTTCAAAATTCTTCAAATTCATTGATGGTATTAACAGTATTTCTTAAGGATATATGTAATATTAACATACCTGTAATTTAAAAACATATTAAATTAATAATACAATAATATAATTAAATGTACTCATACCTCCCAGAAACATATGACACTGACATTTTGCATTTATTTGTCAATTATAAAAATTTGAATATCGCAACTGTTTTTCGGGCAACGAGATTTATTACAACAGATTATTTTATATTATTATATACTATATCTCCAAACCTATACGAGATATAATTAAAAATTTAAATGTGTCAGATTGAGAATTTAATTATCTTTAATATTTGTAGTAACAAATTTTCAAAAAATAATATTTAGAAATTTTTTTTTAGAAACTACCACTTCCGGTTGTCCAATTGTTACCAGAACCTATTCAACTCTTCCCATTACTGTTAGATTGAGGAATCCGTAGTTATACAGGTCTTTAGTCTTATAGAATTTGAGAAATCGTGTCTCCAACAACCTCACACACACACACACATCCACACACACACACACACACACACACACACACACACACACACACACACACACACACACACACACACACACACACACAGACATCATTGTAAAAATGTTAAAATCGGATTCTATGGACTTTAAATCGTGCTTATTCAATAAAATCTGGATATGCGATTTTTAGCATGAATCCAATACCTCTCTTAGCGAGAGGTAAAAAATATCGTTCAATGAAACACAACCTGTTTTGATATAAAGCGTGGTAACTCGAACACCCGAATACTGGACTTTAAAATGTAATATTATGCTTTCGTAATATCCTGTTTCCCCTATTATTTAAGGTTAAAATCTTTCAAATACAAGTTGTAATTGCTGAAAATCTGTGTCAATAAGCAAAATAAAATTTGCAGGATTTGTAACGGCAGAAAATATGTATGAAAATATAGAAAATCACCTCAAAAATACCGATAGCCTTGGAATTTAAAAATAAGTAACGAATGTATAACTATTTATCTGTCAATTTAGGGTAACTATGTGTATCAGGTATTATTTATAATTTCTGTTATACCTAGTGAATTATCTATTATTTTAAAATAGTATATTAAAACATAAGTTACAGAAGGCAACGTATTCTAGCACGAGTTACAAATCCGAGTGCTTTAATTGCCTTTTGTATCGTGTGTTTTATAATATTTCCTCTGTTCAGGCTTCCTTTTACATTATTTAATTTATAAAAATATTTGACAATTACCATCAAGGTAAATTTTTGATAGTGTTAGTAAGTTGGCGACAGTGATTTTGCGCATTTTATTCGGTCCCTTTCCCTGATATCTTGTGTATTTATTGCAGTCATACCAATCTCAAATAACAAAATATCACCAAACATCATTTAAGAACGAAGTTCCTTATAAAATCAGTATGCGTGCTAGAATATGACATTCTAATTCCGAAACCGAGAATATTTATTTATGCAACATGAGTAAAAAGTGTAATCTTATTTCACGATTTGGAAAGTTTAACCGTAGGCAAATTCGTCAAATCCTATGAGTGAAATAAGACACGTTTGAATCTAATTGCAATACAATTGTTTTTTACGTCTACAATAAAAGTGTGAAAAAAGTGTCATAGCGTTTTATTATTTCATCCGTTTGCGTTAAAAAAGTGCACTTTTTTTCACACTTTTGTGTTAAAAAAACATTTTATGCTCTTAAGATTTTAAAAATAATATGTGATGTGATTAGTGTAACTATTTAACAGATATTTCTAATTATTTAAACAACACGTCAATCAATACATGTGTAGTGGGATCAGCTGCTACAATTTGTAAAAATATATACGATATTTAAATTGTGTAATGTAAATAAAATTATAACGAAAATATTGAATTCAATTTATTAACAAAAATATATGTCCCTAACTTATGAAAATAACAAATGATTGCCCTTGACAACCCAGTTGCTGGAATTTTGGATTTTTTTTCCTAGCGCAAACAACTAGGATGCTACACAAGTATATTGCGTAAAAATGAATAAATTTTAACCATGATAGACAAATATCAGCATTCCTTAAAAATATTATTCTTTGGAAAAAGCGAGTAGCAGAAATCAATCTGAAGATTATATGAATTTACTTAAATGTTCCGCCTGACGTTTTTACTCACAAAAGTGTTCCGCGGTATTGAAAATATTGAGAACCACTGTTTCAGAGTGTAATAACAATAATATTTCTTAATAAACTGATTAAAATCTGATAGATACCAATAATTTAAATCCCTATTTTATCACAATGAAATATATCCTCTTTTAGTGAAGTAATTGTGCATATTAAATAGTGTTTACCTTAACCTGTCACCTTATTCACACGACCAGCGTCCTCATTCTATACTATTATTATATTTATTACAAAATCATCTAACTACAAGTATTTTCAAACACTATCTCCTATAATAAACAAATACTCCAACACTTGTATGAATGATAATTTTTGTTCATAAAATTTATGAACGGTAGTAGAAAAACATTCATTGAGTAAGATTTTCAAATAAATCGCGATAAGATCTAATTCTTACGTCACGAAGGATTATCATATCAATAGAAACTTTAAATCGTTAATATAGCTATCAAATCTATTCTATAAACAGTAGTTTATTTATTGCGGCTATTAATTCATTTATTGAATTGTTAGTAGAGATCGGTGTCGCTTGATCTGGAAACAAGTGAAGCCTGCGATATTTCAATCCAGAGCCTCCTTTGTCTCGTATCAAGTGTAATACACACGTGCTTATCTAGCCAATCGACGTAGCAGCTTACTAACGACCAAACGAGAAAATTCGACAGTGATTAAATGCTCAATTTGAATATAAAAAGATGTGAAATTCGTACTAGTCGGCCACACAGGAGATGGCTTCCTACTACCTACAAAAAAGATTCTATTCTATACTTCATGCAATTTATTATTTCTCTATATTTGTTAGATGTTAGGTTCTTTATGGAATTAAACAAATAAGTACAAATGACAGTTTACTAATGCATAAAAAAGGTGTCCCAATTCCCAATAAAATCGCAGAATTAAATTTCACGACTCTGTTCGCATACGATAAATCGTTTTGATGAAATTTTCAATTAATTTTTGGTAGATATGCAGCTCAATTTCACTATTTAGTTACAAGTTGATAGCTACGTACTATCAGTATTTCTAGAGATGATACTGCTTGGAAACTTTTGATGCAATAAATCTATTGTTTCTTCCGTAGTATAATAGGTGCGCTGTTCTGCTGGAACCACGCGTCACTGTGATCCATACTAACTGATTGATACTAGAAGAACTCCGTCATCATGAATGACCACCACTTACTGTTACTACGGTTCCAGTTTCATTTTCAAAATGCATTTTAACAAAATAACGCACTGCCTCGTGAAGTGTTCCATTTTTACCAACGGTAATTCTGGCAGTTTACAAGTGGCATTCAATTTAAATTTGACGCTCATACTTGGTTTTGTGTGCTATATAAAAGGTGATTTATAAGTGTAACAAATTTAACAGCTATTAGTTTTGTAATCATCTTCGTATTTAATAGGAATCATTTCCCCTAGATAGACTAGTACCTAACCACGTTCAAAAGATTGCAAATCTACGAGCCGAAACTCATCTTAGTTCTGCTGATTAATATGTTCAACGAACATTATTTTGTAGATATTTTTAACCATTTGTGTAGATTTTAAAATATGTTGAAAATGTAAACTGGCCGAATTATGAGTATTGGCTCTTATTTATTTTTAGCAGGGCATCGAATTCGAAACAGAACCGAACCAAAACCGAAACCAAACCGTAACATTTTAGCAAACCCGAACCGCAAATATATTTTTCAGTTGAACCCGAGTCGGAACCGAACTTGGTATTAATATTCGGGTTCAGGGTTCAACTCCGGTTCAGTTTCATTTTCAGTTCGAAACATATACGTAATCGTAATAAAGTCAATCATCGACGCCTTCGGCATCTGCGTTGCTGCCTGCATTATATTTTCGTTGAAAATTGTGTTCGTGTTCTTGTTTGCGTTGCATTATAAATTCCGAATCGTATTTTAAATTATTTCTATATAAAGATTGTTACTCAAAAAACATTAATTCAAATTTCATTATCTCGAACCGAAACATATTAACCTGAACCAGAACCGAACCCATTTTTTGACGGGTTCCGTGCCCTGATTTTTAGGGAGATATTATAGGTACGATTGTATGCTTCTTTCTTGTTCGAATCCTGCTTGAAAAAAACTTTGTTCATTTAAATTGATTTTCTTAACATCTTAACTATCAAAACGCCTCTTCGATATTTAATCCTAAGATCATTGATGCATGAATTAATTACTCTAAGTCTAACATAACTTCTATCTAAAAGAATATTCCATGGTAACCATTAGCATCTCTGAAACTTTTCCGCTCTTCACGTCTCGGTGTTCTTGAACTTTGGCTGGCGTCACCACACGGTGATCGTGGATCCATGGCACACCAGATCGTGTGATGTACCTGCTCTGATAACACGGAACGAGATCAGGCCTCCGGCGTGAGGCTTCACGGTACCCGGACACGTGATCAGAGCGGATCTGCATTCAATACTTGGCATTTGAAGACGCGGGTTCATTCAGAGTAAGATAGGTTAGTTAGGTTGACAACAGGATGCGAAAGAGAAAGATTACTATGTTTGTTTACTCCAGCTCTATTTTCAATGCTGCACACCATAACATTATTCTTCTTCCTAAAAACTTAATTGGGTTTTTTAAATTCCATACGTAAATATTCTGAAACATCAATTTCAGAACACTTCAAAATAATAATCTACTACCAGTCCAATATCACTGAAATCTAAACCACGAAATATAAAAGGTTTGATCTAAAAATAGTACAATTCGATTTCGTATGTATTTAAATTAATAAAAATTAAATGGCGGGAAGTATTGTGCTGGCAACATCAGTTTTTTACCTCTCGCTAAGAGAGATGTTGGATATATGCTAAAAATTGCATATCCAGATTTTTATGAATAACTATGTGTGTGTGCATGTGTGTGTGTGTGTGTGTGTGTGTGTGTGTGTGTCAATGTTGGAAGGACGATTTATCAAGAACTATAATATTTAATATCTGTTTAACTAACGTATTTCTCAATCGGACACATTAATAGGAAGAGTTGAAAAGGTTTTGGTAGCAATTGGACAACCGGAAGTAGCAGATTCTTAAAAAAATTCTACTAAATATTATTTCTTGAATTTTTTGTTCTTCCTTGTATTAAATAGGAGCAAATTCTGTATCTGATACATTTAAATATTTTATTAGATAAAATAATATAATACATAAAATAATCTGTTGAAATAAATCTCACAGCCCATACAAATAATGCCATGGAAACCAATTGCAAAATTACTATGTAACTGTCAGATAAATGTTAGTGTCAGAAATCCAAAAACATTACTGAAGATTTTTTTAGAAAGTACCTACATATACTAATTTTTTATTGTATTAATAGTTAAATATTTAAAATTATAGGTATATTTGAGTTCCATCAGTAAATAATACAATATTTAGGTTAGTATTATTTATAAAACTGACGGTAAAGGTAACTAACAATATACTCATACGTAATATAACAAGTGATATGATTATCATCGATGATATTCTCGAGTGAAACCGAGCTGCAGATTTCACGAGTCCGAAGGACGAGTTGAAATGTGCTGCTTCGGTTTCACGAGCAATATCTTCGATTATTAATCATATCACGAGCTTGTATTTAATGAGAGAATATAATGAATTTTTGCAATCTAACCTAACCTAACTTTTGATATACATATTCATATTATATTAAAACATGGTACTTACGAGTTTTATTTAATATTTCGGAGTTTGAATTATTGTTATTATTTATTTTTATACTCAAAATTAACTGTCAATGTCATAAATAAAGAAAACAAATCCCGTAGTAACGACTATAAATACGGTGTTTATTTCTTTGTTTTTTATCATCGCTGTGATAATCTTGTAGCTAGGGACATTCTGAATGTTGATTGGCGGAAAACATGTCACGTGACTAAGGAATTATATTCTCAATTAAATGTCATCTTAAATTGTATTACTTTAATAAAAATGATTTGCAAATTATTAAAGACGAAAACATTTGTCACATTCAGACAGTGGTTTATTTGCAAATAAATTATTATTAAACCTAAGAAATTTTATTATAAACAATGTGTTCAAGTTCTATACACTCTATTAATACACGATATCAAAATTTGTTGAATAGGAGTAATAATCATAGCATCCAGAAGTTTATTTATTCTTGTTTTAATATAATTGTAGGTGGCACTTTAATAAATAAATATCACTTTGCAAATAATTTTACTAAAAAAAATTATTTAATATAGTAATTAATTGAATATATTGTCAATTTCCTTTACCTTCAGCTTTATAAATAATACTAACATAAATATTGTATTATTTTCTGTTGGAACTCAAATAATTAGTATGCCCGTAGATTTTTGTTAAAATGATAAATTTAGGTAATAACATTATATTTAAATCCAGTACACTTTATTAATACATAAAATAAAAAATTGCCCAATTATAGTTTTTTCAGACGGTACGAATACATTTGGGGTTGGGCTCATATACTATCGATTACACGCAGTCATTTTTATATGGTCATTTTCTTCTATCTGGCTAATTTTTGCGTCTGTATATTTGTGTTAGTAATGTACATGGTATGTTCTTTAGTGAAGATATATAGAAGGATATTAGCAGAATAATTTCCAGTGTGTGGGATGAACCTAAAGCGAGCACAATGAGTTCAGAGGGCCGTAAAGGATCGCGTAATAAATAACATGAAGCACAAATGTCACGGGCAATCGTGGCGGGTGCACGTTTCGCAAATCGCTCATTTAACGGTCATAATACTAAATCATATCGAGTACGTGTTGTGTGGCCTCAAATTCAATTTACCACCGAAAACGAGGGACAAAATACAATAAAAAAAAAATCTGATGTGGCCAGCACATAACCTCTCGCCGTATATTTTACCTGGCTGTATGCATAAAGCAAAGATTATTTTTATAAATACAAATAATATATTCATATAAATCTATGACGTATAAACTTCTTTATTATTCAATAATAGCATGTCTCAACATGAAGATATTTTACCATAAATTATGTTACAATAAATTACAAAGTAGAGTTTACCATATATAAATATTAGGCTGGTAACAGCAATTTTCAATTCGAACATCTTTGTTTACTTTCTCTTCATATTCTTCTAGTAAAAACATTAATTTTGGGCGGTCTAAAATGTATATATCTGGATTGTGCATCTATTCTTATATATCTTCTTTTACATTTTATTTTTTCATACTTGTTACATCTAAATAACCTTAATTCCCTTTAATAAAGTGACGGATAGATTGCACTCCGATTTTGTCAATATTTACAACTTACTTGAGAAGAATTTGATAGCTTTTTCGCAATTCAAAGTTACTCTAGTCTACAGTACTGGTGTACATTGTCCCATAATGTTTGAAACAAATTTAAGTCCTTCAACCTAGACTTGTCATCTCCATAATAGTCACAGATCAAGAACTAAGGGATTCTCCAAGTACATTTTTAATTCATTACTCATTATTTCTGACACTGACATTTATCTGTCAGTTACAAATAATTTAAATTATCAACTATTTTTCATGGCATTCTTTCGGCTGTCAAATTTATTACAACAGATTATTTTATATATTATACTTCTTTTATCTCTAAATCTATGGAATATATAATAAAATATTTAAATGTATCAGATAGAGAATTTAATTTTCTTTAATATTACCACGAAAATTTTTCAAAAAATAATATTTAGAAGATTTTTTTTCAAGAATCTTCTACTTCCGGTTGTCCAATTATTACCAAAACCTTTTCAGATCTTCCCATGAATGTCCGATTGGGAAATACGTTGTTAAACAAATTTTAAGTCTTATAGTTTTTGAGTAACCGTCCTTCCAACATCCCACACACACACACACATACACACACACACACACACATCCACACACACACACACACACACACACACACACAGACATCATCGTAAAAATGTTAAAATCGGATTGTAGAGACCTTAAAACGTGCTTATTCAATAAAATCTGGATATGCGATTTTTAGCATGAATGCAATACCTCTCTTAGCGAGAGATAATAAATATATACATTAAAATATTAAAACCACTTATATTGGCAAATACAGCAAGCTTGCTGGATATTAAAAATACTGTATTAACAACGTTTAAGATAATTCTTGAAATCCTACAATTTTGTGATGTGAACACATTCCAGCTTTCCTTCTTTATTCTATAATAAAAATCTGTTGTGGCCAGCACAATACCTTCCGTTAGGGGTCACTATTTTTTATTTTCTTCTTACACTCATTTCTGTTTTACGTGTCGTTCTCAATCAATTCCTTTTCTATCAAGTCTTCCGCAATACAGTCCTAACTTATCTTTATTCCTTCTCTGTTTCTTCAATCTTCTATTACTAAGCTATTCATTCTTCATTTCTCTTCATGACATTTTCAAACCAATGTAATCATCTCTCTTGTATCTTTCTAGAAACTTGTAACACGAGTTATTTCCTTACCTATCTTTCCGTGTCTTCCCCAAAATAAATTTAACTGTTAAATCTTCAAATGAGGCTACTTCCGGTTCACTAATTATAACCAAAATCTAATCAGTTGTTCTTCTGAATGTAAACTTGAGGAATACGAAAAAAATATAATTTTTGGAATCGTGGTATTGAAGTTATGCGATCCGAAACTTTCGTCACACACACACACACACACACAGACACTCATAAATACAGACAGACATCATCGTAAAAATGATAAAATCGTATTATAGGGACCCTAAAACGTGCTTATTCACTAAAAATTCATCATTGAATTTTTTGACCAAAGACAATATTTTCCTTACCTAAAGGTGACAATTTACGCTTTCGGAAATTAAATCGACTATATAAATTATTTCAAATTTTCAGATTGCATGAAAGTGATCCCTGTGGTGCTTTCTCCAAGATATTTTTGAAAGCTCGTCAAGTGACGTCTACTACGCGCTCTCAATTAATAAGTACATTAGAAAACGTCAAGGTATTTCGTCAAATAAAGAAGGTATATATTACAAATATGTTGGCAAACAGATAATGCATAATTTTATGTGTTACTGGTTTCTAGTTATTAAATTATTACAAGAAATATGCATCAATTCGTGGCTGTAGTATGAGTTTTGTATAAGTAAGCTAAGTCGCAATTGTTCGAAAATCCTATCAAAATTTTGACAGATTGTAAGATTGAAATTTAACTTTTCTGGTTTCGTTAACATTCTTATTCGCTATAATTGATGAAAAATACATTCCTCGGGATACTTTGGATGAAGCTGCTGAGGTGAACAACAATTTAATTCCACATAAATAAAAGATTCAATATGAAGGTAAAATTTTAAAGTCCTAGAACTTTAAAATATCATTTTGTTTTATAAATCGTTATTTGTCCCTATTTTATCAGTATCAGAATAAGAAAATCAGATAGGCAGTGGAAAACAAAATTAGTGCTATCATTTCTCTGTCATTTGATATGAAATTGCGAAAGTTAAGTTGTTACAACTTGGTTACTCATTTTTAGGTATCATTGTAAGTGAAAATATGGAATTAACCATAAAGCATTTTCGTATAATAATTTATAATTTTACAGATATGATAGATTTTAAATCAGCCTAAAATTAAATTGACATTTTTATATCTCCCAGCAATGGGGACTTACGAAAAGGACGTTACACAACACACATCCTCCCCACATATCTTTGGAAGAAAACGGCAGGCTTGAACAGAGAGATATTTTTGTATTATCCTTGCTTCTCTTCTCAATGTATTATCCTAAACTAACAGACACAGAATGAACGTCATACTTAAGAGAGGTATAGAACATCGCGATACAAACAAACCCCCTCCCGTTGTCTTTTCAATCAATCAGGTACTGGGAATGGCTGACAGTTCTTTGTATTTCCGTAACTTTAGCAACCATTACTAACCAATGCCGTTAAATCGCTATACGCAAATTTCATTTTTGTGTCTACTTGATATTTACTCTGTTTTTGCCTTCCGTCACCAGGTAAGGAAGATATTGTCTTTGGTCAATATAATTTTCTTCAATATTTTATAATAACTTTAAATGTGCAAAATGATAGATAACAATATATGTATTTTCAAAAAAGTACTTTCGGTTGATCACTTATAACCAAAACTAATCACGTCTGCATATGGATGTAAGGAAGAGGAATACGAAAAAAATGTATGTTTTTGAATTGTAGTATTAGTTATTGGATCCGAAAAAATATCACACACAAACACATACACACACATACATACAGATATCATCGTAAAAATAGTAAAATCATATTCTAGGGATCCTAAAACGTACTTGTCCAGTAAAAACTCACCACTGAATATTTTTACCAAAGACAATACCTTCCTTACCAAAGGGAAAAGTAATAGTACCAAACAAAGATTATCTAACACATCTAAATACTGTTTTAAATTCTAAGAGGTCATGGTAGTGCTTTACTATCTTTCTCTTCGAGCTTGTCGTTTTTGTCTAAAAAGGATACTTCAGGATTCAGTAGATGGCAACAGTAAAACTGTAAAATCCCCATTAGTCTGGCAGTAGTTTAATTATTAGAAATTACTTTGAAGGCATTCTATAAGATACTAATAGGTTAGGAGATTTAAAAATTAAAGGATTGTTGAAGATAACTACTTTGGGGTTTTTTACAATAAAATTCTGAAAATCCTAAATCTTTACTAGTGAGTTGTAATTTATCTATCTAATGGTAAATTTTATTTGTGAAAATAATTTAAAGATATAAATATGTATTATAGTATAAATAGAATATATCTACGAGACAACTTCTTTTTTTGTGAAAAATAGAGTTACAGCATTATTATCTAGCTAGACAATATACTGTCTTATTAAAATATTGAAGGTTGTGGCAACATAACTACGAGTATATTATATATAATATATGAGAATATGAAGTTATTAATGTCACTTACATTGTATTAATGTAACTAAATATTGCCAACTATGTCGTTATCTGTTTTATATCTTCAAAAGAATGTCAGTTTGAATTCTAATACAATTTTTTGTTATTAATGATCTCATGATATAATTTTAACGATTCTTCATAACAAAATATGAAAGTGCCGTGAACCTCAAATGCCTTAGTTTTATGTTGTAATCAAAATTATATATTAAAATAGCTTCCTTGTCTTGTAATTTGTAACGATACTTATAAGTGTAATTAAGCGGATCTTCATTTATTTTTCCGTGATGATCCGAATGAAGACTATTATATTGACTTGTTATGCAAACGCAATTAAAAATGCGTAATTTATTGCTTTTTAAAAGCTGCACGAAATTATTAATTCAATTATTATAATTATCTCGTCAAAAATACATTGAACCGCAGTTCCCTAGGCGAAGTCTTCACACCTATACCTGTAATTACTCTAAAAATAAATTAGACCAGTTTATCTGAGCCTAGTTCACATCCTCTTATAAAAACCGTGTCCCTGAGTTGTAAAAGTATGAAATCATAAGTAACGCACATAGAACATTACATTTGCTACGGTGGAACGTAATAAATGATTGTTCTCAAGTGATGATACAATGAGATGTGTGCTAAACCAGTGCTTCACAAACTTTCATACATAATTATATATGGTACTTATATTACGTTTTAATTACAGAAATTATTATTTTACTGCTTGGGGAAGATAATTCTCAAAATGAACCATAGACAAGTTCTGAAATCCCGTAAAAAAACTTCGCGACACCATTTTATGAGGGTCCGTTAGAATTATTGAGAACAATAAAATTTGGTACGCCGTGGAAAACAAAATTTGCACTATCTTTTTAAACAAATATTTAGCTGTTTTTGAAATTGAGAAGTGAATGTTAAGTATTCTGTTCAAAACGAAAGCTGCAACTCATATATTATACTTCGCTTCACGTAAGAAAGTAGCAGATGGCGCTTGAGAACCGACCATTTTTACAAGCATTAAATAAATAATTTAAATTCGTAAAACCAAACGTTGTCAATAATATATATTTTATTCGTAAAAATGTACAAGACCTGAACATTAAAAATTGCAATGAGCATGGTTAAATAAACATCACTTGATTCTGTAGATTTTATTTGATTGACAACTGACAAGTGATATTTTTTTCGTTTTTGTGAACTAGGTGTGCATTTTGACCAATCAAAGGTCAGAATTTATATTCTTATCTAAACGAAAACTGTTTTCTTAGGTGACTATAATCACCTAAATAGATATGTATTTGTCAATTTTTTCTTCGGATATACAGAAATTTTAGACTTACAGTTATGAACAGATTACGCCCATTAATTATCAATTTTTACCAGCCGTCACCTATAGGTAAAGAAGGTATTTTTTTTGGTCAAAAAAATCGATGGTGAGTTTTTAATGAATAAGCACGTATTAGAGCTCCTACAATACGAAACTGTTTTTACAATGATGTGTGAATGTATGTGTGTGTGACAATAATTTCTCATTCAATAACTCCAATACTACAATTCCAAAAATTATAATTCATATTCCTCTTTCATACGTCCATATAAAGAGTTGATTATGATTCGTTAACCGGAAGTACGCTAATTTGAAGATTTAACAGTTTTTCTTGAAAAAACGCTGTTAAATATCATTTTTTGATCTTTTATGTTATTATAAATAACATAATAATTCTCTATTCGATTTAATTATATTCTTTTCTTCATATTCAATGAATTTCGAGATAATTATAAAGAAATATCTTGCAACTTAATGCTGCTAAAAGCTGCACCATGGAAACAGAATATTCAAATATCACTAATTGACAGATATCAGTGTCAAATAAAATTTAAATAATATCTTTGTGAAATGATTTTACTGGAAATATAAAAATGTAAAATAATTTAAGGCGGAAAAACAAAAAACATAGGTAATACAACAGATTATGGCCACAAGCCAATTCAGCAGATTATTGTTATGTTATAAATATAATGCTATATACGATTTTAGTTTCTACTTATTTTAAGAAACATACTGTGCGTGGCCGACCAGTGTGTAAGTGGATGGATGTGGTTGGTAGGGTGCTTAAAGAGAAAAAGTTTCCAAGTAAGAAGAGAAGAAGAGCATGTATGAATGCGATTATGAGTGTGGCCGAGGCGAAAGAAATCTGCTTAGATAGGAATGTGTGGCGAAGGATGATTGTTTCCTAACTATTATTACTTTATTTATTTATTTATTTATTTATTTATTAATTTATCGATCCAACAGGATTCAAGATCCCAATTACAGGACGATCATATGACATACAAATACAGAAACGAATGAGTTGAACAGTAAATACATATAAGAAATTTAACAAGTGACTTATTACAAGAAAGAAACGAATGAGTTGAACAGTAAATACATACAAGAAATTTACCAAATGACTTATTACAAGAAGTATTTTGTTAAGATATTCTTAAATTTAGAAAAGGAGTCGCCAAATATATCAATATCAGTAATACACAGAGTTGTCTTATTGGAGATTTCAATTCATAATTAGTCCTAGCTGATTTACAAAGAAATGGTACTTTATTTCTTGAAGTGACGCGTGGAACGTGAAATGGTATTAGCTCAAGACTACATGGGCCATCAATACAATTATTAATTAATTTGTATAAGTAGAGAGATAATTGTAAATTTCTTCTGCTACTTAATGGCACCAAGTTCACTTCAGGCAATAAATCAGAATAATCATGGGTAAAGATAGGATATTGTCCATGTATTTTAAAATAACAATATTTAATGAATTTATGCTGGACAGACTCAATCTTAGATATATATTTATGATATATTGGATTCCAGACTTGTAGACAATATTCTAGCTTGGAGCGGACAAATGCATAATACAAGCTTTTCATTGTAGTTGTTTTACAGAAAGACCGACAATTTCTAATTACAAATCCAAGATTTTTGTAGGATGATCTTACAGTAGTCTCAATGTGTACATTAAATGTTAGTTTTGTGTCAAATATAATCCCAAGATCCTTAAACTGAGTTACTTTCTCAAGCGAATTATTGTGATCCGGATGCGGTATTTCGCTACCGAAAATCGGTCACTTTAATATGTTTAAGGGTACGGATTTGTTGTATGATGTTGATATTGTTCTTATTGTTTTCGGGTTTGTGCGAACCCACTAAGTGGTACACGCGTGATTTTATGTATGTATGTGTATAATTCTAAATTACACTAATTAAAGTCTGCGTCGTTTTGAAACGGTCTCTGTAATAACATCGCAGAATGACGTCAGAATTTGACGTTACTGTGATTAAACGCCGTTAAAAACCCAAATGAAGTATTTAAATACAAAGCAATACTTGTTATTTTTGATGGAACAATCATTTTGTAAACTCTATAGCAGTAATACTAAAATATTAAATTTAATTTTTATCTGTTTTGAAAAGTTTGAGAATATCTCGTTTCCACGACGATTCGTGATACGTTTTTCTTTACTCGCTCCCAAGCCTTCATTATTTACTGCAAAATGACAGTATACGACCCTGCTAAATCTGCCAGGGACGCACTGGCCCAGAAAATTAAATAGATAATAGATATAGTAATATTTACCTCATAACTCATTCCTCAATGCGAAGATGATAAAATAAAATTTAGAGGTCGAATAGTTTGCTTTGCATTCTATGCTATATACATTATTGTTTAATTATCTCTGCTATTGTTTATAATAAAGTAATTTAAATGTAAATTATCTATTTGTACTTTCTAATTTTGTTTGGAATAAGATGTCAAGTGGATTTTGATCAGTGCAAAAATTATCTATCACAACATTCTCTAACTTTACGAGTTCATTTTATTGAAGTTCATACCCATAAAGTATACTTACAAAAAGTACTCTCAATAAAATTTATATTGTACTAACCACAACAGATTTCTATGTTGAGATAAGTTTGTAAACAAATATTACTATGATCATTTATGTACTGTGGATATTAAAATGCTAATTTACATTCTGCAGAAGTTTTATCTATTTAATCCATTAGTAATTTCTAATAATCTAATAAGCATGACTAAAATTTCGTTAACCAATAATAATAAATGACAGATGCCTCTGCCTACTTGATCTTTTTATTCTCAATAATTCTAAAACTGTTAATCTAAATCCTGATTTATAGATTGGCGCTCTGTTTATGCAACGTTACGTCCTCCCACATTAGAGCCAATTTATAAATTTACGTTATGTGCTTCGCGCATGCGTAGATCTTACAACCATTTGAAGATTACTTATTTCGTTTGACAGTTTTACTGCAATTTGTTTTTTGTTAAATTTTTAAAACTGAGTTTATAAAAATAAAGGTTGAAAAGCATTTTGCTGTTGTTTTTACTTTCCGTTACCTTTAAGTAAGGAAGGTATTCTTTGGTAAAAAAATCGATAGTGATTTTCTAATGAATAAGCACGTTTTGGGATCCCTAGAATACAAATTTGCTATTTTTACGATGATGTATGTATGTATGTATGTGTATGTGTATGTGTATGTGTATGTGTATGTGTATGTGTATGTGTATGTGTATGTGTATGTGTATGTGTATGTGTATGTGTATGTGTATGTGTATGTGTATGTGTATGTGTATGTGTATGTGTATGTGTATGTGTATGTGTATGTGTATGTGTATGTGTATGTGTATGTGTATGTGTATGTGTATGTGTATGTGTATGTGTATGTGTATGTGTATGTGTATGTGTATGTGTATGTGTATGTGTATGTGTATGTGTATGTGTATGTGTATGTGTATGTGTATGTGTATGTGTATGTGTATGTGTATGTGTATGTGTATGTGTATGTGTATGTGTATGTGTATGTGTATGTGTATGTGTATGTGTATGTGTATGTGTATGTGTATGTGTATGTGTATGTGTATGTGTATGTGTATGTGTATGTGTATGTGTATGTGTATGTGTATGTGTATGTGTATGTGTATGTGTATGTGTATGTGTATGTGTATGTGTATGTGTATGTGTATGTGTATGTGTATGTGTATGTGTATGTGTATGTGTATGTGTATGTGTATGTGTATGTGTATGTGTATGTGTATGTGTATGTGTATGTGTATGTGTATGTGTATGTGTATGTGTATGTGTATGTGTATGTGTATGTGTATGTGTATGTGTCTGTGTCTGTGTGTGTGTGTTTGTTTGTGTGTGTGTGTGTGTGTGTGTGTGTGTGTGTGTGTGTGTGTGTGTGTGATCGTTTGTGTGAATGTGTATGTGACGATCGTTTTGGATCGCATAACTCCAATACCTCGATTCCAAAAATTATAATTTTTTCGTATTCCTCGAGTTCCACCAGAAGTACCGTCATTTGTAACTTTAATAGTTTTGACATTTAATATTATAATTATTAAAAAATATATTATTCTCTGTACTATTTGATTGCATTTTATACTTCATATTCAATAGATTTATAGTTAATAAATTATAAAGATATTAAATTTCATAAATTAGCCAGCTATGTTAACCATAGAAACTGCTAATATATTCAAATACTTCAAATTGACATGTGTCAGTGTCAATTAAACGAAAATTAATGTGGCAGAGATGAGGATGTTGAGATTGATGTTGGGGAACACACGGAAAGATAAGGTAAGGAATGAAAGGATAAAGGAAACGGCTGGAATGATAGAAGTTTCTAGAAAGATATAAGAAAGACGATTTGAACATGTCATGAGGAGTGATGAAGATTATTTTGAAAGTAGAATGAATAGCTTAGTAATAGAAGGTAGAAGAAACAGAAGAAGACCAAAGATAAAATGGAAGTACTGTATTGCGGAAGGCTTTAGAGAAAAGGATTGGAATGAGGACGACACGCAAAACAGAAATGAGTTGAAAAATTAAAGAAGCAGATGTGAGTGTCAAGTGCAATTTGCAGAGTTTGTTTATGAAATAATTTTAATAGAAATTTAGAATCTTTTGCAAGAAAATTTATGTATAGAATTTATAAATAATACACATGATCAGCGGAAGGAAATGTGCTGGCCACATTGTTGAATTTATTTCAAAATGTGAATGCAAAACATGAATTATCACCATCTTTTGCGTAAGCGGGCGCGTTAACGAAACGCCAACAGAATATTATAAATGAAGCAGTCTTAATACTACATTCATCTTCTGCGTTAGTGGGGACGTTAGAGTTACGTAAACAGAACGTCAATATATAAATCAGGCTTAACAGATTTGTAAATCTGTAGAACAGACAAAAGCACATCTACTTTTATTGATTAATATAAAAAATTACATATCAGTGGCAGATATCGTTGCGATTTTGTTCATTATTTACAGATTTACAGTCCGGTAAAATTTACAATATTGCACAGAATACGGCCAGTAATCTAAAGAATATTTTATTTTTCTCAAAATTGACCATGTCCTTCTGTCTGTCCCCGTTTCATAGTGCGTCCACTTCTTCCTTCCTAATGACAGGTTCATCTTCACCCCTTTGGGGGCGGTTTCCGTGTCATTTACGTGCATGGAATGACATTAGCAGCTCATTAATTACAATAGGTTCAGTGGATCGGCCTTGATATTTAATGCTTCTCACACTTGAGCCAGACAATCCCGGGCGCTTCGCTTTGCTGTTCTGTTCCATTACTGTCGCAGAGTACTTCCACTTCGCGTTCGCGGTCCTTGGCCGAGTTCACCGGCTACGGCTAGGCTAGACCGCGGAACTATCACCAACCAGAGCGTACGCAACGCCGGAAGGTGTTATGTAATGTAATGTGATCTGTGTTTATGTGACCTGATGAGCCACTTGCTAAATGCAAGCACACTACATGACTTCACACATAATCAACCTAAATGAACAATATTACAATAAGCAATCTGGATTGCGATTCTATTAGTAGATTGCACCAACGTAATTTAAATATTAAACTTGCTTTAAATTGACAATATTGCACCGAAATAAAATGTCGCCAAAGAGGTATTGGATTCATGCTAAAAATCACATATACATATTTTAGTGAATAAGCACGACGTTTTAAGGTCCCATGAATCCGATTATAACATTTTTACAATTATGTATATTATGTCTTTGAATTTTGGAAACATGGTTTCTCAAATACTACAAGACTTAAGACATGTTTAACTACTGATTTCTCAATTTAACATTAATGGCAAGAGCTGATAAGGTTTTGGTATCAATTAGACAACCGGAAGTGTAATTTCTAAAGAAATTTTTCTAAATATATTTTTTTTTAAATTTATGTTATTACAAATAATAAGGATAATTAAATTCTCAATCTGACACATTTCAAATTTTTATTATATTTCGTATAGTTTAATTATAATATATTATAATAATCTGTTGTAATTAAACTAGCTGCCCAAACACCCATGGAAACTAGTTGAGACATTTAAATGTTTATATTTGACAGATAGGTACATGCAAAATGTCAATATCAAAAATCAGCAGTTTTACTGACATTACTAAAAGATTTTCCTGGGAGGTACGTGTATATTTAATACATTTTATTGTATTATTAATTAAATAGTAGGAGAAAAATTCTCACAAAACGAAAGAATAGATACAATTTGAATTATTTGTGTCTACAAAAATGTTAAATTCATTACTTATGTAAAATAAATTGAAAATGTCGAGGAGTGTTGGCTATAACAGATTTTTTTTGTTTAATAGCTTAAAATTTACGCATTGTTGGTGCAACTAGGCATAATTAATTTAGAGACTTCAGATTTTTCTATCATTAACGTTAGACATTAGGAACTTCATTTTGTGGATTAGTATATGTTGGTTATATTTTTCATGTCATATTACGTCACCTTTCGAAAATTTTATAAAGAAACAACCATTTCCTGAAAATGAAAGTGTCTGTATATATTAGGTTGTGATTTGGATGACCCGAGTTCATTTCTGACCAAAAATTACTTCGAATTTTAATGGCACAAAATTGATCCTTGTGGTGCACTCTCCACGCCAGCAATGAGTGCCCGACAGGTGACGCCTGGTAAGCGCCTGCACGGTACAAATATTTCATCATTACCAATATCTGTGAACAAAGCAGATTGGCACATCCAACAATAGGTAATATGCCGTGATGATATATTTATATTTATAATTATTAATTATTCTTTAATTATTATGGCACTCTGTAGATTTCGATAAAATAAAACGAAAATGTGATTAATAATAACTCATAAGTTGTAGTTTTTAATACTGAACACGTTTTGTATTTATAACATTCCTCAAAAATAAATAAGTAACTACATTAAAATAAACTCCAAATTCAGACTTCATCGCAAGAATCTTGATATATGATGAGCAACATTTTGTTTACAAATGAAAATGTGTTGCATTGTATTTTGTAGAGACTACAGCAGTACGTCAAGCGAGTAATGTTTGCTAAGGCAGTATATACCTTCATCTACTATTAGTATTACATTATTCTATTTTAATGTAAGGTTAGTGTCACAATTTAGGAGATACAAAATTCTGTCTAATGTTGCCTAATTGTTGTCTGAGCTGATAAATGATATTTTAATCTACTTAGAAGGTTGGTGAAGTGATTTAAACGTGAGAACACGTAAAATTTGTGTGTCCCTCAACGATGTTACTCGTCATTACCAATTTCACGTGTTGAGACATCTTTACGGATAATCATCTTGTTTTCTAATGCATCCATTTCGAGTAAGTTTCCATATTTTTTTATCTTCCCGTTATGACCTTGTGAAACTCATCGCATTTGATATCTTCCTGCAAGGAATTGTGTACGACAACCACTTCAAGGTGAATTATTATTCATTGCTGTTGATTTTTTGTGCAGAGCAATTGTTCGACTATTTCGTGAAACAATTGAATGCGCCTGGCAAATTATGGTAAACGATCCACGATCCAGACAAAAGACAATCACTAGTGATAGACTCCTTGATACTACTATAGAAAATATGCTAATTTTTATTTATTATTGATTGTCAGGGATATTTAAATATAATACGTGGTTTCTAGAATAAAATCAACATAAACAATCATGGCATTTTATATTTTAATTCAATTATATTATCATTTGTACATCTCTTCGTCTTGTACTTCATATAATTGAATAAAATAAATAAATATATCATCACGGCATATTACCTATTACTGGGTGTGCCAATCTACTTTGTTAACAGATTTCGCTAATGATGATGTCATATTTGTACCGTGCGAGATTCTCAGACATCACCTCACGGGCACTCATTACTGGTGTAGAGAACTCACACTCACCACAGCAGTCATTTCTGTGCTATTTCAAATTCAAATTATTTGGCATCGATGGGCATCGAACCCGGTTCCTCGAATTCGCGATCAGACACTCAGACACGCGGCCACAAGACCCCATTGAATATTGTAGTTAATATTATACGATACACAAATCAGCAATTTAAACCTAAACTCTTCTTAAATTATTTCATTCTGCTGTCAAGAGTCAAATTTAGTTTAGTGTTGCTAAAAAAAGTAACTTTAACTTTTTGTACCTCTCGCTAAAAGAGGTATTGGATTTATGCTAAAAATTGCATATCCAGATTTCAATGAATAAGCAAGTTTTAATGTCCCTACAATCCGATTTTAACATTTTTACGATGATGTTTGTGTGTATGTGTGGCTGTATAATGGTGTGTGTGTTTAACTACGTATTTCTCAATCGGATATTACTGGAAGAGTTGAAAAGGTTTTGGTGATAATTAGATAACCGGAAGTAGTAGATTCTTAAAAAAATCTTCTAATTAATTTTTGTTCTTGCAAGTATTAAAGATCATTAAATTCTCTACCTGATACATATAAATATTTTATTATATCTTTTATAGATTTAGAAATAAAGAAGTGTAATATATAAAATAGTCGGTTGTAATAAATCTCACAATCCAAATAATGTCATGGAAACCAATTGAAAAATTAAAATATAACTGACAGATAAATGTCAGTGTCAAAAATGAAGAGACATTACTGAAGACTTTTTCTGGAAAGCATATACATTATATTATGTCTTATTGTATTAATAGTTGAATATTTGAAATTATAGGTATATGTAATATACCCTTCAGAAATACTCTTAATCCCGACAATGAATTGGAAACATCTCGAAAAATTAGAAGAGTAGGACAAAATTTCTTCAAAGAATGAATTTAAAATTAAAAATCTAAATACAAAGAATACGTACAAGTACAATTTTTTGATGTAGAGTGGTGTAGACATACAAGAAATCTTAAATACAATTATGTAACCAAAAATTAAAATGGCTTCTTTTATGATGAAAACAAGTTTAACTATAAAATATTTGCAAGAATTACATAGGTATAGATAAAAGTTTTTTGTGGAATCTGTTTATGTATTTCACATTACCTGTAAATAAAAACTCTTTATCAAAATTTATATTTATTTTAATAAAGTAAATAGGTTTTAAATAAAAACTACAAACGTCTTATTCACACTGTTAATTTTAATAACAAACTTACCGACAGGTTTCGATCATTTAAATGATCATTATCAAGGTACCGGTTTGACTACAAAGAAATATTATGAATGTACAAAATGTAATAAAATAAATACAAAATACACAATTACGAAAATATAGAACTGTCTGAAATAATGTAACATAAAATGGAAATAGTGAGAGATATTATACTGGCCACAATAGATTTTTCTATACAGTTACAACCACAGTCATTTATGTAGGGTTAATACGGCGTCCAGCTTGTGGCAAACTTCATTGTCGGTTTGAAAATTATGGTTATGTTCAATTTACTGAATATCTTTAATTTTATGGCATATGTTTCCAAAGCAGGGGAGACTAAATCTATTAATTGGTGCATTATTAGGGCCATTGTTATTGTTGGTTATGTGGCTGACTTCAGTTAGTCTCAAAAAAAAATAATAAAGAACTGAAACTGTTGATCTCTATCGATTTTTTAACTATTCTTCAGCAAACAATAATTATTGATGTGCCACTAGAATATCTTTGATGAATTGATTTATTTCTCCAGCTCATTTTAAAACGAAGTATAAACTTTGTCATATATTGCATTTTGGAAATTTTATTTCTAGTGAAAAGTTATATAAAATAACTTCCTTTTATATTAAAGATATGTATTTAAAAAGTGCATTCTTTCGCCGCCTACAGAAGGTACAAGAGGTGTCGAAATATAAAATTGACTAATATCCAGAAAAAAATACCCGTCAGGTAGATTTATATCCAATACATCGCAAAAGAATTACAAAAACAAATTTTTGCTATATTTATAAGTTGTTTTTCTTGTAGTAATTAAATGTTGGTCAAAACATTTAAATCAAATTAAAATAGCAAAGCTGACACCAATTAATCTCCTCTTCCTTTGTGGAGTCACAATAAAAACAATACATTTGGCATTGAACTTTCCTTCTTTCTGTTCGACTACACTTCACTACAATAATAAATATATCACGACCTATCCTCTCCAAATTACTCCAGCATTAGTTATAGAAACATCATTTGATTTGTAACAACAATAGTGCAAGGTTACTCCAACTCACAGTATCCGAAATCAGTCTATATAGTGACATTGGAATGCTTGGGCCAGTGAAAGTGATGTAGCTGATCTAGATCGCTTCGCTAGCAGGTCGATAACAAAAATGCGCGGGCCGGCAGGGGGAAATGAGAGTGAATGCCGCTATTAACATAGTGCCCTGTTTACGAGCAGCATCTTCACGCCACCAGTGACATTTAAACGCACCCACAAGAAGCGGAATAGTAGAAATGTAAGAGGTTAACCAAAGGACACGATTTAATTTCAATTTTTAATGTCGCAAGGAAAGGAAGATGCTGCTATTCAAAGAAAAACATTTCTAAACACGTAATATTTTATCATTAATAGTACTAAATAATAGATGGTACAAATAAATTGAAAATTTCCGAAAATGAAAACAAAACAAATCTAATTTGTGATGCTACCAGTGCCGTATCTAGGGCAGGGTCATAGGAACTGCCCAAGGCGCAAACTCAGAGGGGGCGCAATTTCCTCCACTACAAAAAACTGAAACTATGCACAAAGTAAAGGTTTCCGGTTTGATCGGTGGAAGTTACTGTAAAACACTCAAAACACACGTATTTCGCTTAGAAATAGCCTCTTTAAGCGTTTGGAGACATGAGAAACAGTTTTTACATCATATTTGGCCGTTTGACGGTCTGAAACGAACGATTTGTAAGAACTTGTACACATATTCTACGTGAGGTATCGATGGAAATCGATCCTAATATGACAAAATACATTATTTGTCAGTGAATACATAATTGATCGCTGACATTCCGGTTCGCTATGGTGGACATTTAGTAAATACGATACTATACCATAGTAAATTTTTAATTATCTTAGATAAGAAAGTGAAAATGTTCATAAAATAATGAGTATTAGTAAAAACAGTTTGTTTAAATATTAGTTCGCAAATTTCAAGCGATTGAAGTCAATTAATATTTTGTAAGCAATTTAATTGGTTGCCTGATTTTAACAGCGAGACTAGCGCCACTCGCCGCCTTAGTCTGTGCCACAATATTGTCAAACAATGGTCAAATTGTTTCAGTGTTTTATAATTTATTAGGAAAAAATGCATTTGATTTTATGCTTGATAATAATTTATTCATGAATAAACGTTTATATATAAAAATATTTCAGCTTTGCGAATATGAAAAATTTATACCCTCTAAAACTGACAGTTTGTCTACCACTGCTGAGGATAAGCTAGGTCTCAGCCAAATTCTTAAATTTAAAAATTCGTATCTCCCATATTACGTAAAAAATTGTCTTAAAAATGGTATAGGACCGCATTATATATTTATTTATTTGGTCATTTTATTATTTATTTTACAGAATATAATATTTTTCGTTATGAAATGTATTTATGAAATAAATAATTTTCGTACGTTTTTTTTAAATAATTCACCAATTCTTATTAATAAATATTTTTTTATAGTGGCGGAGGGTGCAAGGAATCAAATTTGCCCGGGGGGCAAAATTTCCTAGTTACAACACTGCTGTATGTGCAGAATTATTGATTGGTAGCACGAGCGCGGTGTTAACACCGGTGTCAACTGAAACCATATCAACGATTTGGCATATACTTCAGGGTTGTTCACAAAATCAGTGTTGCCAATGTAGATACTGATTAAGTCAAAAATTTACTGACATCCATATTCAATAAAATTGGCGGCATTGATATTTTCTTATTTAACAACACAATTGAATTCGTATTTAAAATTTATTATTAATTATTATTAATATAATTTATTTTGTGACTTGTTTGTAAGATTAACAATTTAAAATAATGAAGCCAAATTTTTAAAATTACTGCAGTATCAATCTCTTCTTCATAAAAAAAAAACTTTGTACCCCGTAAATTGTAAATGTCTGAAATATAGCCACAAGTCGCACATTGTCAAATTAAATGAATATTGCAAGTGTTCTATTATTTTTATTTTATTTTTTTCTCGCCAAAAACTGTCCTATGGGAAGATAATTATCATGATATAACATAAATCCATTTAGGTTTAACTGTCTTCTGTTCATCCAACTTAATTACATATATTAGTCCTGTACTTCTAAAGAATCCTACATACTGTAACGTTTTACTTATATGGGTGAAGTGTAAAAATCAGAGAAATATTTTTAATTAAAATAATACGTTTATTAAACGATAAATAATTAGGATAAATATTAAAAAGATAATAAAAATAACTAACACTATGATTAAATAATTATAAACACAAATTTAAGACTAACAATATTATTAAATGTTTAAACACTAAGATTATTTAACAACTCGTAGATTATTTATTTATATCACCGACTGTTCATTGCTCTTTGCTTCTATATATCAGACTAATATTTGATGACTTTGGCGACGGGTTTATATAGCGCGATATCGTTCTCGAACTTTCTGACGCCACAATGATATTGAATACAATGGATTTAGGTCACCGGTGTAATTAACACGTCTAGGCGTATGGTTCTTTCTCTGCCGCCGGGGATTACGTCATCGCTCGGGAAAATTCCACCAGTAGCGGCGCTCGTATACTCTTAAGTCAGGGGCGCACGTTACAATACTTCACTTTTCTCATTGTTTGCTGCTTGGTTATTCTTGATATTTCTTCATCTTTATGAATCCACACAGGATTCTCTTGGCGTGTAGGTAACTACATCGAAAAAAGGAATATAAATGTTTACACATTCTGCCTTTTGGAAATCAAAAAACTGATGTAGCCGAAAATGGCCTGCAATGTTTTTTAAACTCATATGATTATGTATGATTCTATAAAAAGCAGAGGAGTATTAGCCAGTAATAGTTATTTTTTTCTTTTTCAAGAAAATCAATTAGCACAATTCGTTTAGCGTTTATTTTTGTAATGATAATGGAATGGTAATTTTACGCGACGCATTTCTTTCCTTTGGGAGTTTCACAACCATTTCAAGGAACTGCATAATTAATATAAATTTGCAATAATGTTTAATGTAAGCCATTGTTATTCGCTGTTTTTCTAGGAATGTAGTATAAAATTATGAATAAATTGAATACGGTTCAAAATGTAAATAAACATTGTATCTAATATTCGTGAAATTGTTAAACTTTATAATATTTCATTCGTTAAAATAGCAAATAAGTTTTTAAACACATACACATATTACATTTTATACATTGGATATTATATACTTCAAAATACAGAGAATTAATATTTATTTTCGGCAGAAATTATATTAAAACAGAATAGAATGTTAATTCATAATTTTATTAGTTTCGATAGTTTTTAATATCTGTTCATAAATACACAGTGTAGCTATAAAGTTTTATGATTTAATTTCTGTAGCGTCAAATAACAGCGCCATCTATGATTTGGCACCCGACCTATTTTCGACTAACTTTCATCAACATCCCCCTCAAATTTTATTAATATATTGTAATAAATTTTAATCGACTGTTAATAATGCTTTAGAGAGGTGAAAATAATGGAGATTCAGTCCTTTGTTAGAAGATTATTTATTGAAACATAAACAATACCTTGGGTTCAGTACAGTTCTCGTATGGGCGTAGTTTGTATTCGTTTGTTCAAAAAATCTACACAATTGTTTGCTATAATCCAAAAAGCGTTTGGGGAAGCTACATTGACTCGTACCAACGTTATTGGTTTGTAAGAGCGATTTCGCGATGAGTGAGATAAGACAAAAATGACCCAAGGAATGATCGCTCCGAATCAAGCCGAAATGTCGAAACATCGAAGCAGTTTGACAACTGTTGGTTTTCATTTCAAATGGATTCAGAGCAATTTAACATCACTAAAGAACAGCTCGATTGACTATCATCGAAGGTTTAAAGAAAAAAAAAGTTTTACGCAGGCACCAATAACTCACCTGGCCTACAAAGCAACAGACGTACGTCAATTTCTGTCCTCTAAAAATATCAGTGTTGTATCAATCTCTGTATGTTTTTCATTTGACCCCGGCTGAATAGTTTTCTTTCCCATACTAAAATTTAAGCTGAAATGGAACCGTTACGATGATGTAACAAACCAACGTGACGAAGGTATTGAACAGCATCCCAGTTACAGACTTCCAGAACACCTTGAATGGACCGCGCCAAGCGCCGTGTAGATTTAGACGGAATGCACATTGACGAATAATTGAGGTTTTGATGAAATAACGGATTTTGTCTTATTTATAAGGGAAGTCGTAAAACATTATAGCCATACTGTGTAAGTAAATCAACTAACCACTGGCCTCGGTCTGCGAAGAGCTACTTTCGACCCTTGCTATTATTAATTTAAATTGGCCTTGTACTTGATGAATAAATGTACAAAATAGATTCCTAAAATCTGTTGCATAAAATCGTAAAGCTATCAACAACTGGCATATCGAAGATACAGCGTGATTCGTGATTCAGAAAAACAAATGTAGACAAATAAGTGTTTATTTCTCAAATTATGCTTTCTTTAAACTTACATAATAGATAAGAACAATATTTGGTCTTCAATTTTATTTAACAAATAAAGAACTGTATTCTTTGACATACGAAACCTCAAAAAATTCTGAATCCCATTTTTCAAAATTATCGTTCTCGTACTGTATACTGTTTTCGAAAATTAATATTATCAAAAATGAAATCCAATACTTCATCATTACTGTTGTACTGATTTATTATAATAATTATTAATATTAACAAACAGCTTATATCATCAAAACAACACAAACGTTCCATACCATATGTTATGTTGCTTTTCACTTCGTGTTTCCATTCGTGTGCACTCGGTACGAAATTCTTTAGAGAAAACTCTTAACTGACTGTTAGTTATCTTGCCGTTAACGAAAATTTATCTTACAGGTAACTTTTAACTATAAGTGGAACAACGCAAACTGGAGTTATCAATAGATTAAATTTTAACCGAATGTTTAACTATAGATGGAACAACCGGCCCTAAGTATGTTAAACTCCAAACGTATGTAATCGAAACGCAGTAAAACCTGAAAAAAGTTCTCATCAGTGAACGTGTTGATAATATTAGCGGTAATTTTTAATCTGTCAAAGGAAATGAGAAAACATGTTAACCTTTTCTATAAAATGAAACCATTTGCCAACTAGCATAATGAAAATAAATTATTGCATGCTTCCTGAAAGATGCTTCCGATTTCATTAGCATTAGAGATTAGGTCACCTAAATGTGTGTAAACACGCGATAACTGAGCCAAGTATTTGTGTAATTTGCCACAATAATCATGTCATTCAATTGTTCGCGACAACAATGTGCATCATTCGCAACGATACCTTGATCCAAAAAACTCAACAATGTAAACAAACGAAACTTTCGCAACGAGCGGTAGTCTTCGACCTTCTCTGACAAATCACATCCGATGCGTAACATGATCTGGATTTCGCTCTCGGCCGGTAATGCAGAGCGCTCGAACAGGATGGTGGGTATTTATGTGCGTACTACCAGCATGTAAATTAAGCGCTGTGTTCTCTGTCAATAATAATTAGTCTTATTATTAACAGTCATTAATTATTGAATGCTTTTTGCCTTTTACTGCAACGCTGCATTTCAGGGGACTTTGATAAAGTAGAAGAGTAATCTGACATGGATATGGTATTTATGGTCATGTTTTGATCTACTTATGTTCCCACATGTACAACTACAAGTAGTATATTAAATTAATTTTGCGAATATTATGAATATTCTTTGAAGAAATAGTTAGATCTCATATATCTCTTCTAATCACTAATCATATTAATTGATTTTAGAGAGACTAGAATTCTTTTTATTCAATGAATATTTAATAAAAAAAATATATTTCATCACGGCATATTACCCAATGCTGGGTGTGCCAATCTGCTGTGTACACAGATATCGGTAATGATGGAATAATTGTACCGTGCGGGCGCTTACCAGGCGTCACCTCACGGGCACTCATTGCCGGCGTGGGGAGTGTGCCACAGGAGTCAATTCTGTGCAATTAAAATTTGATGTAATTTTTGAATGTTTTATTTGAACTAATATATTTTTTCTACAACTGTCAACAAAAAGTTGATATTTGTTATCAATATGTGAAATATGTTATTATTTCATTAATTCTACGTAATCATAACAACGTGTACTTCATACTGTGCACATTATTTCGTACACCGGGTGCATTATTTCGTACACTGGGCGCATTATTTCGTGCACTGTGCATTTTAATTCACGCACTATTTCACGCACACATCCAAAATCAGACATAAAATGAGCAAAAACTTGCATTAATATAAATAAAATGTGTATAATTTAATAAATTTAGTATTAAACTTGTGTAAAAATTCAAAATGAAATGTATCAAAACTTATAGGAAAATTCAGCTGTTATCTGTCATATTGACAAGATGTCAATACAGGTTAATTATATTTAAATAGTTATACCTATTTTCTAAATATTAAATTAAGTTGTAGAAAAATATTATGTATACCTTATGCGCGAAATATGTTCAGTCAAAAAACTCGTGCACTAAACTACACAGAGTTTATTTTATCAGTAACATTGAGTAGTGCCATTTCCATAGTTACAAAATGACAGCAATGTATTGAAGCGCTTATTTTATGAGTAAACATAGGGAATAGTTGTCAGACTCGTCAAACTGTCACATTTCAAAATGGTGTTTTTATAAAATTGCAAATTAAACAGGTATAATTCAAATATAAGCCCAAGATAAGTTTCAGATGTATCTGCTGTTACATATAATAATCGAACAAGACCCTGCCCAGCACCAATTCGAAAAATCTATAATAATTAGCTTGCATCATATGAATTTTTTTTTGAGTACACTTAAAAAATGTGTACAATGGTAAGAGGATGAACATTGAACAATTAAAAAACAGAATTAGTGCAACTTCACAAAATATTACTCCCCAGCAAAAAACGAATTCATAATTTAATATTTATTTTAGTCTATGCTAATTATCCCTATGTTTACTTTTAAAATAAACGCTTTAATACATTTCTGTCAATGATTTTATACTGTAACTATGATAATGACATACCCTATGTTTACTGATAAATTAAAATCCCGTTATATTTCGCGCACATGGTACACAAATAACTATTTTCGCACGATCGGGTTTTATTTTAAATATTTACCAGTAGAGTTTCCAAAGCAGTAGATTTTATTTACCAATCAAGTTTTTGTTGCTAAGATAACAGAGGCAGTAAATATAAAAAAAATCCTGTGGCCGGTAAGTGAATAAATAATTTGTACGTCATCTTAGCAAAAGGATTAGAATAAATACAAATCATAGTTGTCTAGTAAAACTCGTACTGTCAATTTTGACATTATTTTTAAATTTTATTCAATCAGTTATATAAAAAAATGCTATAAAATATTCGATCTTTCATAAAAATAAGCTTCACGGACGTTAAGTGCATTATAAACACTTTTGGATTCATACGATCCTCAAGCGGTAAATTACACTTACCGCCTTCAATACTTAAATAACTATTGTATTATTGAATAGTTTTCTTTATAAAAACTGAAAATATCCAAAATTCAAATTTTGAGAAATTTATTGTATAATTGTGTGACAATTTCAATTCATACATATTGTAGTTAGTGGATTAGTAAATCGTACTTCAAATGAAAGATAAAACTGAGCAATATCCAAAAATGTTATATTATACAGAAATATAAAACATACATAAACTGTCAGTACTCAACAACAACTCCTTGTCAAAATCTAAACATAACTACTACATTTTTACAATATATGAATATAAACATCAAGAATATTGTTATATTTCTAATAATATAGACAGGGTGATTGAAAACATAGACCTATAGTTTAAAGTACAAAATTGGGGAGTAGTTAATTTCTAGTTTTTGGTTTGAAGAGATCCTGAATTCGTCGGAAGCGAAATCATCCTTGCTTTTTTTAAATGGAATGCTATCTCGTATATATTTTTATAATTTCTGAAAGTAATATAACTTTTTATTCAATAGTAACAAATAATCTCCATTTTCATCAAAAATTAACTTAGTATTTAATTTTTTAATATTATACAAATTTTAATGCATTATCAGTTTGTTGTGTTATGACATATACTCGTATATGAGTATGTAGTATGTACCTTCTTTGTTTTAGGAAATATTTTGAAGTTTAGCTGATGTATCATTTTCTTTTCATTATTCCGATCAATTAGAACTGTTTAAGATTTAATAAAATGTAAAATTAAATTAAATATAAATGTAAATATTTTTTCTTTATTCTTTGTCAATTCAAAACATAAATTTATTTTTAATATTGGATTATTTCAACAAGCAGAAAAAATGCAGTGGATTTAAATATTGCTCACGTAAACAAGTGACTAGAAACATCTGATCTTACGGTCACTAGTAAATAGTGCATTCAGCAGAAAAATGATGAACTTGTTCCATTATTATATTTCTCATAATATATTATACGTGCATATGAACATAAAATAACATGCTTTGCATCAAGATTGTCAGTAAAAATTGATTTCATAATTACGATATACTTTTCATATGTTTGACGAGAATATTGTTGATTGTTGTTCAACTCTGTTAATAAAGCTACGTTATACCTTATATTATTCCTGAAAAATTTTAAAATCGACCAAAAGAAATTTTATTTTTTCGCAAATATGCAAATAGAGAAACATGCACTAAAACAAGCGATTTTAAATAATATTTTTAATGAAATTTTAAATATTTATATTGTTAATTTTTGTTTGTTTCAGATCCTACATGAAACGACGTAACGGCAACGGCGTATGTCGGTGAGTGTTTTCTTTTAAGTCCATATGATTCATTTATTGATTTAATGTTTATTAGGATTCATATGTAAGTAAACAACCGCAATAATAAATATGATGACAAATAAAATGTAAAACGGTCACTCTATTTAACAACTTCGTATAAATGAATTTCCGAAGGAAAAATAATTGAAAATATAAATTCAATACGCAGAAAAAAGTCACCTTCAAGAAATGATACACATATTCACATGCATTAATTTTCGCATGACGATTTGTTTACAAAGTGTATTTTCTTAATTGTCGATCAGCATTTTTACGAGCTTCAGAACAGGTATACTGTCCTTGACATTGCTATTATGTAGCATGAGACTTGAATCCGTAGACCAGTTCTAAAATGACGCACAAAATAAACATAAATTTCCTCGCAATGGACATGAGTGCATTTGAATTGCCCGCGATTATGCGTCAAACAAAAGAGGTTAGAATTGTAAACTATTTTGTGATGCGAATAAAAAATCAACCAGTCGTAGAGGAAGCCTTAAAAAGAGGTAGTTTTTACTTTCCGGGACAAAAAATCACTCTTGAGGAGCTTAGTACGTAAAGACACGTCCCAGCCGGTGTCTATGGCTCCCCAGAGGGACCGGATGTCCTTATGCGCACGCGTGCGCAGCAAGGAAGTGATGCACGTAGCTGCCCGCTGCCCAACGGTTATTTATTGTACGACAATATTACCTATTTCGACCCAAAGTGCATAACCACGCACATTACAAAAACAATTGAAATAAATTTTATTTTATGACAATCCAAGATGCAATTTTAGGAATGACATTGCTAACCGAATCGGAATATGGAATGGAGAATAACACTTACCAATTAAAAGATAGGCTTCCGATTAGTATTTATTTATTTATTTATTGGTTAGTTGAAGATGAAATATCTAGAAACAAGTTTACCTTGAGGTAAGGAAGGTATTGTCTTTGGTCAAAAATTTCGATAGTGAGTTTCTAATGAATAAGTACGTTTTGGGGGTCCCTAGAATACGAATTTACTATTTTTACGATGATGTCTGTATGTAGGTGTGTGCGTATATGTGGGTGCGTCTGTGTGTGTATAACTCCAATATCACGTTTCCAAAAATTATGTTTTTTTCGTATTCCTCAAGTTTAGATCCATATGTAGACATGATTAGATTTTGGTTATAATTGATCCACCGGAAGTACCCTCATTTGCAACTTTTATCAGTTTTTCTTAAAAAAAGAAGTTAAATATTATTTATAGACATTAAATGTTATTACAAATTTTAAACAATATGTTATTCTCTATACGATGTGATTGCATTTCATACTTCATATTCAATAGATATAGAGAAAGAATTATAAAGATAATAAATATCATAAATCAGTCAGCTGTGCTAACCTAGGAAACTGCTAATATATTCAGATAAATCAAATTGACAGATGTCAGTATCAATGAAAACAAAATGAGTGTGGCAAAGATGAGGATGTTGATATAGATGTTAGGGAAGACACGAAAAGATAGGATAAGAAATTAAAGGATAAGAAAAATGGCTTGAATGAACATGTCATGAGGAGGGATGATGATTATATTGGAAGAATAACTTAGTAATAGAAGGTAGAAGAAACAGAGGAAGACCAAAGATAAGATAGAAGGAGTGTATTGCGAAAGACTTGAGAGGGTCAGAATGAGGACGACAATCAAAACAGAAATGAGTAGAAGAAGAAAATAAAAAAGACTACTTCTCCTGGAATCCTATGAAATTAAGAAACCCATTTCCAATAACACCCCTTTAATGAACGAACAGTTAGGACTTGGTACATTCCCCATTTCTTGAAACCTTAATCCCCAAATCTCCACCGCTAAACTAGATATAATAGGCCCGATTTAATGTTTTCTTGTAGTTCTGATGATGATGACGTAAAAACCGAAATTACAATAAAGAATTTTCTTTAATTTTGTGAAACAACCGAGTGTTTTTCTTATTCATTTTGAAAACTGTTTCACCTAGTTCCAACAGCTTCCTCTATTGGTTTTCTAATAAGAATACTAGTACACTGGCAATTTTTAATTTGTGCACTCTTCTGTTTGCATACATATAATCTTAAAATAATTACTGATACTAGTTACTGATATCTACACATTTTCTTTCGTTTTACTATTATTTTCCGTATAAATCCAATTAATCCTTATATTATGCATCGTTTAGATAGGATATCATTGGCGCAAAAAGTGGAAATATTTAGCATTTGATTGGAAAATAAAACTACCGCACACTTCTAAACTATTATGTAAAATTCTTCTTCTGCGGAAAGCATCCAGGTGGAACATGGGAGTAAAAACTAACCTCACTAATATTATTCTCGTCACTTTCAGCACTAATTAAAACTCGCTCATTTCTCGACAAGATCCTCATTAATCCCTCGCATCACATCCTCAATAAACACCATATGTATCACTCCGCGCGTTAGCCTTCCATATGTGTAGCAAATCATCTCCTGCGATTTTAATTACACTGTTAAAAATCAATTAGCGCTGAATTCACAGTTAATCTCCACATCTGCTTCCTGCTGCTAGCTTCGCGCGGTGGTTGCTACCCGCGAAGTATGAATTATTCTACGCAGCTTTCTTGACGAGTAAGGCACGAGAATTCTCGAAAAGTACGGTTGTTGGAATTATTGGCTTGCGTGTGTTTACTTTGTTGTTAAACGATAGATCGTGCATTGTTTTGAAATGTGCCAGCAACTAAATTGGAAAATAAATGAGGAAAATGAAATACTTTCTGAATAATAAGATGAAGTAACGTGTGAATGCAAATAAGCATTTTTTCTATGGAAACACTGATATAATATATTGTACGAGGGTCATTTCATAAATATTGCACACAATTGTTAGTTTATTCATTTGTTTATTTTTATTACGCTATCTCTTTACACTCCTTTAACATAGTCTCCCAACTTCTCAATGACCGAGTCCCAACATCTGGAAAGCTTTACTATTCCATCTAAGATACCATCTATGTTCATCTGTCAAATGTCTTGGGCATTGGCAGCATGCAGCTCCAGAGACGGAAAACGATGTCCACGCATAGGCTGTTTCAGCTATGTGAATAGGTCCAAGTCTGGTGGACTCATATCCGGACTGTAGGGAGTATGAGGTAACACTTCCCAACCGTATTCACGCAGTTTTTCGGTTACGAAATTCCCAATGTGGGGGCGAGCATTGTCATGGAGAATGAATAGCTCAGCCTCGAACAACTGTGGTCGGGTTTTGTGTAATATCCTCGAAGGTAGAAGCAAATAGTTCTCGTAACTTTAATATTTTGTGTGTTCCGCAAGGGTCCATTCTAGGACCTTTCTTTTTCCTTATGTATGTTGCAGATATACAATCTGTAATTAATTTTTGTACGGCGCATACCCAAGTACTAGCTTCCATAAATCCACGGCCACAGTACATCAATGAACAATGTGCAATATTAAATAGTGAACTTGATAAACAAGCAGCATGGATAAAAAATAACAAACTAAATAAAATAAATAAACTAAATTATTATTAATTTATTACACTGGACATAACTAAAAACATAAACTAAACTGTTACATTGTTGAACCCTGCGTACTAGCGTCCAGTGTGCGCTCAACCTAAAACCCGAGACTACATGTCTTCCACTTGAATTTCTAAGACAGACTACTAAAAAAGAAGACGTTATCTTCGTGACAGGATTATCTTTTGTGGGATGAAGGATATCATACGGCATCCATATCAAAATATCAACCCTGCATTTAGGCTTGTAATAACTTCTAGAGTTAATTGTCAACAAATAACTGTCTAGTCTGCTAACATTCAGACTAAACAGTTAATAGAAAATCATGATTATTTCTAAACAGAATTTTGACTAACAAGGATAAGTTGAAATATTATTCCTGAAACCATAATTTCGAAGAGGTTTTATTTCTTATTGCTCGCCTTGTCACAGTAAAGTTGCAATGTCTAAGCGTTTCTGTTTCTGTTCAGCAGTCAAACAGTGAGGAACCCATCGCGAACAATTTTTTCTCTTGTTTAAATCATTTGTCAGAATTCAGAAAACTGGCTCTGGCGGAATCCCTGTGGTTTCAGAAAGTTCTTCACATATCGCACGACGATCTTCTTCAAGAGCATCTGTCACAAGTTTCACACTTCGTTCATCTGTTGACGTTTTCAATATTCCTGGTCTTGGATCATCATTTATGCTCACACGGCTACCACGAAAACGTCTTGCCCAACGAGACACTGTACTATGATCTACTGTTAAGTCACCGCAAACTTCTCTTAAAGTACTGTGGATTTCTGTTGGATTTCTGTCACGTAAAGTTTAAATCTTAATGTACGACCTTTCATCTTTAACAGGCACAATACCCAAGACATGTGCAGACTCCATTTCTAGCTGATGTTTGTGAAAAACAGATTACGCTATAGTTGAAAACAAAACACACACTTCTACTACAACTGACGTAAATGTCACTGTTGTTGCATCATCCAATTCGCAGTTTTACCAACCTGTGCCTTATTTATGAAATGACCCTCGTAAATATGTATTAAGATTGCAACAATTTCATACTTAATTCTTGATTGAAATTGAGATATCAAATATTGCGAACTGATTTTAATTACAAAGATCTTCATGAATATTGTGATTGTTCAGGCGTTGCAATATATAATTACTCGCTATTGTACTAACTTTTTAAAAATATATCGAATGCATAATACATCAGCAAATTTTGTTTCTTTACTCATGCTAATAATTTTGATCTACTTGCGTATTACCTACTGTCAATTTTGTTTTAAATTAATTTGGGTTCTGAGTGTGATGGTATAATCAAAAGTAGAGTAACACCTGCGCTAAATAAAATATTCATAAATTTGATTACGGTTTTGTCCCCCAAACTCCCAACCCTTATACGGAAGGTAACTCTAGAATTATTGAGCATAAAGCACATTATTCATCTTATTTAGAATTTAATTATAAATAGCTTCAAAGTATGTAGTCCCGTTTAATAATAATACGCTTCACCAGTCTTCCCTTCCACTTTTTAAAAGCTCCCAATAAATGTTCTTTTGGAATGTTGAGCGCTTTCTAAATAATCATGAATTGCAGCATCAATATCTATAGACGAAAAACTTCTATCCCGTAAATTTGTGCCCAAAACATAGAAAAAAAGTCGTATATTGTGAAATCAGGTGGGTACGACGAGTGTCTTATTTTTTTACCAAAAACTGAAATGTTGAAGCTGTCTTATAAGAAGATGCATTATAATGAGTAACATAATTCCTGTCTCTGAAACTCTACTAAACATTTCAACCTCCCAATATGCTACTTGCGTGCTTTTTTACCTTCCATCACCATTAGGTAAGGAAGGTAATGTCTTTGGTCAAAAAATTCGATAGTGAGTTTCTAATGAATAAGAACTTTTGGGGTCCGTACAATACCAATTTACTACTTTTACGATGATGTCTGTATGTGTGTGTGTGCGTGTGTATGTGTGTGTGCGTGTGTATGTGTGTGTGTGTGTGTGTGTGTGAGTGTGTACGTGACGTTCATTTCTATCGCATAACGCCAATACCACGATTCCAGAAATTATAATTTTTTCATATTCCTCGAGTTTAGATCCATATGCAGACGTGATTAGATTTTAGTTATAATTGGTCAACCGGAAGGATCCTCCGTCAGTATCAAAATCAGCAGTTTAACTGACATTACATAAAGATTTTTCTAGGAGGTACTCATGTCAAATTCAAATTAAAACTTCCTCGCACGCCATTTACAGGTTACATTCTTAAATATGTTTCCCTTTATCCAATTTCAAAATAATGACGTCACCGAAAATATTATTTCTTAATTCGATTATTTTCTTAACAGTAGTAATGTTATTTTCAGTTGCAGGAAAATTCCTTGTTTCTTTTTAGTGCTGAACCGAAATATTTTTTTTAAAATACTATCTTATGATCAATAAAGATTATTATTATAACTAATTAAGTATACTCCATTCCAGTTAAAAATGGACTTAGGAGTAAGATGTAGCCAACGATTCTAGATTTTTGATTGATCTAATCCCGAACCAAGTTTACAATAGCGAAAAAATTGTAACAAAACATATTAGTCAACTGGAACTTCGTAAGAGTCGTAGTCAGTGCATAATTCTAAGCTGTGATTCTATATTATTATAGTCTTTTGAGTAACTAACTGTTTATTTACTAAATAATTAAAAGTTAATACATTTTGACGTTTTGATGATTTTCTTATTGTCCATAATACTAATTTACATATTTTCATATTTCCAGATTAGAAATTCCGAGAATATCTGTAACCCTGTGTTAAAATGACGTTTATGGAGAGTTTATTCTAGAGTTAAGTCCTATTCCATGTTTATTATTTTACATTTGTGGGTTAAGCTCGTGATAAACTAGGAATAGCTATTCCTGTTTTAAAAAGAGGTTACTCTGAACTTAAGAACCCTTGTATATTATTACCGCTGTTAGAATCTTATTTTATCTTTACAAATTTTATAATAATTGTTTTTCTGCTTTGTATGTATATATAATTCATAGCAACTGTAACCTGCTGTCTGAAATACAAGTAAAACCATAATCAAAGTATGTGACTCCTTCCCCATACTCTAGTCTGCGAATTAGTTAAAGAATTTTCAAAATTGAATTCTGCTCTGTACCACATCACATAATGCGACAACAGCAGTCTTCTTAATGATAAAAAGATATTAATAGGACAATAATTGATTATGTCCTACGACTTGTACAAGAATGGTTGTTTACGCTCTAAGAAAGAACCCCTTTGTATCTACTTGCCGCTCGATTTAGCTTTTTATCTGTTTGTTAAGTGAGTCATTTGTTACCTGCACTTTCAAGGATGTTTTCCTTACGATTCTGTTTTTGTGGCCGGTCATAGGTGTCAGAATTAGAACTGTGATGTCGTGGAATAAAAATGCTACAAATGCGGTTTCTTAATGTTCCATTTAGCCGATATGTTTCTTGGTAATGTAGAGGATGTTGCTAATATATTTACAAAATGGATTTCACGAATTTCTGATTCACGAAATTTTTGTCAATTCGAGAAGAATAATTGCCAAACTAATGGAAGACAATTCGCAGAAACACAAAACATACATTTCAAAGGATTTTTTAACTTAAATTGAAATTTAGCAGTAATCAAATTTCTATCACTACGACGTTAAATTGAAATATATAATAGTACAGTAAAAGAGAGAAATGCATGATTTTTTCAGAGGCGTAATATGTAGTCTAGAGCGGAAACCGAGGGCTACGAAACACGGAAACAAATTTATAATTTCCCTTGAACTCTGTAGGTATATTCTTTCTATACCCGGAAGGTGAAAATAGTATTTAAGTATTAAGGGCGATAAGTACAGGTTACTGATAGAGGATAATATGTATTATACCTATATTTTTTGCAAGATCGGACATTTTATAGAATTTTTATACATTTAATCGAATAAAATTAAAAAAAATATTGTTAAAATTCCTACTTCGGCAACTGCGAGTATGATTAGTTTTTACTCTAATGCTCCTGCTAAGGTGATGTATAAATTATATATTCACTTACTGTCTTTGTTATCTTAGCAATCAGAAAATAAAAACTTTTGCCTTAGAAATCCTTTCGATAAACATTAAAAAAAACAGATCATGCAAAAACGTTATTTTTGCAAGAGTTAAAAATCTGTTGTGGCCAGCACAATACCTCTCGCCACTTCCGTTTTTGTTTACATAAGTATAGGGCGCTAGCAATCATGTGCCATTGTTGGCCTTGACAAGCAGACGGCCCCCCGTGTCAGAATGACAATTAGTAATTATGTACATAGATATCAAATTATTAAAAATTTCAATATTTTCTACATTCACGTAGTTAATTTGTCATTAGGAGTATGGAATTTACTTGCAGAGTAAAATAAACCACATGGAATTGGAAAATCATGAAATTTAGAATGAAAAATAATATTTGACATCTATGTACATAATTACTAGCTACCATGCTGAGACGGGCTCCCATATGTGCTTGTCAAGGCCAACAAAGTGACATAACTGTTCGCGCCCTGTTGTATTTAATATTTATTGTATACCTACACTTTACACCAAAAATCTACTTATATCTATTCTTTATATTTAGATTTTTTTATTTTAAATTCATTCTATGAAGAAATTATGTCCCACTCTTCTAATTTTTCGAAATGTTTCCAATTCATTATCGGGATTGACATTATTTTTGAAGTTTATATGTAATATACCTATAATTTTAAATATTTAACTATTAATACAATAAGAAATAATATAATGTATGTACTCGTATTTCCCAAAAATAATCTTGAGTAATGTCTCTGGATTTTTGACACTGACATTTATCAGTGAGATTTATTACAAAAAGTATTATATATCTTTTATTTCTTTATCTCTAAATCTATATAAAAAATAATAAAATAGTTATACTCGTATGTATCAGATAGAGAATTTGCTCTTCTTCAATACAAGCAAGAACAAAAATTTTCAAAAAATAATATTTAGCAGATTTTTTTAAATTGTTTTTGCTAAGAGCTCAATTTATATTACGAAATTGGGGCTCAGAATTGTTCGTGTTGAAAAAATAAGCTCAATCGAAAACGAATAACTCACGACATAATTTACATTATATTTGCATCAAATCTCGTATAGGTGAAGCAGGACGTAAAAACTTGGTTCAATTAAAAAAAAATATCATTTTTTGCGCTAAGCTAGGTCAGTTTTCCTCATATGCAACTCTTGTATGTCAAGTCGCGAATACATCACGCTAACAGCTGTATTATTACCATCCAGTGTTTACAACATGATACGTCAGTACTTAATTACATTTATATTACGGTTAGCGTCACGTTTAGCCTTACGAAGTCCCGGTCTTGGTGCACTCTGTGTGTTCACACGTTCTCGCATGTTGTACATGTCAAAATTACAGACACCTGATTTGTTCTGGTTCATAACGAGCGAGTCGGGAAATTAATTACGGCTTTCTGTCCCAGCCTGAATTAATATCTGTAATCTTACAAGGATTGAGTTTCTAGCGTAATTGAAGTATTGTAGGATAATAACTAACCCGGCACACGCCTAAAGGCCGGATATGGTATTTAAAGGAGGGTTTTAGATGTTTATTAGCATTTTTCAATATATTCGCACTTTGAACTTTGACTAGAAATTTTTGAACTTTGATTTATTTTCAAAAATTATAACTAATTTTATCTGCAAGCAACAGCTTTCATATACAACTAAGACGATTTAACTTTACTAATTTTTAAAAGTAATCGTTTACTCATTAAACAAGAATGCTGTATCTTATTACTGTAAAAACATAGAGTGTAGTGTGAATGGTGATGAGGGGCTGACAAGGGAGAAGATGATTAGCAGTATTTAACTCTATCAAACGTTTTTGATTTATTTTAAGGAAAAATACGTCAAATAATAGTTGCGTACATTTAATTTTTCTATAACTGTTATTGAATATATGATTTACAGAGTTAAAACACTGCTAGTCATCTCCTAATTACCATCATGCTACCACCCATAGTATTTATGAATTGTACTGTGATGAAATTTAAAAAGACAAATTTAAAGCACTATTTTATATTTTGCTCATCTTCAGTTGTAAAAATGTTAATTAAATTTTAACCCTTACATATTTTAATAAATGTAGAATATTACCTATATTACACACCGAACTAGAAAATGCGACATTACAGTCTAGCTCTGAGTTAGATAACCGAGGTATACTATTTTATACACAATCATTGAATGGTATAAAATACAATGTAATAGTATCAATATTGGAGAAGGTCTTTCGCGCGGAGGTTAATATCTGTTATTTGGAAATTGCTAGAATACGGTTTTATGTAACAGTTTCACAGTGATGTCTATCCGTATTTGAAAAATTCTGACACTTCAAACTGCCATTTTTGAATGAAATATTAAAAGAATTTAAAAAATCGCACATTTTATATTTTTAAATACTCTTCATCGAGCAGATTCCAAATTTTGAAACCGCAAGTTAATATCTTTTTTTTGTTTCTGAGATATTAGTATTCACAGTTACAAAGATACTCATTTTTGGGTTATAACTCTGAAAGAGGTGGAAATACAAACTTGGAGTTATCGCCATTCGATTCTATGGGCAAAATTATATAGATGCACCAATTTTCACAACAGGTTGAAAATTTATAAATAAATATGTGTAAATCCTCGAAAATCGCTAAATATTTAATTTTAATTTTTCCGATTTGGGCCATTTTCAGGGAATTTCATATTTTTACCTCTCGCTAAGAGAGGTATTGGATTCATGCTAAAAATCGCATATCCAGATTTTATTGAATAAGCACGTTTTAAGGTCCCTACAATCCGATTTTAACATTTTTACGATGAAGTCTGTGTGTGTGTGGATGTGTGTGTGTGTATGTGTGTGTGTATGTGGGATGTGGAAGGACGGTTACTCAAAAACTATAAGACTTTAAATTTGTTTAACTACGTATTCCCCAATCGGACATTCATGGGAAGATCTGAAAAGGTTTTAGTAATAATTGGACAACCGGAAGTAGAAGATTCTTGAAAAAAAAAATCTTCTAAATATTATTTTTTGAAAATTTTTCGTGGTAATATTAAAGAAAATTAAATTCTCTATCTGATACATTTAAATATTTTATTATATATTCTATAGATTTAGAGATAAAAGAAATATAATTATAAAATAATCTGTTGTAATAAATTTTACAGCCGAAAGAATGCCATGAAAAATAGTTGAAAATTTAAATTGTTCGTAACTGACAGATAAATGTCAGTGTCAGAAATCCGGAGACATTACTGAAGACTTTTTCTGGGAAGTACTTACATTATATTATTTCTTAATGCATTAATAATTAAATATTTAGTATTATAGGTATATTACACATACCCTTCATATATACTGTTATTTCTGACAATGAATTGCAATCATCTCGCGAAATTAGAAGAGTAGGATAAAATTTCTTCGTAGAATGAATTTAAATTTAAAAAATCTAAATATATGGAATAGATATAAGTAGAATTTTTGGTGTAGAGTGTAAGTATACAAGAAATGTTAAATACATTAAGGCGCGAGCAGTCATGTGACTTTGTTGGCCTTGACAAGCAGATATGGGAGCCCATGTCAAAATGATAGCTAGTAATTATGTATATAGATGTCATATATCATAATTTCTCATTCTAAATTTAATGATTTTCCAAATCCATGTGGTTTATTTTCCTCGACAAGTAAATTCCACACTCCTGGTTACAAATTAACTACGTGAATTTAGAAAATCTTGAAATTTTTAATGAAAAATTCTGACATTTATGTACATAATTACTAATTATCATTCTGAAACGGGCCCCACGTCTGCTTGTCAAGGCCAACAATGTAACATGACTGTTCGCGCCCTATACTTATGTAACCAAAAAAAAAGAAAGTGGCGATGTATTGTGCTGGCCACAACAGATTTTTATTTATAGTAGTAGTTAAATAATTATGAAAATTAGTATATTTACGTAGTTTTGTCCGCAGAATCGAATGGTGATATCTCCAAGCTTATATTTCTACCCATTTTGGGATACAATTTTGAATGCAGATATCTCTGGAACGAAAACAAATAATCACCAGCGGTTTCAAAATTTGGAATAAGTGTATCTAAAAACATTAAAATTTGCCCTAAATTTGGATGTATAAAACAGATACGGTAATGATGATGACATATTCGCACCGTGCGGGTGTTTACCAGGCGTCTCCTTACGGACACTCATTACTGGCGTAGAGAGTGTATCACATGAGTCTCTTTGGTGTTCTTTAAAATTTGAAATAATTTTGGCGTTATTCGGGATCAAACCTGAATCTCTGGATTCTCGACCAGACATTCAGGCACACAGCCACGAGACTTGTAGGACCCTTTTTAAATTCCCTATACGCATCAGAACTATTTACTTATTTGATATTAAGTACAGTATCTGAATCTGTAACTTCTCATGTATGGTACAATCACATTAAGTATTGAGTCACCACGGACTGTAAAAGGAAAATCAAAACACTTCAATTCCAAATCTTTTACACCGTCTATGGATGTAGTATGGCTCTTTCCAGTCATAAAATAAATGACCATCTCCAATCTACAAAGTAACTAAATCTGTTAACACCATTCACACCTTAGCTACAATTATTGATGATTGGTTAGAGAATTTTGACTAATGTCCAGTGATAGTCACCCACGTTAGCTCGATCCGAAACAAAAGTCCAAACACTAACAAATGATAATCGTCCCGGTCGCAAACAAAAGCAATGAGACAGTTGTTTTCGGCGCTGTATGTGGTCGGATCGGGTGATTGATACCGAAACCGAATCTGATATCGCTTTAAAAATGACTACAGTACACAATCGGAATAGCTAATTTATCTAGCGCTTTGTAGCGGCGGGCGCTAATGTGTGAACAGTGTTCCATTCGCGCAAGACATGCAACGAGATGATGCATTCATCAAACTTTGGATCGAAACCAAAAGTAAAGGACGCACTAATGGAACGAGAGATTCGCTAAATTATTATGAGTTTAATAGTAAAAGGATTTAAAAAGAAAGTGAAGTAAGGTATTTATTGAGTGCGGTATACTTATAACCGACAAGTTATTTTTAATTTTCAAAAAGCACAAAAATATCACCTATTAGTCATTTAGTTCAATGCAATATAAAAATATGATTGATGTACTATTGCAAATAATTATTACTTTAAATATAGTATTTTACCTCTCGCTAAGAGAGATAATGGAATCATGCTAAAAACCGCATGAATAACCATGTTTTAAGGTCCCTAGAATCCGATTACAACATTTTTACGATAATGTCTTGTGTGTGTGTGTGTGTGTGTGTGTGTGTGTGTGTGTGTGTGTGTGTGTGTGTGTATGTGTGTGTGTGTGTAGGTGTGTGTGTGTGTGCGTGTGGATGTCAGAGGTACGATTTCTCAAATTCTATAAGACAAAAGACATGCTTAACTATGGATTCCTCAATCTAACAGTAATACGAAGAGTTGAACAGATTCTGGTAAAAATTGGACAACCGGAAATAGTAGTATTTTAACAAGAATCTTATAAATATTATTTTTTGAAAATTTGTTATTACAAATATTAAAATACAATAAATACATAAAATTCTCTATTCGATACATTGAAATTTTTTATTATATCTTCTATAGATTTAATGATATAGAAATATAATCTATAAAATAATCTGTCGTAGTAAATCTCACAGCCCAGACATCATCATAGTATTCAATTGAGAAATTAAAATGTCTGTAATTGACACAAATGTCACTAATGTCAGTGTCAAAAAGATAGAATTAAAGGCTTTTTCTGGAAACAATATTTAATATGTATTGCATTATTAATTATATATATATATATATATATATATATATATATATATATATATATATATATATATATATATATATATTAAAAATTATAGGTATATTACATAAACCCTTCAGAAACACCTCTATAGAAAAAATACTACTAGAGTGACAAAAACGTGTTTTCGTACCGGAATAGTAGACACTTCCAGATGTCCAACGCTGCATTTATTTCCCCCCCTTCCCTCTAGAACGCCATCTGCGCGCGCATTCTCGTTATTTAATAGCCAGACCTCGTATACCACAATGAAACTGACGAAACATATTGTGGTGGCCACAACAATTTTTTTACATAAGAATGCCAATGTGCAATATAAAGTGTATGGTTCTTGACGACACACGTAATTAAAGTTGTCTCTTTTTGCCACACATCTGTGCATAATGCTACGTATGTCGCAAATCTGTTCAGGAAATAATTTAGTATTGTCAAGATAAATTGCATTTTAACATTTTTGTGTCTCGTGATGTTTTACTATCAAAAATAATGGTCTTGTCTGCATGTGCGTTTTTGATACAGGAAAACATAGACTCTTAGTCGATGTCAACACTGATTAAAGACGGAATTGAACTATTTATAAACGAAACGTTATTGAGTAATGTTATTCTTACGTGAAGAATACTATAGTTACGTTATTATATTTTACTATGTACGAGTATTATTAGTTAGAAAAAACGAAGAGTAGGTAGGATGATTAGCCACAAGTTTGTAAATAGACTTGAGGCATCTCTCCAGATTCTTTCTCTTTTGACCGTGAATATGAGCAAATGAAAATCAAATTAGCAACCAGTTAAATCATCAGCACATCCTGGACGATATAAATAGCTTATCAGCAAACAAACGCGGAACAGAACAATTCTCTTAGAGACCACAACGCGGCTTCTGCAAGATAGTGTGCGCTGACTCACGCGATGAAATATGAAATCATGGAATCTGACATCAGAATAGACCAGGATTTCTTAAATAAAGGATATTTTAATTAAAACGTGCGCTAATCATACATCAAGGAAAAAAATAAGCTGTAATTTCATCGAGATGAATAATGCTACTTGCGCTAGCTTTATTTATCACATCAGCCTTGGAATAGAGATAAATATGCATGTTTTGTGTGATTATGAACTTGGATTTATTTTGATAAATAAGCCTTATTAATTCTCCTATTCAGCGCTACCCTCTTATGATGGAGATTCTTATTGAAATAGTGTGCAACAAAATGATTAAACTATTACATTCCTGATGCTGATTTAACCTTCGCTGATTGCATCTGGAATAAACTGCAATTATAATTCTTTAAAAATTGAATATTCAAGTGTGTATTATATTATTTTAAAAGTTATCTGTTTTCATTATAATCTTATAAGCATCATATAAGTATTACGATTGCACACCTGCTAGTCATAAGCAGCCGGCCAATTACATAGTATTCGGAGACAGTAACCCATCCATATACTAACTTTTCTCATCTTAAATTTTCACGTCACATATGTGCAAGTCCTCTTAGGTAATCATAAATGATTAACAAATTATCTATTGCAGTCATTTTTATATAGAGTGATAGAAAATGGCTGAAGGTGAGGTGACAACTTTTGTTCCAAAATAATGTCAATGCTTAAATGATGGCAGGACTAACAAATTAACCCCATATAGTACGTGAGCAATCATGTGCCTTAATAAGCAGATATGGGAGCCCATGTCAGAATGACACTTAGTAATTATGTACATAGATGTCATATATCATAATTTTTCATTTAGAATTTCAAGATTTTCCAAGTTCACATGGTAAATTTGTCACCAGGAATGTGGGATTTACTTGTCGAGGAAAATTAACCACATGGAATTGGAAAATCATGAAATTTGGAATGAAAAATTGACATTTGACATCTATGTACATATTTACTAGCTCTCATTCTGACTTGGACCCTCATATTTGCTTGTGAAGGCCAACAAAGTCATATGATTGTTCGCGGCCTATATGGGGTTAATTCGTCAGTTCTACCATCAGTTAAGCATTGTACGGTTATTTAAATAACACCTTGTATATGTTCAAAATAACTTTTGTAGTCAATAATTGGAAATATGCATGGATAATAAGCAATTATATAAAATAATTAATGAAAAACATTGCCGCTGTCATTCGACATAATATCTTTCATTTTCATACAAATACAACGAAAAATTATTTGGCGTTGCGTCATACATTCAAGCAAGTATTAAGTATTATATGGTTTTCTTTTGTTGTTTCGTTATTTGCTGGTTTCATTTACTTGAAAATGGATTCCGAAATTCATAAAGGAAATAGAAAGCTTACGTTTACAAAGAAACCCAAAATATTACTCGCATTTTAATAAAACTGATTTGACAAGAAACATACAAGTTGTACATATAGTTGGAGTAGTTGAGTATAATAATTAGAATTCCTGTATATTTTTTACCTTCCGTCACCTTTAGGTAAGGAAGGTATTGTATTTGGCTAACAAATTCAATCATAAGTTTTTAGTGAATAAGCACGTTTTAGGGTCCATATAATACGATTTTACCATTTTTACAATGATGTCTGTATGTATGTATGCATGTATGTATGTATGTATGTATGTATGTATGTATGTATGTATGTATGTATGTATGTATGTATGTATGTATGTATGTGTGTCTGTGCGTTTGTGTGTCTGTGCGTTTGTGTGAGTGTGTGTGTGTTTGTGTGTGTGTGACGAAAGTTTTGTATCGCATAACTTCAATATCACGATTCCAAAAATTATAATTTTTTCGTATTCCTCTAGTTTACATCCAGAAGAAGAGGTGATTAGATTTTGGTTATAATTGGTCCACCGGAAGTACCCTCATTTGAAGATTTTAACAGTTAAATATCATTTATTGACATTTAACGTTATTATAACTTAAAGAGTATATTATTCTCTATACGATTTGATTGCATTTTATACTTCATATTTAATAGATATAGAGTTAAAAAATTATAAAGATATTAAATTTCATAAATCAGCCAGATATGCTAACCATGGAAACTGCTAATATGAGTATATTCAGATATATCAAATTGACAAATGTCAGTATCAATGAAAAGTATAATATATTGGAATAAAAATGAATAGCTTAGTAATATAAGGTTGAAGAAACAGAGGAAGACGAAAGTTAAGATGCAAGGACTGTATTGCGGAAGACTTGAGAGAAAAGGAACTGAATGAAAACGACACGCAAAACAGAAATGAGTGGATGAAGAAAATAAATCATAGCAACCCCTGACGAATGGTGAAAGGTAAAGAAGATGTCAGTGTCAAGTATAATTTACATAGTTTATGAAATAATTTAACTGGAAATTTATAATCTTTTGCAAGAAAATTTATGTATGGAATTTATGCATAATACACAGGATTGACGGAAGGTATTGGGCTGGCCACACCAAATTTTTTACAATAATTCCGAAATATTGTGAACCATATTATTTTCTAAAGTGTTTTTCTAAAACTGAGTGTTAACATATTTTATTTTAATCAATTAATTTAATGCCAACTGGTCTGCGATATCTTCTGCAAGAATAGAATCTTAAAAAGGAAATAATTTACATTGATATTTCCCCGTGGTGTGAAGCAATTAACAACCACTTTTAATTTCTGGTGTCGCGTTACTTGGATCAGATAAATCTCCGTGTTGCGATTTAAGTTACAATAACAAAACCCATTAATCCTCGTTCAAGTTACAAGCGCACATACTACATCCATTACAAAACAAACACCTCGATTTCGTTCTCGTTTCGAAAAACCTTAAATTCTAACCGCGAGTTATCGCGAATCTCTGCTTATTTATAGAAGCGGATAGGATGCCGTCCCAAAGCTCGACTTGCGTGCATGTGTTGGTTAATTAACGCGAAGTGTGCGCCGATAACTCTCCTGCTTCGCCTATGTTCAAACAAACAATTTACACCTCACTTCACACCTAGGAAAACTAACGTCGAACAGATCTTGTAACGTATGTAACAAAAGTTTTGAGAAAGAGTTAGACCTCTTCATCAAATAGAAAGATTTTTTTATTTAAATATTGGCATAAGGGTTATTCCTATGAACTAAGAGGATCAGAAATTTAGTTTAACAATACTTCAATGCGACGCAGTTTTTTAATATCTTAATCTGAACGATTTTAAATCTACTTCCAGGATCTTCAGAAATATTCTAGTCTGTATTTGTTGTTTAGTTTGATATTCCATTCGGGGGATTATACTCTTTCTGCTTTCTATAAAATGTTGGCTCCTTAATGCTTTGAAAATTAGCTCCATGTGGCCCGCTGTCTATTTTGTTAGGATAGGATAGGTTAGGTGTCTATTTGGTTACATTATTTCTTTTTTGAAATTTTAAATCATTTTTGACTAAAGTTATGCTAACAATCATCTTTAAAATTGTAAATCGTCGTGTTAATATTGTCTTTTTAACTTTGTCTTGAGCACTTCCAATGAGTCTACTGAGGTAATTGTTCGGGTTGTCCACTTTTTGGTAGATTAATACATGATACACTTCAATCTATCCAATATTTTGATCCCCAAAAACATTAATGTGGTCTCGTAGACGCGTGCCTGAGTGTCTGGTCGCGAATCTGGGAAACCGGGTTCGATCTGGATCGACGCCAAATATTTCAAATTTTAAATGGCGCAAAATTGACCCCTGTGGCGCACTCTCCACACCAGCAATGAGTGCCCATGAGGTAAAGCCTTGTAAACGCCCGCGCGGCACCAATTCGTCATCATTACCGATATCTGTGTAAAAAGCAGATTGTCACACCCAGCAATGGGTAATATGCCTTGATGATATTTTTTTTTATAAAAACAACAATTTTATGTCTAACTAACCTATAACAACAATAATAACATATAGTGTGCCATGAGAAAAATAAAAATTCAAAAATATTACAAAATTTACATAAGAAATTAAATTATTATTAAATTATGATAGCCTTATAATATCTGTCAATACATTTTCTGTCAATTTTAAGATGGTATATTATAAAACAACTGTTATGTATTTATTATGTCCAATGACGACTAGATTAGGCCTTGTTTAGTAATAGAATTTGAAGCGTAAATTGTTTTCTCAAAACTTTTATTGATCGTCAAGTGCGAACATAAGGATTTAACATGGGATTTTAGTGTTTTGCGATTTCCTGCTCCCCTATTAATTTTACGGCAAAAGCTGTAGAGTGGAAAGCTGTAATGAATTAAAAGCTGAATATAAAACTGTTCTTACATCTTTTATTGTTTCTAGTTTCTTCACAATTTTAAAAATAAATTTTAAAAGATTTGTTAGTTTGTAGCAATAGCCATGATTTTGAATGAAATAAAAACAAAAATATTTTATTATTCTGTCAAATATTTGTCAAAAAGTAAAATTGATATTTTTACACGAACGAAGAACGAGTCTTCATTATAAAATATTATTATGCTGGTAATAGTTACAGAAGAGTAACTTTCCGTAAAATATGAAAACAAACCAATCCCTAGTTTATCAACAATTTCGAAACTTGTTAAAAAAATTAAGCTAGTGTAGCTGTGAACGAAGGCAATAATAATAATAGAATAATAAATGAAAATTTATTATATAGCATAAGATAAATTGTATCTGAGTGTGGTTTGCACTATTCAACAGTTTACAACATTACGTTATACCCATTATGTAAATTTTTCTAAGATCTTATTACCCAGATGAAGGTACAAGAGTGTACCGAAACGTTGGAGTAAGAAATAAATAAATTCTGTATAACTTAGAATTCGATTGATGATTAACACATAAGAAATATGATATAAAATTAAATAAATATTCAAAATTAAAAAACTAGTGACAAGTATTAATTTAAAAGACGCGCTTTAGTAAATATGATATTGCACTGATATTGAGTAAAAATGAAATCTTAATAATGCAAATTCAGAATCTAAGGACAGGGCTATCAAATCTAAAAACTTTATCTACTTATCTATACTTTTATCATCTTGAAATATTTAAAATTGTTCATGTATCCTGCATCTTTTCAACCTTTGGAAATTGTAAGGCAAGCTGATGCATCAGCTCTTCGTAAACCAGATGTAATCATGATCAAGATATCTTGATTAAGGTTTCAGGTGATTTCAAAGGAATCCCAAGGTACTGCTATTGTCTAGCAATAGTTCGTCGTGTGTTGTATAAACAGAGAGGATTTTTATACAGTTTGTGATTTATTGTATCTGACACACACGTGTTCGCCGCTAGAGGGAAAATGTTGCCTTAATTGGCATTGAGCGCTTTTGCTCACCCTGATACAAAAATAAACTCATAAATATAACAGAGGAATTTCATTATCTAATCTCATAAACTAATAATATAGGTTATGATTAAACAATTACTTATCGTGATTTAAAGAAATATGAAATGATATATGTGATATAGTTCGTCTAGATGTAGAAAATGAAAGTGAAGCTTATTATTTTATAGTTGTGGTGGGAATAGGATTGAAAGAAATTGTAGAATACAAAGAATTTTCCAGGGATTTAGATATCCAGAATTTGTAAGGATATTTGGAAAACCCTTCGAATCTTAAAGATTGTTTATATATAAATCTTCTTTCATATTAGAACATAATACAAGCTGAAAAATACGTCACTTACGCATTTATTATGGGAAAACAGTTTTTTTCTTTTAATAATTTCTGCTCAAAATTTTTAGAGAATAACATTCTGAATATTTTTAGTCAATTTTTTTAAATTTTTGAGACCGAGTAAAATTAAATTTAAAACTTAAATACAATTTTTTGGGATTAGACAGACGAACTTAATTAAAAAAATTATAAATTAACAGAAATTTCAAAATTGCTTTTAAAAATTGCGTGGTAACCAAATAAAAATAATATAACATCTAATGTGACCAGCACATTACGTTCCGTCAATTCTATGTACTTTGCAAAAAATAAACAGAAAGTTTCTTGCAAAATATTCTATATTTGCAGTAAAATTATTTCACGAACATACTCGTATTATGTAAATTACACTTGACACTGACATCTGTTAAATAGAATGATCTGAATATATTATCGGTTTCTATAGATATAGCATAGCTGGCTGATTTATAAAATTTATGGCTAGTTACATCAATGTAACTTACATATTAAACTTTGGCTTAAATTGACAATATTGTATCGAAATGAAATGTCAAATGAATTATAATATATATTGCTGTCAAAATTTCGATTTGAATTTTTTGCTTAAGCCTAGCTTATCTAAGCTTTGTTGGTGCAATTGGGTATTAATCTCTTCATAATTTTTTAACTCCACATGTAGTGAATATGAAGGAAAAATGTAATCAAATCATATAGAGAATAAAATATTATTTAATATTTATAATAATATAGAATGTCAAAAAAACTACTAAAAACTTCAAATGAGGTTACTTCCGGTTGACCAATTATAATCAATCTCTAATCAACTCTTTATATGAATGAAAACAAGAGAAATACGGAAGAATTATAATTTTTGGAATTGTAGTGTCACACACACATACAGACACCATCATAAAAAATCTGATGTGGCCAGCACAATACCTTCCATCAATCCCGTGTATTATATATATATATATATATATATATATATATATATATATATATATATATATATATATATTCCATACATAAATTTTCTTGCAAAATTTCCAATAAAATTATTTGATAAACAAACTATGCAAATTGTACTTGACACTGACATCTTCTTCTTATTCTCTAGCTTTTCCCGTTCATTAGGTGTCACTTTTTTATTTTCTGCTTCCACTCATTTCTGTTTTTCGTGTCGTTCTCATTCAGTTCCTTTTCTCTCAATTCTTCCGCAATACAGTCCTTCCATCTTATGTTTGGTCTTCCTCTGTTTCTTCAACCTTGTATTACTAAACTATTCATTCTTCTTCCAATATATTCATCTCCCCTCATGACATGTTCAAACCAATCTAATCGTCTCTCTTGTATCTTTCTAGAAACTTGTAACACTATCTATCTAAAGGTGACGGACAGTAAAAAGTAGGATACCGTCTTTACCTAAAGGTAATGAAAGGTAAAAATGTAAAAACAGTTTTGTATATAACTCATTATTCTATATTACTTTGCACTCTTCAGTTTTTTCTGTACAGTAGAGTAGGAAATTGCATAAAACTTGTATTCCATGTTAAATCCCCCATACCGCCACCACCCGGTATAATATATGTATAGATTATATTTTTACAAACTAATTTTTATGTTATTATTCATCTTACTGGATACAAAATATATTAAATCCAATATTACGTGTAACTTACGCATTTGAAGCTACTGTACACATATAAATTGCAAATCCTTTACAGAGGCTGTATAATTTTATCGTTAAATACATGTAATAATTGTCAAAGTATATGGTGAAATTCCTCTCGTGCTCTATATAGGAGAAATGAGAACTAATAATTTATTTAAATTAGCAGTGTCAGTTCTTAATTCAGTTTATTAAACCGTAAATTTTCGCTCCATTTTCCAAGTATTCATATATGTCAGAGGAAAATATTCCTCAACACATTAAAATCTACATATGTATTGCAGGACTTGTAATCTAATTATTATTCAAAACTAATTGAGTTTTGCATTACAAATTATTCTTATTATCATTTTAACGTTCCACGAAAGAAAAATAATACACATATAAATATAATATCATATAAATTTTATTACATTTTTCTTGTGGTTTTAATTTCATAATTGGCAAAAACTAATATCTAAAGTGAGCTCAATCAGAGAGCATTTTCAAATCATTTAACAGTTTTTAATTCGGCCTGTAATTAATTTGACAATTTTTAATTTCTCTAGTACTTAATTTGACAGCTTTGGAAGTATTTGAGTTACTAAAAATTAATTTGACAGATTTTATAATTTTTAGTCTCCCAGAAACAGGGATGTGCATCTACGCGTAATCTATGATACATACATGCGTAAACAACGAAAAGTATTATGTCAAATATAGACAATGCAATGTAAACAATGTAAACTTTGTGTGTATTGCACTTGCACAATGGAAGTTTAACGATGTAAAGATAATTTCATGCTTATTTAGACAGAATTATTGATAATCAATAAACTAAAATGGAAAACGGAAAAAAAACGAGAATCTTAAAATAAAATCCGAAACATATACGTAAACAACAAATAGTAATATTTTTGTCATTAAAAATAAATATAGTCTACATAAACGCAGACAATATACAAATTTTGATGACGTGGACTACATCATTGTCTATGGAGTCTTGTTCCAACTATGGTAGGAGACGGACGTGTTTATTTTAGCTCCGTAGTGATTGTGTAATTTCATTATATCAATAATATGATAGTGAAGTGAAATATAGTGAGGTAAAGTGAAAATGTGTAATAATCAATAAAAACTATTAAGAAATTATTAAGGACGTAGCCGAAATAAAGAATTTAGATGAAGATTCTAGCAAATAACATAGTACAGGATAGCATATCATAAGATGGTTGAAATGATCGGCATTAAATTTGACTACATAATAATTAAAGTTAACATTTTTTTTTTTTAATATTGTAGGTACATTTCATCTACAGTCCTTTTCAAGACTTTTTCGCTTTCGAATATTAATTTTCTTTTCAGGTTTACTATTTAATTCTCACAGCATCAACAATACGGAAAGTATCCAGCAATAATGCAAATCCGGAGGAGTACACCAAAAATGCAGGAAGGAATGAGAACAAGAATAATTCTGAAATAAAACTAGAAACCATGCTTTATGTCAAAGGACAACTTTAAAATTAAGAAGTTCATCCGGGATATGAAATTCAACTTAGTAGATATCTTTTAAATTCGCATCCATTTTTAGACTTTAAATGGAATGCTATTAGGAAGAATAATAACAAAATCTTAATAGAATTAAAATACATGCAGAATCCCACGTTAAAAAATCTGTTGTGGCCAGCACAATACCTCTCGCCACTTCCTTTTTTGGTTACATAAGTATAGGACGCGAACAGTCATGTTACATTGTTGGCCTTGACAAGCAAATGTGGGGGCTTGTTTCAGGACGATAATTAGTAATTATGTACATGGATGTCAACTGTCAATTTTTCATTCAGAATTTCAAGATTTTCTAAATACACGTATTTAATTTGTCACCAGGAGTGTGGAATTTACTTGTCGAGGAAAATAAACCACATGGAATTGGAAAATCACTAAATTTAGAATGAGAAATTTTGATACTTGACATCTATATTCATAATTACTAGCTATCATTCTGACATGGGCCCCCATATCTGCTTTTCTTGTATACCTACACTCTATACCAAAAATTCTACTTACATATATCTATTCCTTATATTTAGATTGTTTAATTTTAAATTCATTTTATGAAGAAATTTTGTCCTCTTCTAATTTTTCGAAATGTTTCCAATTCATTGTGAGGATTGATAGTATTTTTGAAGGATATTATGTAATATACCTATAATTTTAAATATTTAACTATTAATACATTAATATAATGAATGTACTTCCCAGTAAAAGTCTTCAGTAATGTCTTCGGATTTCTGACACTGACATTTATCTGTCAGTTACAAATAATTTAAATTTTCAACTATTTTCCATGGCCAATCTTTCAGCTGTAAAATTTATTATAACAGATTATTTTATATATTATATTTCTTTTATCTGTAAATCTATAGAATATATTATAAAATATTTAAATGTATCAGATAGAGAATTTAATTTTCTTTAATATTACCAAGAAAAAATTTCAAAAAATATTGTTTAGAAGATTTTTTTTTCAAGAATCTTCTACTTCCGGTTGTCCAATTGTTACCAAAACCTTTTCAGATCTTCCCATGAATGTCCGATTGGAAAATACGTAGTTAAACAAATTTAAAGTCTTATAGTTTTTGAGTAATCGTCCTTCCAACATCCTACCTACATACACACACACACACACACGCACGCACACACACACACACACACACACACACATACACACACATACACACACATACACACACACATACACACACATACACACACACATACACACACACATACACACACACATACACACACACATACACACATACACACACACACACATACACACACACACACATACACACACACACACGCACAGACGCACACACACACACACACACACACAAACACACACACACACACACAGACAGACATCATCGTAAAAATGTTAAAATCGGATTGAAGGGACCTTAAAACGTGCTTATTCAATAATATCTAGATATGCGATTTTTAGCATGAATCCAATACCTCTCTTAGCGAGAAGTAAAAAGTCGCCCAACATAGATTTCCATTTAGAAAGTTGGGAAGTCTACTGGACGTTAAACAATTTTTGTTTTATATTTTTGTGTTGACTAGTGTGCTCTTCTATAGTCCTCGTCGTGCCCTAAGCAGGGCAGTTACTAGACGTAACTTTGTAATTTTTATTATATTGTTTGTTTCACGGAGAAATTCGCAATTTGCTTTCTGCAGTTTGCACTTGTATTATATGACTTTAGTCACAGTATCTCGGTAGATGGCTCTGCTGGTATTAACATACCTCTACAGGCCTTTTACCATCGTAGATGATCATATGATCACCGCCAGCACAACGAGTCATTGTCTCTGCTCCAGGAGTCCACTCACTGTGGACTGGACAGAGACCACAGGTTACACCACACTGAATAGCAACAATAAGTGTGAAACGCGTCTGTGGTTACTTGTTGTGCTAGTCGACTTCTGACGATGGCCTCATGGAAGTTGACTCAGAAGTTATAAACTAGTGAAACTAGATGTAACTTTGTAATTTTTATTATGTTAGTGTGTGTCCAAAAAACCTTTTGTTCGGTAGGCCTGACGTTTCCAGGATTCAGTACTACGAGGTAGTTTTAAGTGACTATTGCTATTTTTGGGGTGATTTTTGACATTTTCATACCTAATTTCTGCCGTTATAGAGCATGCAAATTTTTTTTTATTGATTCCGATGTATAATTTGAAACATTTTTCCGTAAAATAATTAGGGAAGCAGGAAATTACGATAGTATTATTTTACATGTTAAAGTCCTATATTCCGATGTAGCGGTCAACACGCTGAATATTAAATTCGTGACATAATTTTGTTGTATATAAAAAGTAATATATGAGACCAGAACTAATTTTCAATGGAATTATAGACAAACTTTATCAAACTTTCTAGCAGATGGAAACATTCTTTTTACATGTACTGCTACAAAACTAGCCAACATGGAATTTTACTGTTTTTCCCGTGGACCCTTCAATTAGATTATAAGAAACCGTTAATTGAATAGATTTCCGTAAAAAGAATTTTACGACTTAATGAAATGATAATGATAATAGCCTTAAAATGTTTTAAAATATTCTGCATTTCTTTCTTTGTGGTTTTTAAATTTTTCGTAACCTTAAAATGTCCTCATTAATGTATTCTCGTGGTGAAATGACTAAGAAAAAATTCTGTCCCATGTCAGAATTCCGAAAAACATGTAAGAATTTCCTGAATATAAAAATAAATTTAGGCTAAATATTTCGTTACATTTTATAGTCCATGATGAATCAGTAAATTTCCTGAGTTCAACTCTGATAACATCTTGTTTTCTTTTCTACGCTAGAAAAAACCTTTTCCGCGGTACTATTAAAGCGCGATTTCTTTAATATGCTGAATTTAGATCAACCAGTTTAATAAAAACGACGGTGTTTTTCACAAAGCTGACAGGAAATGTGTGTTTACATTCTGAGAAAGAAAATCTCGCATTAGGTCAAGGAACACTGTAAATCACACAGGCGGCAAAATATTACTTCTTCGTCACGGAACACTTGCTACATATATTTTCCAGTACAGAAAATTATTCTATCTATTTATATTATTTTGACAGTTCAGTTACAATTCATCGGAAAATAGACGAGCTCAATTTTTCTTAGTTAAATGCTGTACACCATCAATTGTTCGCGTTGCTAAGTTATGTTTCGCGAATTCTTGGCTTATTTCAATCGCATGTTAATGAAACATAAAAATAATGGAATAATATAGAAGTTATTTTAACTCTTACCGTGGAAAGTTTGTCCATCTTGTACGTTCTGAACAAATTCCTAAAAAATTGTAATATATTTAATACAAAATACTTTCTGTTTCAGACCACAAAATAACAACAATTCGACAATAATAGTATATTATACACCAAGGTTATGATGAGTATGAATATTGACCGAGCGAGGGCAATAATGCTCTTCATAACCCGTGGTATATATACTATTTTTTTCACTACTAGCACGTAATTTTAATAATTATTTATGAAATTAATGCCACCATAAGGTCATTTCACTTTTAAATGTGATGGCACAATTGATGCATAGTTGGCCTAGTAATAGTAATTTATTTATTCAATTAATTTGTGGTTCTAACCATAATTATTGTCTATGTTGTATTGAATTCTGTCTGTTAGCAGTGTTAGCTAACAATAACCTAAAATAAGTCATTATTAATAGAAAAGATTAAATTTTCGTTTACTTACTGTACTGTTCGGGACAGGTTTAGATTAAAAAGCATCACATGATTTAACAAACTTTATTCGACTCTAGGCTCGTCACTCTCCGAATGCTATGCTTACACATATGTGCTCATTGACAGGTTGTATCATCTGATTGTGATTGCACAGTTTTTGGTTGCACGGTTCAAGCATTTGTATTATTTATTATTAAATCACAAATATTATTTAAAAGTATTATTTTTAAATACTGTTTTTCTTACATTGAATAAGCGAAATTGACATGAAAGAAATGTCAAGTATTTAATATGTTCTCGGCGCGAAAAACAAATATTCAAATTAATCCGAATTTTTAATATTGAATTAAGCTGTTTAAACAACTATTTAAATGCATAAAATATTAATAAATAAAGTCTCTTGGTTATACTTAAACTTGCTATAAACATTACCGATTTAAAACTGTCACAGAATTATCAAAAAATGTAAATTTATACATTATTAACTTATTATCGGTTAATAATGAAAAATTATATACCGGTAACCATAGACGGGTTGAGAAATTCAATTTCACGGCACTCTATTCGGTCAATAAAGTACCTCTGTGTAGCTAGTAGCGAAAAAAATAATTTATTAAAATATATTTCTGTTGATTTGAGTACGATGTAAGGTAGCTAAAGACCACTGTTAGAATTTACTCAACTGACACTTAATTTCAACTTACTTGTCACTGAAATTCGACTGACCTAAGGTCTCTGACTTCCAAATAATGACATTTTGACTAATTGAGTATAAGGTGAGTGTGAGTTGAGTGTAAGATGAGTGTGAGTCATGTCTCTGAATTTGGCCCTAAATCTTGCCTAAGACTCATGGGACAAGTCAGAACTACACTTCGTCGTATAGAAGAATATGGGCCGCTTTACCTCGTTCAACGAGAGAACGGACCCGATCACGAACCAATTTTGTATTATTATTTCATTCTTACTATTATTATATTCCTAACAATACAACTCTGGTATGACTTCCTCCGCCGAAATTTTATAGCTGCTTGCGTGAAACAGATACGTTTTGTGACATTATTTTGGCATTGAAAATGCTCCAATTATGAGATAAAAATAAAATACGTATTTGCAGATGCCTTTCAGGGTACATATATCGTTATTACCGAAATTTTGGATAAAAACCGAATGATACATCCAGAAATAAATAATAAGCCGTAATGATCTATTTAGTTACAATAAATATAATTACAATATGTGAAAAATAACTTCTAAATCAATCACTATCGTATCTGCCTCTTCTGGAAATGTCACAGCAATCAGAAGAATTAATATTCAAGTAGCTTCTCTGCGGCGATCCATAAACCACTGAGATTTGTGCGTACAGAGGATATTTATCTTGGCATCCGAAGCCGAGCGGATCGCGATTTGTTATCAATGCAATCTCCTATACCGAATTTGGAGCGCGGTGTGCAATGCGTCTATCTCGGCCGTCCGACCGCACATAGCGACTAGATGTCACGTGCGATTGATCCGATCTACACACATGTAGGTATTGTTCATCCTAGAAAAACATTTTTTCTCGAGTAAGTGGATTTCTTACAGGTTATGTAAGAAAGAAAATCACTCGAAATGAAGTTTTTCCTGTTGTAATTGCAGCAAAGTGTTCTGTAAAGATCGTGAAGAAACTGTTAATTAGCCAAGTCTTACAGTAAGATTTTAATTAATAAATATCGGTATAAATTTTAAAAGTAATAAGAATTTTTGAATTTTGCAAATTATTTGTTTTCGACAGTATCTTTCCCCTTTGCATGTAGGGTGAGATGGGTGTTTTAAATTTATTTTTGGTTATATTAACATTGAATAATTTAAATTTTGTTAACAACATGTTATTAATATATATGCAAAGTTTACTGTATAATTTTTACCTCCCGCTACTCTCGGTAAGGGAGGTATAGGGATCGTGCTAAAAATCGCATATCGAGATTTTGGTGAATGACCACGTTTTAAGGTCCCTACAATCCATTTTTAACATTTTCACGATGATGTCTGTGCGTATGTGTGCATGTATGTATGTATGTATGTATGTGTGTGTGTGGATCTTCTTTACGCTCTAACTCAAATACTATCATTCAGATACTTTTGAAACCTTGTATTTCTACCTTACTCTTATATGGAAAGATGCCATTAGATTTTGGAGTAAATCAGATAACCGAAAATGGCACATAACTGGAAGCTCAAAATAGTTTTTTTCAAAAAATACCTTTAAATGTTATTTTTTCGAGATTTATGTTACATAAAAATTAAAGATCATTAAATTCTCTACAGGTCTGCATTAATATTTCTATATATTTTATGCATAAATTTATCAAACTGTATATAATTTTAATCCCGGAGCCTACGTTTTAAACACAACTCATTCACATGGTTACACAATTCAGATCTCAAATGTTTGTAACTGACAGATATATGTCACTGTCAACGAACTAATCATTTCAAATAATAATGTTAACGTTTTTAAAATAATAAATGGAACAGTAATTATATGGAAAGGAACTTAATACAGTTTCCAGCATAAGTAAATATGTAAAAATATAGGTAAGGTAGTAAAAACATATATCATCACGGCATATTATCCATTGATGGGTGAGTCAATCTGCTTTGTACGCAAATGAATGTCGGTTATAATGATGACATATTTGTTCCGTGCAATCTTGGGAACGGGTTCGGTTCCGACCGACGCCAAATATTTTAGAATTGGATATGGTATAAAATTGACTCCTGTGGTACACTCTCCACGCCAGTAATAAATATTGGTAAGTACATAAATAAAATAAATTTATCATCACGGCATATTACCCATTGCTGGGTCTGCCACAGGGGTCATTTTTGTGCCATTTTAAATTCGAAATATTTGGCGTCGGTCGGGAACCAACCTGGTATTTATATTTAATTTAAAGTATTTACATGAATAAAAAATAAATTTAACGGGAGGTATTGTGTTGGCAACATCAGAGTTTTTTAATAGGTTTGTATACAGGATAAAATTTTAGAGAGCACACAAAAAACGTGCGCCATCTCTACCGACTCTACCTTATGCTCGTACTTATAGTCGAATCTCAACCTTGTACTTGAGAATTGCTTGACTGAGACGAAGTGGAGTCGCCATGGGTACTTCGTTGGGGATTTGTTCTATAGTTAAAACTTCGGGAATTCTCGGCGAAGTTTGAGATTACAAAGGTGATCTAGGGAATTTTTTATTTTACTATTGTCGTCCCGTTTATTTGACACAACAAATGACAGATTATTTTATAAGTGTCAAGTTATATGAAAGGTGCACAATAATTGAAAATTTGAGTAAGTATGCTTGTATAATTAATTATGTACGTAATAGTTTTTCTTTATTTACTAATCATTTCAGAATAGAAAATAAAATATTTCCATATACGGAAAAAGAAAAATTGCTACTAGCAGCGTTAGTAAATATAAAACAAACTATAGAAAAGAAAATGTTTAGCCTCAACTCCATCTAAACCAAGAAACAGAAGATTTTTGGAAAATGAAAGCACCTTAAGAATTAAAAAAATTAAAGAATACTGAACAGCAGTATGAACTGCATAAAATTAGGATAAAAATTAAGGAAGAACAGCTGAAAGAAGAAAAATGGAAGCTGAAAAAGAATTAGCCTAATTAAAGTTATTAATGTATAAAAAAGAACATAATTTATAATTTGTTTTTCAGTTTTTTTTCTTTTAATTTCAATAAAATGATACAAGTTATCTTGTATAATCAGTTTATTTAAAAATGCTGATTTATGAATTTTGTAGAAAATAATTTTCTTCAATAAATTCGTTTTGCCTAATACTTATATTATGTAAAGAACGGCAGTAGCACAAATAACTGCAATTGATGTGTCTAATTTTGTTGTTAGACTTTGGCATAAACAGGGGAATTTTCATTTCCAAACACCAAAAACTCTTTCAACAATATTTCTTGTTCGAATATGTGCAGTGTTATATACCTGAAAAATTCCTGTAACATAAAATCTTAAACACAATAATAACTGCATTATTGGTGTAAAAGGCAAACCACGGTTATTCATTTTTATTAAATCACATATTATTAAGGGTAAAATAATCTGTAAAATTGCGTTCTTTGTAAATCTATATCTACTACGAAATTCCCTTCTGCATAAAATTCCAGTGGATTTTCCATATCACGAATATAGCGCTTTGGCCTTCTTTGTCGATCAACACCTTCCACACTGTCCCTAAATTCGAAAAACTCTAAATTATCTTCCCTGTCAGGATCCATTATTTCTTTAAAAAATCAAACTGTCAAAATTTGACAGAAATAAATACTTGAGCACGTCTTAAGGTTGCTATAATGCTGTCTCGAGTAAAGTCGTTGTCAAGTCTGCGCGAAGTCTTACTTCATCACCGAGTAACGACTATAATAGCTGATTCAATACTTGAGCACTACTCAAGTTTGAGATTGGGCGAAGTTTTGACTATAAATACGGGCATTACTTACCCGACGGGGTCTTGTACTTGGCAGGACAGAGCAGTTGCCACGCTATGAGATTCAGCCCTTAGTTTAGGTATTCTAATTGTTCTGGTTAATAAAAATATTTCAAACAACATAGAGCTTAAAAATATTTGATATTTCAATGAGTGCTAACACACACACTTCTATTTAATTTATAGTAAATCAAACAAATTTTATTTATGTGTTACCTTTGTAAAATAAAGTATACTATTAAAAATTTCATAAATTATGGGAATGTCAAAATTTTCTTGATGAAATCATCTTATCTACAATGTTTGCTATGTCGTAAATTGCGAAATATTTGAGAAAATCTCGCATGTTTAATTGGTCGTTTCGGGGCACGTTCGGCCATAAACGTCACTACAACTGTGTGTTAATGAACCTGGTGATATTTTGGTGTTACGAGATGTTTCCTGATTAAAAATTATCTTCTTCAATCGCCCGCGAATTCCCGCGGTGGGTAGAAGACGCCACTGATTACTAATTAGCAAAAAGACAGTGGTTTATAATCTGCATTTCATAAAAAAGCAAACTTGACGTTTATGGGAGATATATCACACCTTAATCTTAACTGGGTCCATTTGTTATCGTTAATATGTTTTGACCCAAAAAAATTATGTGCGATATTAACCACGCGTTTGCAAATGTACGTCAGCAATATTTATAATCGTTTTAAACCGGTTTATGTTTTACCTCTAAAGATGCAAATATTAATATTCTCAAACGGTATCATAGTATTCATAGTTTACACCATTTAATAAGTAATATGTTTATCTAAAGTATCTAATATATCTAATGTAGGTACTCTCTGTGATTACCTCAAAGAGAATAGTACATTCTGTTAAAATTTTACACAAAAGAATTTGTTATGCAGATTTTTTGAAATTTACTAGTTAACCATTCCTTTTAGTTAAAAAAAATCCCCATCGAGAGTAGAAACATTTAAAAATTCAATTTTTTAAGAATTAAGAGCTTGTGACTTGTGACTATTTCGATTGTCATCGTTGACAATTCAGATTTTAAGAAATTAGTAGATAGTCTTTGAAATTCTCATCGTGTCAACACAGACTTTAGTGATAAAGAAAGTCGAATTTTCTTAAATTTCATTTCGACAATGTCACTTGTTCTTTTCTAAATGAAATACCAAAAATTCAACCAAGAACCCTCGGTAGAACCCTAAGAAATTGTTGATGCAGCATCTGTAGCTGTTCCTAACTTATTACCATCCAAATCCAAAAAAGGTAGTAAGATACAATGTAACTTATTTAGACAACTATACTGTCAAAATTAATAAATTATTATTATTATTGACATATTTTCCTACTTCTGCCATGATTTTGACATGATACTCATTTCTACTAATGGTACATAGTACAAAAAAAAATCTGTTGTGGCCAGCTCAATACCTCTCGCCATTTTCATTTTATGTTACGTAAGGCGCGAGTAGTCATGTAACTTTGTTGGCATTGGCAAGCGGATATGGGGGCCCGTGTCAGAATGACAACTAGTAATACTGTACATAGGTGTCAAGTATCATAATTTTTCATTCAAAACATCATGTTTTTCGAAGTCCATGTGAATTATTTTCCTCGACAAGTATATTCCATATTATTGACAAATAAACAACATGATATCAGAATATTTTGAAATTTTGAATATAAAATTATGACATATAGCAATTGTGACATCTATGCAAATAACTACTAGCTGATATTCTGACACGGACCCCCATATCTGCTTGCCAAGGCCAACAAAGTCACATGACTACTCGCGCCCTATAAAGTAACGAATTTAACATTTCTTGTACACACAAAAAATTGTATCTCTTCTTTCATTGTATGAGGAATTTTGTCCTAGTCTTCTAATATGTTCAAAACTCATTGACGGTATTAGCGGTATTTCTTAAGAATATATGTAATATTAATATGCCTGTAATTTTAAATACGTTTTACATATATCAGTCAATTACAAACGTTTAAATATCTCCACTGGTTTCCATGGAGTTGTGTTGGCATCGAAATTATTCTATATCTCTAAACCTATGGGAAATATAATAAAGAAATTAAATGTATCAGGTTGAGAATTTAATTATCTTTATTATTTGTAGTAACATAAATTTAAAAAAAATATAATTAGAATTTTTATTTTAGAAACTACCACTTCTGGTTGTCTAATTTTTACCAGAACCTATTCAGCTCTTCCCATTACTGTTAGATTGAGGAATCCGTAATCTTATATGAATTTAAGAAATCGTACCTCCAACATCCACACACACACATCCACTGACACACACATATACAGACATCATTGCAAAAATGTTATAATCGGATTCTAGGGACCTTAAACGTGCTTATTCACTAAAATCTGGATATGCGACTTTTAACATTAATCCAATCTCTTAGCGAGAGGTAAAAAGCATTGCACAAATATTTGCAAATTTAGAAGAGGACTAATTTAGTTCTTATCCACTATAAAATATTTTAGTCGTGTAATACCGATTTGGTAAATGGTAAAAAAAATAGTGTTAAATAATGTAATTTCTAAAAAATATAGCAATATTTACTTTATTTTTTAAAGAAATTTGAATTTATACTGTGATCAATGCTATCGTTTTCCTATTGAAACAAGTTTGAAATCGCAAGTTAGAACATACAATACTTATAAAACGTATTTAGTTGCTTGTGACTTATAGCAGTGGATGGACGTATGTTTTTGTGTATTAAGTTATAATGTATAAAATAATATAACAGTGAAATACAAATAATTTAACAATGATCAATGGTGGGTGTCGAAAAAAGAGGAATCTATTACAAAAGATTTATCAGTTTATGTCATTAGCTTTTGCGGAAATAAGTTTCAAAATACATATTATTAATTTTGAGCATTGCTTAATCAGAAAAAAAGTTTTATCTTTCCTGTTCTTAGTTTAAAAACGGATTATGGAATTATTTTCTTGATAGATGTTACTGAAACCTATAAAAAAATCTTTTAAATAAATAATAAGTTTTATACTAATAACAAACCAACCAAATAACCTAGTAGATTGGAATGATTTCATATTTATAAAAAAAAATAAGTGAAATTTATTTGAGAAGCTTTTGGCAAAAAAAAACCAGTCAATTTTTTAAAATTTGAGATAAACAAAGAAAAATCTTTCTAGTTTCTTTACTGCTAAGGGTTTGTCTAACTTAATTTAACTTAGGATTGTTTTTAAATAATATAAAATAATGTACTGGATTTTAAGTAATTGAAAAATAAACAATTATGAATAATTATATAATAATTATTCATTTTTATAGGATGTTTTTGTAGAAACGCTCAAACTTTAAAATGTAATAACTTATGACAGATACTTTTGAGAAAGAGTTTTTTCAAACTGTCTGGTATCCTTGAAAGTATGTACCTATCGCTGTATGTATCTCTTATTTACAATATTTTGACTATGGTTGCGTTTACAATAGCTACTCATTTATAAAAGTTATTGTGGTAGTAATCATTATTAAAATTGTATATTATTTATATTTCATTGTATTGTTGCAGAACATGTTGGGGATTGACAACTAGGCGCACTACAATGGCTGTACTTTCCGTGGCAGCATCGAACAGTGAGTGAATTAAGTTTTTTTTTTATTTTTGTTGTGTATGTTTAGTTATGTGTGGTGGAAGTAGCAGGCGCCACGCCAAGCCACGCGATCGCTCGCATTGTATGTTAATTCGCTCGCATCGCAATCGTATCCCATCCCATCGCATGGCATCTCCCCTAGAGGGGGTAAGTAGACTAGGCATGAAATACGGCGTCGTGCGTCGTAATTTACTCTCCTCTGCCGCATATGATAATCATAGTTTAGACCACTCGAACTTTACGATAATAGTCAAATGGCATATAAAATTAAAACTTCAGGTTTTAAAGGTATAATAAATTCAATTTTCTTGTTTGCTTGTAAAACGAGCCAACGAGTTCTCCTACACTAGCTATAGCGTTCCCATATGGCTCATCGTCACCACACCAGGGCCGGAATCGGATAATTACCGAAGCCAATTAACATTCAACTATTAATTTGTATAAATACGTAAACAAGGATATTAAAATAATTCTCACTGGAAATCACTACGACTGATTTTAAATTACTTCATTAATTTTTAACTAACATAGCCCATTTCATATGTTCAGCAAATTATAATCACACTGTAAACTTTATTACTTTTACGCTTAATAACAAATCGATCAATTTATTGACTGGTAAATCGGGCAATTTATATTAAAATCATTGAGCACTTACACGTTGATGCCGGACAGCAAAATTTTTTTCACGGTCCTGAAAAAAAAATCTATAGGTACGTATTATTTATTTTTTATTGCGAGGAAATAAGAAATAAATAAATAACAACTGATCGCCATGGAAACATACATAAACAATTTTCCGAACTAGTTCATTAAGCTCATTTTCTGGACGATTGCAAAAAAAATTATATTAATGAACAAGCATAGATGTGTTTTGTTAATTTTCTACAGATTTACAGATCTGTAAGATTTTCAAAACTTAGCAACAAAATGCGGTCATTAAAGTATTATTTTAATGAAGTTTAACAAAGCAATCCTATACAGAGCGACGAAAGAAATAACATTTAAATTAATTATAAAATTAATATTAATTCTAAACAATCAGTAAAAAAATTGTGTTCAATACGGCAAAAATGCAAATTTTCTGCATAGACTAATTTTTAAGACGACATCGTCTCGTCCATGAAAAACCGCCGCGACCAGTGAATCTGTTACTTTTAAGCCGTATATTATTATAGTTGCCGTCAACAGGTATATATTGGAGATTTCTACACTGTTGCCAATTCACTGTTGAAAATACTAAGTTATAAAGAAGTGGCAACACCGCAGTGCAACTGACAGGACAGCAAATATAATAATATTATTATATTATATTATATAATAACTATTATTTTTAAACTTCTGGAAGGAAGACATATTTTAATGAGAGCAATTGAAAAGGTCTTAGCAAAAACAACCTTAGTCATTTGTTTTTAATTTGAAGTAATTAAAGAAACAAATTTTCAGCTTCCTTACTTTTAAATATTTCTGTAACTTAATTTACCTCAGGATCATGTTTAAATATTAGAAAATTATGTACTGGATGTTGAGAAATATAAACATTACCGATAGGGTTTCCAAGACAGTAGGATATATTTAGAAATTACTGATCGGTAAGTGATGTGTATCACTAACCGATTAGGTGCGATATCGCTCTATTTGCAAACTCATCCTCAACCAAAGCACACTGACATAATAATTAAATAACTATTTACGATAGACAGGTTTATCAAACTATTTGGCATTCTTGAAAGTACATGTCGCTGAGTGTAACTCATATTTTCAATATTTTGACCTTGGTTATTTTTGCCAAATGATCTATAATTTTAAAAATCTCGATCAACGCCAAATAATTCGAATTTTAAATGGCATAAAATTAACCCTTGTGGTAAACGCCCGCACAATACAAATATGTCATCATCATTACCGAAATGTGTGCACAAATCAGATTAGCACACCCAGAAATGGATAATATTCCGTGATAATATATTTATTTATTTCTTTATTTAAATACATACCTTTCCACAAAACTATTGCTCTATTTACAATTTTCCTTTTAAAACTTTACTATTATTAATTTGAAATGATTATTTTTTGACATTGACATTTATCTGTCACTTACATACATTTGAGCTGAACTATGTAACCGAGTATGTAACCATGGAGATGTGTTTAAAGCATAAGCTCCGAGATATAATTTTTATATTACTTTATAAATTTATCCATAAAATATATAGAAAAATTATTAAAGCAAATCTGTAGGAAATGGAATAATCTTTAATTTTTATAATAACAAATTACAAAAAAAAATACATTTAAAGGTATTTTTTGAAGACAACCTATCTTAAGCTTCAAGTAAACTGCCAGTTCCGGTTATTTGATTGCCACCAAAATCTAATGGCTTCTTTCCATATTAGAGTAAGGTAGTGTGACGATGTGAATCTGTCACAAGTTTTGCGGATTAAATAGTTCAAAGCCGTGTAACTCAGCCCTTATTAATCCGCGAACCGCGAAAACTTTTCTTCCCGACAATTGGGATAAGGCGCGTAATTTGACCGGGAAATAAACCACATAAAGGGTCGACAACACCGTGTTCCATTTTTATCCTATTTGCCCTGTTCTTTTATGCAGTTTTGCTACTAGTAAACAAACTTAAGCTGGTTTAATTAGTAGGGCTGTATAAAAGCAGGGCCCGCGTTTGCAGAAGACAGTTGTTGACTGCGAGTATTCCTTACGACAACTAAAACCGATTGTGAGTATTCCATCGGCTCTTGATTGCGAGTATTCCGTCAAGACTGCGAAACCGATCTCCAGGTGAGCAATATTTTCATATTTCCGTTTTCCTTAAAAACCCGTACCGTGAGCTCTCCGTCCGAGTTGTTCAGTTGTTTGTTGAGAGTCCGTCTTAGTGTCTCGTTGTGAGCTTCAGACGCCCAACGTCGCAACGCTTGTTGTGCGTAAGCCAAAGCATCTTCGAAGGGCGTATTGAAAACATCCAGAGACACTACGACTGACGCCGGCCGTAATCATCTCCGTAGAGTAAATTCGCCAGTTGCGTGTGCCTAGCCATTTTACAGTGACTCGTTGCGAGTTTTACCGACTTGACGTTTCGACGCCGCCGGCGTGTAAACCCGGGCGTTACAGACGTCAAGTCTGCGTGTTTATCCAGAGTTACTGTAAAACGGCCCGTTATTCCAAATCGAGTATTTTAGCGTCCATCGGCCCAAGTGCGTTTTTCCGACTCTGCGTCGCGACGCCCCAGTGCGTAAGCCGGGGTACTCGAGGCCTAGAGTCTGTGAGGTTTGCCTGGGTCGACTTTCTCGTCGTACGCCGTATCATCGATCTTCACGTACTCCGCGAACAACCGGTTACAAGTATCAGCGTCGCGACGCCCGGCGTCGATCTGCCAATTATTGCAGAATCGCATAGCTACACCTCGTCCGTCATAACTACCGTTAACCACCGAACCAAACGCGACATCAGCGTCGCGACGCCCGGCGTCGATTTGCCGATTATTGCAGAATTGCATAGCTACACCTCGTCCGACATTACTGCCGTTAACCACCGAACCAACGCGTCATCAGCATCGCGACGCCCGGCGTCGTTTTGCCGATTATTGCGAAAACGCATAGCTACCCTTCGTCCGTCATTACTGCCATTAACCGCCGAACCAACGCGACCTCAGCGTCGCGACGCCTGGCGTCGATTACACCAAAACCATCCGAATACATTCCTAGACAGATCCTTAAGATCACCGTATCTACCGTTTGTCCGCCACCGTCACCGTCGTCACGACGCCTAGCGTCAATCACACCGAAACCGTCCGAACACATTTCCATCTACATTTTTGGATACCCGTGCATCTACCGTTCATACACCGACATCATCGCCGTCGCGACGTCCGGCGTCGTTTTTCCGAAAACCGGTAAATCGCATAATTCGCACACCCAGCATCTTATTGTACCCATCAGCGACCATCATACTATTTTGTACAACGAACTACCATACAATAAAGTTGTCTTGTATCGTTTATTACAATTGTGTTCTTCATATTTCACCCTATCTCCAAACCTGCTATCCGACCGTTGGCGCCCGAGCAATCTCACGCCAACTTTCTGACCGCTATCCCCAAAATAGCGTTACAGAATTTGGCGCCCGAACAGGGACCCTTAAATGAAGAACACAATGGGTACACATTGGGTGTACGAGCTGAGGAAGGAGGAAATGGGACAGGAAAAGATGCCGAGACTGTAGAAAGCCGAAGATGGAGAGGAAGAGAAAGAGGAAGGTGTGGAAGGAGAAGAAGATGAAGACGAGGAGGAACACCCCGAAGGTAATGTAGTGTAATCAGAAGACGAAGATGTTAGGGTGGGAGGTAGGGCTGGCAGCAAGCCGATCTTGCTGCCAGACACAGGACGGGTCACCAACGGCAACCGACCAAGGATCCGCATCCTGGAGAACCGCCTCATCCGCCCAGCCCGCACTGCAGCACCACCACCACCACCACCGCCCCCAAAGCCAGTTGAGCCCCAGGTACCTGGATGGAGACCTGGGGAGAGCGACAAGGTTCTCCGCGAGGCCTTGAATGCCCGGTTTGGGGCCTACCCGCCAAAGCTACCGAAGACGCCAGTAATCCGGCCGTACCGGTCGCCTTCCCCCGATGGCGACATCCTCCAGCTGGCTGCGTCCCCCATTCACGATGCCGAAACCGACGGAGACGCAGGCCAGGCCAAGCGGACCGGAGACCCCCTGGGCAAGGTAGTTTCTTGCATTGTAGGTCCCAGCCGTCCACCAGAACCCCCCACCGTGAAGGAAGCAGTCTCCGAGCTCTGGGATATCCTGTCATCCCTCAGCCCCGACCGTTCGAAGCCACGCCCACAGGCCATCCCGACTGCACAGCAGGCACCACCGCCGTCCGTCCCGTCCGTGGCCCCAGCTTGCCCCCAGGACTACCACGCCTGGGTTCAGCAGGTGCGTGTCTGTCGAAGCGGCTGCGGTTCCGGCTCCCGAACGGCAAGAGGGTGACCATTCCCCCCCTGAGACGGAGGCTTCCATAAGTGCGTGAGTGCAGTGCCCCCTCCCCTTTTTATTGCCCAGGCCCTGGACATTTGAGTGCCGCCTGTGGACAATCTTGTTTTGTTTTCTCTGTATTTTTTTCTTATTGGGTTTAGTTAAGTTTTTTTTAGTTAAGTTGTTTGTAGTTAAGATTTTTTTGGTATTTTTGTAAGATGGGTTTTTGCTGGGTGTATTTATTCCGTTTGTTTTTCTTTTTTTTTTTGTCCGAAGTAACCCGGGGATGTGACGATGTGAATCTGTCACAAGTTTTGCGGATTAAATAGTTCAAAGCCGTGTAACTCAGCCCTTATTAATCCGCGAACCGCGAAAACTTTTCTTCCCGACAATTGGGATAAGGCGCGTAATTTGACCGGGAAATAAACCACATAAAGGGTCGACAACACCGTGTTCCATTTTTATCCTATTTGCCCTGTTCTTTTATGCAGTTTTGCTACTAGTAAACAAACTTAAGCTGGTTTAATTAGTAGGGCTGTATAAAAGCAGGGCCCGCGTTTGCAGAAGACAGTTGTTGACTGCGAGTATTCCTTACGACAACTAAAACCGATTGTGAGTATTCCATCGGCTCTTGATTGCGAGTATTCCGTCAAGACTGCGAAACCGATCTCCAGGTGAGCAATATTTTCATATTTCCGTTTTCCTTAAAAACCCGTACCGTGAGCTCTCCGTCCGAGTTGTTCAGTTGTTTGTTGAGAGTCCGTCTTAGTGTCTCGTTGTGAGCTTCAGACGCCCAACGTCGCAACGCTTGTTGTGCGTAAGCCAAAGCATCTTCGAAGGGCGTATTGAAAACATCCAGAGACACTACGACTGACGCCGGCCGTAATCATCTCCGTAGAGTAAATTCGCCAGTTGCGTGTGCCTAGCCATTTTACAGTGACTCGTTGCGAGTTTTACCGACTTGACGTTTCGACGCCGCCGGCGTGTAAACCCGGGCGTTACAGACGTCAAGTCTGCGTGTTTATCCAGAGTTACTGTAAAACGGCCCGTTATTCCAAATCGAGTATTTTAGCGTCCATCGGCCCAAGTGCGTTTTTCCGACTCTGCGTCGCGACGCCCCAGTGCGTAAGCCGGGGTACTCGAGGCCTAGAGTCTGTGAGGTTTGCCTGGGTCGACTTTCTCGTCGTACGCCGTATCATCGATCTTCACGTACTCCGCGAACAACCGGTTACAAGTATCAGCGTCGCGACGCCCGGCGTCGATCTGCCAATTATTGCAGAATCGCATAGCTACACCTCGTCCGTCATAACTACCGTTAACCACCGAACCAAACGCGACATCAGCGTCGCGACGCCCGGCGTCGATTTGCCGATTATTGCAGAATTGCATAGCTACACCTCGTCCGACATTACTGCCGTTAACCACCGAACCAACGCGTCATCAGCATCGCGACGCCCGGCGTCGTTTTGCCGATTATTGCGAAAACGCATAGCTACCCTTCGTCCGTCATTACTGCCATTAACCGCCGAACCAACGCGACCTCAGCGTCGCGACGCCTGGCGTCGATTACACCAAAACCATCCGAATACATTCCTAGACAGATCCTTAAGATCACCGTATCTACCGTTTGTCCGCCACCGTCACCGTCGTCACGACGCCTAGCGTCAATCACACCGAAACCGTCCGAACACATTTCCATCTACATTTTTGGATACCCGTGCATCTACCGTTCATACACCGACATCATCGCCGTCGCGACGTCCGGCGTCGTTTTTCCGAAAACCGGTAAATCGCATAATTCGCACACCCAGCATCTTATTGTACCCATCAGCGACCATCATACTATTTTGTACAACGAACTACCATACAATAAAGTTGTCTTGTATCGTTTATTACAATTGTGTTCTTCATATTTCACCCTATCTCCAAACCTGCTATCCGACCGTTGGCGCCCGAGCAATCTCACGCCAACTTTCTGACCGCTATCCCCAAAATAGCGTTACAGTAGAAATACATGGTTTCAAAACTTTCTGAATAATAATATTTGAGTTACAGCGTAAAGAGGTTCCACACATACACACACACATACATACATACATGCAGACATCATCGTGAAAATGTTAAAATTGGATTGTATGGACCTTAATACGTGGTCATTTACCAAAATCTCGATATGCGATTTTTAGCACGATCCCTATACCTCCCTTACCAAGGGTAGCGGGAGGTAAAAATGAAAATATTTGAAATTTATATTAAATATAAGATTACTAAATAGTCTTCAAAAGACTTACGAATAGAAATGTTCTGACTCAACAATCAATCTATTAATCTTTAAAAATATATTGGTTCAATTATGCTCCACATGCGTCAATTTAATAAAATTAATAAATTTACGAATAAATTTTTAAATTTATCTTTATATGTTAAACAACCTGTATCTAAACATTGTAGAAATTGACTAGTGCGGATCTGTAAGTAAACAGTATTCACAATATTAAGATTATAATTATAAATACAGATAATTCTAAAACATCAATTAGCAGCTTTTCACTACTTACTTCTCTACAAATGTCATTACAATTTCACACAAAACCTATTTAAATGCCATACAAAGTTGCTAAGTTCTTGCAGACTCGCATAAAAATATATTTTCATTTTTATTTCACACAGAAGCTGTTAGTAGTAGATATTATTTTTATGTTTAAAATATTTATGAAAATACATTATTTTTATGAAACAATAAACTTCACTGTAGGTAAAATATTTAAAAATATAAGAATGTATATTTATATTTTATGGTAAAAGAAAATTAGAAATATATTTATGTAAATAATTAAAGTAGTTATTACTAGAAAGCTATATAAATTCAAAGTGCATTTACAGAGTAAATAATAGTTGTTGAATGTATTATTTTAATTGCAAAATTATTTTCAATTTAAATAAACTGCAAAAAAGACTTCAAAAAGAAAAGAAAATTGCCGCTTTTTGTAAAATTGCTTGTAACAACATAAAATTTGCTTGACTTTAAATTGCAGCTAAATTAACTTAAATTAGATCATCCAGTTTTTTTGAAAATAATAACTTCATTATAATTTCTTGGTTCTCAGCATTAAATTGAAGTCATTATTATTCATAGCGTCACCTGTCAAAATTGTAGAGCAGCAGTCATAACTGTTTTTAATTTGTCAGGTACGAAGTTTCGTTGCTAGAATACGACTAAATACACGCGATGACCATTGAGAGGTCTTGGAAAGTATGTACAAAATACCTAATCTAAAAGTTCTACGAGTATCTTTATTCTTTTTCGTTAAACAAATATTATTAGTTTGTATTGCGCAATCATGCGGAAAATTAATGTTCTTAAACTAAAAATGAGTACGGGAAATAAATAAAACAAGAATTTTGTTGTCATGAAAACAATTGGCATGATTACTTAAAAATATAAAGCAACGCCGCACAAGTAGTAAATGATATGTCAAATATTAAAAATTTATTTATTAGTTTCAGAATCACTAATTTCTCGCACTTATTACAAAAATTATATATACCGAGCCCGGAAATACTCTATTACAGCTGAGATCTGACTTAGATGACCAAGATATTATGAGGTTAGCTTAAAGCGCGAGACTGAAATAAGTATTTCCGGATGTGTGTATACTATTTTATCAATTTGTAATCATTTACTTTTAAACATTACTTTAACTAAAATTTTGGACAGTTTTATTATATTGGTTTAATCTAGAGGTCTATGACAGTGTTGCTTAGTTAACATGACAAAATGTGAGGTTCTGGTCGTTTTTAATACAATTTTATCTGTTAAAATGGCAATAACATTTTAGCGGTTGGAAAGTGTCATTTTTTATAGCGTGATTTTTTATAGCCAGATATTAAACTATAACAATATCTTCCCAACTGTTTTGATGGTTGGAAATTGCTTGATTTATCCGCTGACCTGTACAAGCATTATTTTTATTTGCATTGACGTGTACCTACAACAAATAATTTTATTTGCACTAAATTGTAAAATTTTTGATTTTATACTTGGCTGTTTCATTAATAATACAGGGTGAGGCAAACTTTTTTTAAAAGGCAAATAAAATACAATTCAATACACTGATCTATTTTAATATACGACTGCGAATCTTGGGGATTATTTAGGACAGGGGTGGGGAACCTCCGGTCCGCGGGCCTTATAAGGCCCGCTAAACCATTTCATGTGGCCCGCAGGGTAAACTCAAAGTTCAATAAATATAAGAGAAACAGTTGCGAGTAGTAATGTTATCAATACCAGCTAACTTAACACGCCTTACTAAAGAGAAGTAGTTGCAATCATTACATTAGTGGCTAAATAATTAAATGTTTGACCAAACATAAGAGGCTAAATTTTTAAGACGATTTTGTATGGCCCGCGAATGATATTATAAGTATCTAAATGGCCCTCGTCAGGTAAAAGGTTCCCCATCCTTGATTTAGGAGAATAAAAAGTAAAATTCAAATACTTGAAATGAAATATTTAAGAAGAGTACTGGGAGTAACACTACGAGATAGAATCAGAAAAGAAAGTATTAGATAACTACTACAATGTAAGTCTGTATTGGTCTTCATAAAGGAGAGACAGCTAGCCTGGTGGGGCCATATGGTCAGAACGAACGAAGATAGACCGGTTAGAAAAATACGGATGACGAACGTGGTAGAAAAAAGAGAATTTACTAATTTTACGATGATGTTTGTATGTCATGAGGAAAGATGAATATATTGGAAGAAGAATTAATAGCTTAGTAATAGAAGATAGAAGAAACTGAGGAACATCAAAGATAAAACTGAAGGACTGTATTGGGGAAGACTTAAGCGAAAAGGAACTGTATAAGGACGATACGCAAAACAGAAATGAGTAGAGTAAGATAATAAAAAACAGCGATCCTTGACGAATGAGAAAAGCTAAAGAAAAAGATGTCAGTATCAAGTGCAATTTGCATACTTTGTGTATGAAATAATTTGACTGGAAATATAGGATCGTTTGCAAAACAAATATGTATGGAATTTGTACATAATACACAGAATAGACGGAAGGTACACATATCAGATTTTTTTAAAAGGGGAATAAAATAAAAAATATTGCTGATAAACAAAATTTATTTATAATGAGCCAACATAATTTCAAGTTTTAAATCATACACTAAAATGACCCCTCTGGTGCACTCTCCATGCCAGCAATGAGTGCCCGTGATGTGACGCCTGGTAAGCGCCCGCACGGTACAAATATTTCATCATTACGGATATCTGTGTACAAAGCAGATTGGCACACCCAGCATTGGGTAATATACCGTTATGATATATTTATTTATATCATACAGTTTTAAACAAAACATCTTGAAGGTGTTGGCCACCGTTCTCTACGCACTGATTTCTGAAGCTCTTCTCTACACGTTCCAAAATTCAGGCTATTATCTATGAATAAGATTCTTCAGTTGAAGCAGGGTTGTAGGCCGGTGTTCGTAAACCTTTGAAAAAATTGAGTTGTGAGGGTTATGTTCCCCTAACGGCTCATCTCGATTCGAGGTGACATCCCTTGGACGACGCGCTCGTCCTATTTAACACCAGGAATTTTTAATGGAGTATCGCAAGGCAAATGTTTACAAACACCACCCTACAACACCCTGCGAAGAATTTTATTCGACATGAAATAACCCGAATGTTGGAACGTGTAGAGGTGAACTTCAGAAATCGGTTGCATTTTTTATTTGAAACTGCATGATTTAAAACTTTAAATTATGTTCTTTTAAAATTCAAAAATAAACGAACTAATACTCGTATTATGCAAATTGCAACTAGCTACAAGTTTTTTCAAGACAACATAAATTTATTTTATTTTTAGAAAAATGACCGACGAAGACATTTGTGATTTGTTGTTGCTAAATAATTTATTTAATTTTCAGATTAGCTAGCTTGTCTACAGCAAATACTCGCATTGATACTGTCACCGTCTCATTCAGCGTTCCAACATTTAGGTATTTCAAACATGTCAGTAACTAGTTTATGTACACGCATGCGCATTAAAAATATCAGATACATGTTGCAAATATGTCCAAAATTACTGGCTGGAACAATGCTATTGTGTATCAAATAAAAATATACATAAAAAATCATTTCATTTGTGATGCATTCTTAGTTAATAAATTTTCATGTTGATTGCAATAATTGCTAATTACCTTAAGGGTAATATTTGTCGTTTTTACCTTCCGTCACCTCTAGGTAAGGAAGGTATTGTCTTTGGTCAAAAAATTCGGTGGTTAGTTTTCATTGAATAAGCACGTTTTAGGGTCTTTACAATACGATTTTACTATTTTTACGATGATGTCTGTATGTGTGTGTGTTCGTGTGTGCGTGTGTGTGTATGTGTGTATGTCCCCGCCTTTTCGGACACGATATCTCCAATACTAGAATTCCAAAAATTACAATTCTTGCGTATTCCTCTTCCTTACAACCATATGCAGACCTGTTTAGATTTTGGTTATAATTGGTCAACCGGAAGTACCCTCATTTGAAGATTTTAATAGTTTTTCTTGGAAAACTCAGTTAAATGTTATTATAACATAAAGAATATATTATTATCTATACGATTTGATTGCATTTTATATTTGTTATTAAACAGATATAGAGTTAAAGAAGAATAAAGATAATAAATTTGATATAAATTTCATAATTGAGCCAGCTATGCTAACTTAACCATGGAAACTGCTAATATATTCAGGTAATTCAAATTGACAGATGTCAGTATCAATAAAATGTAAATCAATGAAAGAAAAAGGGAAGTAACTCTAGTGTTAGAAGTGTCTAGAAATAAGAGAGACGATTACATTGGTTTGAACATGTTATGAGGAGAGATGAATATATAGAAGGTGGAAGAAACATAGGAAGACCAAATATAAGATGAAAAGACTGTATTGCAGAAGACTTGAGAGAAAAGGAACTGATTGAGGACGACACGGAAAACAAAAATGAGTGGAAGAAGAAAATAAAAAATAGCGACCCCCTAACGAATGGGAAAAACTAAAGAAGAAGACGTCAGTGTCTAGTGCAATTTGCATAGTTTGTTTATGAAATAACTTTACTGGAAATATAGGATCTTTTGCAAGAAAATTTATGTATGGGGCCGCGTGCAGTAACATGATTTTGCTGACTTTGGCAAGCAGATATGGGGCCATGTGTCAAAATGACAGCAATTAATTATGTCCATAACTGACAAGTGTTATAATTTTTCATTCAAAATTTCATAATTTTCTTATTTCATGTGGTTTGTTTGTTATCATGAGTATGGAATTCAGTTGCCGAGAAAGAGAATCACATAATACCAAAAATTTAGAATCTTTCGCAAGAAAATTTATGTATGGAATTTATACATAATACACAGGATTGACGGAAGGTATTGTGCTGGCCACATCAGATTTTTTTTTGTGGTGTGAATCCACGTATTCCCAATTTAGATGAATCTGTGTTCACACAATGACTTCATTTAGATTCCGATGTTTCATCGTAGCGTGCGTATACAAATTACGTTATTAAGCGCAAGGCTATCGTTAAGCGTTTAAGTGTCCGATTAAAATATCTCCCCGTAAGAATCAGGGCGCCCTCATGCATAAGCAATGCGTGCAGTGCAATCACTTCGCTCATCTTTATAACAGAACGGAGTGCACGTTCTCTCATATTGCACCCATACGAGATACGAGTGCTCATTATGCGCATCATTTATTTCCATTTAGCGTTTTTCTCCTCCAATCGCCAACACATCGCTACATCAACTTGAAATTAAAATTGTATTAGTTTCATTGCCGTGAAATTAGAACTAGATTAGAAACTTTTTTCTGATTGAGATGTTAAAAACTGTTTCATATAATATGAGGAAAAAATTAAATGTTTCAATCATCTTGACATCATTTTGTTCATGGGTTTTACAATTTACTTTTCAAATCATAATAGAGCACGATCTATTTTTCTTCTAAAAATTTCACAACCAATGCATCGTTTTATACAGTGATATTTCTATTCTATATTTGACTACCACTGAAGAATATAATCATTTGTCACTATTTTTTCAATCACCTGTATAGCTGTATTGCAATAATCTATCTAATAAAAAAACATAAGTTACCTTGGTTTCAAAATCTACACCAGATACGGAGGACGTAAAAATCATCCTAAAACATGAAAATGACACACGAAGGATTGAAACATGAAAGTAGCTCTTTACAGACCGAGACCAGAGATTGTCGCCCGAATGTATCGAGAGCTGTAAGTAGTTGAACTCTACAAAGATACTTTCAGCCATTTTTAACTGCCATCACTTCTAGGTAAGGTAGGTATTGTTTTTGGTCAAAAAAATCGGTGGTGAATTTTCAATGATTAAGTACGTTTTATGGTCTCGAAAATACGATTTTACTATTTTTACGATGATGTCTGTATGTATGTGTGTGTGTGAGTGTGTGTGTGTGTATGTGTGTGTGTGTGTGTGTGTGAAACTATAATTTCGACTGCGATATCTCCAATACTAGAATTCCAAAAATTACAATATTTACGTATTCCTCATCCTTACATCCATATGCAGACTTGATTAGATTTTGGTTATAATTGGTCCACTGGAAGTACCCTCAATTGCAACTTTTAAAAGTTACATATCATTTATTAACATTTAATGATTATAAATTTTAAAGAATATATTATTATCTATACGATTTAATTGCATTTTATACTTCATATTTAATAGATATACAGTTAAAGAATTATAAAGATATTAAATTTCATAAATCAGCCAACTATGCTAACCAAGGAGACTGCTGATATATTCAGATATTTCAAATTGACAATTGTCAGTATCAATGAAAAGAAAATGAATGTGGCACATTGGTTTGAACATGCCAAGAAGAGAGATAAAAAATATATTGAAAGAGGAATGAATAGCTTAGTAGTAGAAGGTAAAATAAACAGAGGAAGACCAAAGACAAGATAGAAGGACTGTATTGCGGAAGACTTTAGAGAAAATGAACTGAATGAGGACGACACGCAAAACAGAAATGTGTGGAAGAAGGAAATAAAAAATAGCAAACCCTAACGAATGGGCAAAGTTAAACAAGAAGATGTTAATGTCAAGTGCAATTTGCATAATTTCGTTATGAAATAATTTTACTGGAAATATAGGATCTTTTGCAAGAAAATTTATGTATGGAATTTGTCCATAATACAAAATAGTTATTTGTAGTCGTTCATTTCATGTATTGTAAACGTTGTTTACAAATTTTCTACTATTAATTATAACCACTAACCATAACTCCTAACACTATTTACTAATTTCGTATTGTGAATGAGACTTTATTAACGGTTTAAAAAGGGCTTTAGTTTGCAAGTATTCATTTATAGTAACCAAATGACTAGTTTTTATCGATCCTAGGAAAAAATATTTTTGAATTTAAATATTCAAAAAATTTAGACAAATAAAAGCTGATATTTATTTTTCTCTATATATAAAAACTGTGAGAATTGGAACCGTTTCAACTCTTCATATTGAAAATATTCTCTCGTTTACATAAACTGTTAAACTTCTTCACATTAATTCCTGTCCAGAAATGAGTGTATCTTAACACACAACAACACAAGATCTCGTAATAAATGTTAGGCTGGAGTCGATATGTTTCTCCCTGTGACATATGCGCCTGAACTATCGTATTACGTGTGAATATCATTGCTTTTGCAACTAAATGTTCCATGTCTTGCACGCAGATAAATCAACGCGATCTTCTTCTTCCACATGATGAATGTGAGCAGATTGGAAGATATTTTTCACTTTCTCGGAAATGTGTAAATTCTTACATTGAAATAAATTATCCTTACACCTCTTTTATCAAGTACAGAGGATACAAAGCTCTAGAAAGTTATTTATAATCGAAGCAGAATTTTAAATATATTACATATAATGAGGTACAAGGTGTAAGATTGTGCAGAACTCTATCAGTGTCCAAATATTTATTTTCGGAAGAAATTGAAGAATTCTTATTCGAAAATATAACAATATCCAATATATTCAAAAACATTTATTAATGTATTTTATTGCATATTGGTTTTAATTTTAAATCGGTATGGTTGTTCTACAGATGTTGCTTACTGGTTATAGAAATTTTGGGAATGGAAAACATATTTAATTTGCAAAATCGATGTTACTTTTCCACAATTATTTGGACAACTTGAAATCAATTGACTAAGCATGTTATGGGATCGGTTGTGGTTCTAACAGGCCGGGTTCAATTCCGCGAATTTACAAATTTCCACGACAATTTTCACAATCCGTCAAGGGTTGTCGAATAAGCTGATTTTCCTCAACTCAGTGCATGCTCTAGTAGACACTAATAGCGGTTTTTATTTATATATTTAGTAGGAACTTTTTTGCGCTGAATATATTAATTTGTTTTTCATCCATATAATCAGTGCGCACAAGCAGAGTTTTACAGTAAATTTTTTGAAAGATTGTATGAATTCAGATTTTTGCTCCGTCCATTATGACAAATTCATTAGTGTCGTTTGCTTAGTTTTTATGAGGGAACGTAAGATACTACTGTTATTTTATTATTATAAAAATATATATTACAGTAAAAGTATACAAAACTCAAAAATAAGTCAACTGGTGAGTTTATAAGCAAATGTAAAACCAAATATGTTAAAAATAAGATAATGAGACAATGTGAGTGTCAGTGACACTGACAGAAAATAACGTTATTCGTACAGCTATGAATCAAGGTAATGTATCTGAATTAATAAATAAACTTACGTTATAGTGAAAGTATTATCAACAACGAGCATTGTTTTAAAGTGGAATGTCCTAACTTAGTCGAAACAATATGAATTTTTGAAAGACAAGCGTGTTATATCCATCCTTGTCGCACACTCTTATAGACTTTGTAAAAGAAAGAGATAAATGTATGTCTATTTGTTAATTCGTTTGTGATACAGATGACCTTGATCGGACATCTTTCAAAAAATTTACTGTACTTGTTTAATTCGTACTTTTCGAGTGAACCGAACCTTACTGAGTGCGCACTTTTTTGCACTTAAGGATCGTCAGTTATTATCGGAGCAGTCCACTGAATTAAGATACAGAGTGCATCACGGAAAGTGAAACATAGGCTTTTAACATGGGAAATCAGTTTTTCCGTGCGCATTGCTCCCCTAATTATTTTAGACAAAAAGTTTCAAATAGACGTTGTAAAATAAAAATTTCTACATCCGAATCATAAAAAAAATCATTTTGGCTACTTAGTAACTGCAGAAATAAAATTAGAAAATTCACGAAATTACAACTTAATAGTATTAGCCATGGAATTAGAAACAAGAGACGAACAAAAGCGTAACGTTTTATACGTCAAATTATTAATATTTATTTTGACAATCATTATTCTGACACTGACGTAATAAAACATTACGCTTTTGTTCGTCTCTTGTTTCTAATTCCATGGCTAATACTATTAAATTGTAATTCCGTTTTTCAAATTTTATTTCTGCAGTTATGAAGTAACCATGATTTTTTTTTATTGATTCGGATGTAGAATTTTTTGCCTCACAACGTCCATTTGAAACTTTTTGTCTAAAATAATTAGAGGAGCAATGCGCACGGAAAAACTGATTTCCCATGCTAAACGCCTATGTTTCACATTCCGTGATACACCCTGTATATTAAGTGTCTGTCATAATGGATGTAAAAAAATTAAGTTTCTTGAAAACTGTAAGAGATACAATGTCGGTCAAATGCATCTATAGGAGGACATATCAGATGTGCGTTTGTTTTTTCAAAAATTCTCTTAGCTCACTATGATCTAACTAAAGAAGTTAGATATTTTTATTGCCTAACCATTGGCGTACAAAATATTTTTTATATTCATTAATTTTTCTAGATATAATACAAATTATTATTTTTTAAATGGAACCCGCATCTGATTTTAGTCTCAAAACATACTTATGTTTTTTTTTCTATTTTCAATTTTGTAAGGATTGTTGTGTTTTATATTTGCTTTACTTCGAAAAGTTATTCTTTTCTGTATTTTATAGTAAATTAACTTATTTTGGAAATATTGGTAAAAAAATTATTGAGATATAATCGTTTTATTGAAATAATTTATTTCGAAAATTTTGCCCAAAGTTCAATCAAATTCAAATCAAAAAAATATTTTCATCGGATCACCTTTGAATAGCAGTTCTAAAGTGTGCTATTTTCTGAAAACATACAATTTAACTAGGCCACTTCTTTGCCAGGGTTTTGCGGACTGTTTTGCACTGACGTTTTCCGGAAAAGATGCGACTTTGCATTTAGTTAATGCTGGGCGATGCATCAGTCCTAGTAAATAGCATATTTACCAAATTGACGATATTCATATAAATATTTAACAGATTTATACATTGAAATGAATAACGAACCGTGATGACATACAATATAAATAATAGAACTAAAATACAATGAGCGTCAGTATGAACAATTGATTAAGTGTGATTAGCGAGCCATTGTCTAGCCGTTTTGAGAAAAAAATATTTTTTACATACACATCTTGTTTGAAGTATTTTTCTTCAATATAATTCTTTACTTATTGTAGTTTAAAAACAGTACTAACGAACTGCTCGCTAATCACCCTTACAGGCCTATTCTGTAAAGTATTCGCTTAACGAATCGTTATTATGAAAATCGTTATATCTATTAACCATAATCGTTATCTTCGTATCCGTATTCTGTAACACATTTTAAAAAATAATAACCTTGGTATCAAATTAAGAACTTTATTTCCTAAAATCAAATTATAATTTTAAATGAAATATCTAAAATAATTCAATATTACTCACAAAACTTCTAGATTAGATTAATTCTGGTGGGACTCAGCTGTCAACCTGTCAGCTGTCAGACTCGTCTACTTGTTGTGGGCTATGCTAGAGCTACTACTACCATCTCTAGACAAATTTATTAAACTATTTTAATATTGCCTTGCAAAAAATTATAATATGACGGGTTTTTGAGATCACTATTCAACATAACATCAATTTTATTTTGACACGAATAAAAATACTGCATTATTGACAAACCGTTTAGGGAACGAAAGATTTTTCCAGTCGTTAAGAAATAATGATATCGTTATCTTTTTAACCTTTAGGTACGGAAGGTATTGTCTTTGGTCAAAAAATTCAATGATGAGTTTTTAGTGTATAAGCATGTTTTAGGGTCCCTATAATACGATTTTACCATTTTTACGATGATGTCTGTATGTATGTGTGTCTGTGTGTGTCTATGTGTGTGTGTGTGTCTTTGTGTGTGTGACAAAAGTTCCGGATCCCATAACTTCAATACCACGATTCCAAAAATTATAATTTTTTCGTATTCCTCAAGTTTACATCCAGAAGAACAAGTGATTTGATTTTGGTTATAATTGATTAACCGGAAGTACCCTCATTTGAAGATTTAACAGTTAAATTTGATTTATTGACATTTAACGTTATTATAACTTAAAGAATATATTATTCTCTATACGATTTGATTACATTTTATACTTCATATTCAATAGATACAGAGTTAAATAATTTTAAAGAAATTAAAATTTTTATAATTCAGCCAGCTATGCTAAACATGGAAACTATTAATATATTCAAATAATTCAAATTGACACATGTCAGCATCAATAAAAAGTAAATTAATGTGGCAGAGATGAGGATGTTGAAGTAGATGTTGGGGAAAACACGGAAAGATACCGTAAGAAAATAACTCTAATATTACAAGTTTCTAGAAAGATACAAGAAATATGATTACATTGGTTTGAACATGTCATGAGGAGAAATGAAGAATTATATTGGAACAAGAATGAATAGTTTAGTAATAGGATGTTGAAGAAACAGAGGAAGACCAAAGATAAGATGGAAGGACTGTATTGCGGAAGACTTGAGAGAAAAGGAACTGAATGGTAACGACACGCAAAAATAGCGACTCCTAACGAATGGGACAAGTTAAAGAAGAAGATGATGTCAGTGTCAAGTGCAATTTGAATATTTTTTTTATGAAATAATTTTACTGGAAATTTAGAATCTTTTGCAAGAAAAATTATGACGGAAGGTATTGTGCTGGCCACAACAGATTTTTTCGTTATGTAGAATTAAATTAGTGTTCATGTCATAACGAACGTATATAGAATAAACTTATTAAATGATTGTCGTTATTGTCATAACGATATGACATTTTAACGATTCGTTGTCATAATGATACTTACAGAATAGCCCTATTAATCAGTTGTGTATATTGGCCAAACAAAACGTATATTTTTCATATAAAGAAATATACTCCAACATCATAATTATCAAGAATAAATTAGTGTTTTTATGTTTTAAATACCAAATTATAAAGCTTTGTTTGCATCTTAATCATGGAAAAAACGTGCCAACATTCCGTGTGAAGTATTAATTATATTCTTATACACTTTACTCAACAAGCGTAAAACCGCCTTTAAATAAATAGATAATCTCGTATTTACTTAACTTGCTCTATAATTATTATTTCGTGTGAGAACTGAAGGTGTAAAACTGCCCGAAGGTGTCGCTTCATATTTAATTGAAGGTTGCTGGCGAGTAGCTTGGCTGCACGGAACTAAAACAAATATCAAGATTCCGCGCATATATTACAGAATTCCGCTAACCTCTGACTTTCTGTCAAGTTGAGTTTAATTGTATCGTAAAGGTTTCCGTGAAACCGAAGGCCATTGTACCAAAATTGCCAGAAACGAAAGATATTCCAAAAATTTGGTACCATATTTGGAGAAATATTCAGGAAAGGGAATTCTTCGTTGAGTTATAGAGTACAATCAAAAATTCTTTAGAAGTTAAAGTTGGGGTTATAAATACAGAGAAATATGCTGAATGCATATGAGATTAAACAAAGAATTTAATCTATAAAAACACTGTAACTGTTTTCCGTTTGTTACTTGATTTAGCTGAAAATGAATTCCTAACTTAAAAATCTGATGTGGCCAGCACATAACCTCTCGCCGTATATTTTACCTGGCTGTATGCATAAAGCAAAGATTATTTTTATAAATACAAATAATATATTCATATAAATCTATGACGTATAAACTTCTTTATTATTCAATAATAGCAGGTCTCAACATAAAGATATTTTACCATAAATTATGTTACAATAAATTACAAAGTAAAGTACTATATATAAATATTAGGCTGGTAACAGCAATTTTCAATTCGAACAACCTTGTTTACTTTCTCTTCATATTCTTCTAGTAAAAACATTAATTTTGGGCGGTCTAAAATGTATATATCTGGATTGTGCATCTATTCTTATATATCTTCTTTTACATTTTATTTTTTCATACTTGTTATATCTAAATAACCTTAATTCCCTTTAATAAAGTGACGGATAGATTGCACTCCGATTATTCTTATATCGATGTGTAATTTTGTCAATATTTACAACTTACTTGAGAAGAATTTGATAGCTTTTTCGCAATTCAAAGTTACTCTAGTCTATAGTACTGGTGTACATTGTCCCATAATGTTTGAAACAAATTTAAGTCCTTCAACCTAGACTTGTCATCTCCATAATAGTCACAGATCAAGAATTAAGGGATTCTCCAAATACATTTTTCTTTCATTACTCATTATTTCTGTCACTGACATTTATCTGTCAGTTACAAATAATTTAAATTTGCAACTATTTTTCATGGCATCCTTTTGGTTGTAAAATTAATTACAACATTATTTTATATATTATATTCCTTTTATCTCTAAATCTATAAAATATGTATAAAAATATTTAAATGTATCAGAAAGAGAATTTATTTTTCTTTAATATTATCAAGAAAAATTTTCAAAAAATAATATTTAGAAGATTTTTTTTCAAGAATCTTCTACTTCCGGTTGTCCAATTATTACCAAAACCTTTTCAGATCTTCCCATGAATGTCCGATTGGGAAATACGTTGTTAAACAAATTTTAAGTCTTATAGTTTTTGAGTAACCGTCCTTCCAACATCCCACACACACACATCCACACACACACACACACACACACACACACACACACACACACAGACATCATCGTAAAAATGTAAAAATCGGATTGTAGAGACCTTAAAACGTGCTTATTCAATAAAATCTGGATATGCGATTTTTAGCATGAATGCAATACCTCTCTTAGCGAGAGGTAAAAATTAGTTTTTTGTCATTTGAAATGCTTGATTCAATTTCTTTTAGAAATTAAACGGCAGGTACCATAAATTGCAAGGATATAAAAAAGTTGGCATTAATTATATCTTTTTGAATAAGAAAAATTTTGTAGCCAGAAGGTGAAATCCGGTGGCTACAAAGCACTGACCTTTTTAGGTCTGCGAGGAGATTAACTTGGGAAATCTTTAAAAACTGTTGCCCCCCGTTTTGATTGACACCAATTAATAGAAAGACAAAATTTCTGTATCAAATGACACTAAATACGAGAACATGTAAATTACGTAGTATTTTAGTCCTATAAATTAATTATTAAATTTATTCAATTTCGTATTAGGTGTAAAAGCCATGGAATTTGAAACAAAAGAAATAAATAAATAAGCTTATAGTTAAATCAAATACACAGTTTCCTTAATATTTTAATGAAGATGGATGAATTTAAAAAGGATCAAAATGATTTAATAACATCATCCTTCACATCTTAATAAATAAACAAAAGAATTTTAAATTTAAGAAGTAGATTAGGTAGTGCTTTTTACCTTCCGTCACCTTTAGGTAAGGAAGGTATTGTCTGGTCAAGAAATTCAATCATGAGTTTTTAGTGAATAAGTACATATTAGGGTCCATATAATACGATTTTACCATTTTTACGATGATGTATGATGTTGAACGATCTAAGGAAGCAGATTTTTTTTAATTTGACGCGACAAAGGTTAAAAATTTCGTCTATTATCAAAATCAAAATTAGGAATGCCGAAAACAATCAATTTTTAGCTTTGGCCCAGCTCGGGCAGATTTCGACTCAATTTTCGAGCTGGGCTGGCTAATTTTTTGGCGAGTCCCGAATACATCCCTATTCTCGATCACGGAAAAAAACGATTTCACGTTGCCATTAAAATATTACTGTCGGATCATGGTTAGGACAGCCAATTTTCATTCTCTAATAATAAAAAATCTGTTGTGGCCAGCACAATACCTTCCGTCAATTCTGTGTATAATGTATAAATTCCATACATCATTTTTCTTGCAAAAGATTCTAAATTTCCAGTAAAATTATTTCATAAAAAACTATTCAAATTGCACTTGACACTGACATCATCTTCTTCTTTAATTTTTCCCATTCGTTAGGGGTCGCTATTTTTGCGTGTCGTTATCATTCAGTTCCTTTTCTCTCAAGTCTTCCGCAATACAGTCCTTCCATCTTATCTTTGGTCTTCCTCTGTTTCTTCAACATCCTATTACTAAACTTTTCATTCTTGTTCCAATATAATTCTTCATTTCTCCTCATGACATTTTCAAACCAATGTAATCAAATTTCTTGTATCTTTCTAGAAACTTGTAACACTAGAGTTATTTTCTTACCGTATCTTTCCGTCTTTACCCACCTACTTCAACATCCTCATCTCTGCCACATTAATTTACTTTTTATTGATACTGACATCTGTCAATTTGAATTATATGAATATATTAATAGTTTCCATGTTTAGCATAGCTGGCTGAATTATAAAATTTTTAATTTCTTTAAAAAAATTTATCTATGTATCTATTGAATATGAAGTATAAAATGTAATCAAATCGTATAGAGAATAATATATTCTTTAAGTTATAATAACGATAAATGTCAATAAATCAAATTTAAGTGTTAAATCTTCAAATGAGGCAACTTTCGGTTAACCAATTATAACCAAAATCAAATCACTTGTTCTTCTGGATGTAAACTTGAAGAATACGAAAAAAATATAATTTTTGGAATCGTGGTATTGAAGTTATGGGATCCGGAACTTTTGACACACACACACAGACACACAGACACACATATATACATCGTAAACATGGTAAAATCGTATTATAGGGACCCTAAAACATGCTTATACACTAAAAACTCATCATTGAATTTTTTGACCAAAGACAATACCTTCCTTACCTAAAGGTGACGGAAGTTAAAAAAATCATCTTAACAGTTTACATACCCATATGAAGTGCCATACCAAAATTCATTCCAATCGAGCAAACCGTTGTGTTATTTTAAGCATAAAATGATATCTTTGAAGCACAGTATACAGGCTAAATAACTAGAAAACTTTGGGAAATCTGTGGTTAAACTATGCCAACCTATTTTATGAGTTGGTATCAGCAAATGAAATGTAACTAAATTTCAATTTTTACATACAGGATGGTGACCGGCTCTCCCAAAAATATAACTTTAACATGTTAAATCATACTTTCGTAGAATGTAACATGAAAGTATAAAAAAATCTTCGTGAATTAAGTGTGAAATCACTCTGTATGTTTGTCACACGTTGTATAATTCATATCATTGAATAAATCAAGTCATCTACGTCTTGTAATTACTACCGATGAGCTTGTGAAGGCCTCCGTTACTTCTTTTTCTAAGACCGTGCTCTATTTATGTGTTGCCGCTCAGCCACTATGCTTTCTAATGTTCAAATTTGTATTTTCATTGCTTTCGTATTTTCTTCGCCGCAACGAGCTTCATATGTTTTGTGACATCATAAATCCGCCGCGTTGACGTTTACTAGCTATTGTTTTGTTCTAAGTTTTTCTGTTAGTTTCTTCCTGGTCGCGGATATTTTGTTGCAAATAAATGTCCACTTTGTTAATTTATTGGCGTCATTACTGGTAGAGAAATTAGGTTTTCAAGTCAACATATTCAAAGATGAAGAGGTGATGATCTTAGGAATGCAAGAAATGTGCAACACTGAAACATTTTATTATACATGTTAACAAGCTAATATAAGAAATCGTGATAGTGGATGTACGTTCAAATCTTGCACCTGACTACTATTAACAAGAAGAAAAATAAACTTGAACAAAAAGAATTCACGTCTAATACGAGTACTTAACATATAGTCAGAAAAAATGACTGTCGGGTTCAGTAATAAATATCGTAATTATGACAAAAGCGGCATATCGCTCACCGTTTGCTTTATAACATCGGATTGGATGCAAACGGGCATTCTGTTGAAAAGAAGACATGTATTGATGGTTCCTTCTAAAAAATCTGCAGTATTGGGTTTTCTACAGGGTCTTCCATTTTTACGCAATGGTATGTAACTTTATATTTTCAAATACAACATCCTATATATTTATTCAAATTTGAAAAGCATATGGAATTATTAAACTATACATATTTTTTTTATTAATTAAATTACAAAATATTGACAGGCTTAAACCAAGCCCGAGAAATATTTTGATATAGAACAAAAAATAATTCATTTACTACTATCATTCTTAAATTAACATTAATCTAACCCGGTTCTTTTTAAAGAGAGTTTTGATTACAACAAAGAAATATTTGATTACAACAATGAATATGACTAATTTCACAATAAAAATATAATATTTGTTATTGTACGAATCATAAAATTGCACGTATTTAACGTAATTTGACATGAACATTTTTTTTATGTTTTTGTCCTAATCCATAGAAAGCTTTATTACGAAAACAAAAAGTATATAATTTTTAAATTTACATATCTCGCTTATTTGAAGGGCTAATTTAATAATACTTGATGTGCTAGATGCATTCTCTAAAACTTTTATTTGAAGCATTTATTTCTAAAATCAAAATAAAATCATTTTATTCAAGAAAAACTGTTAACAACTTGTAATGTACCACTTCCGGTTAGCCTATTTTAACCAAAATCTATTATGTTATTTCGATTGACATAAAAGTCTTGTATATCATATTTGAAAAGTTTTGGATTATATTTTAAAACAGTTTTTCATTCAAATCTATTATAAGCTTCATGTAAAGTACCATTTCTGGAAATTGTGTAATAACCAGAAAGGGAGGTGCACAACTAGATGTTATAGCAGTCCTAAATACAAAATTTCAACTTTCTACGGCTTACCGCTTTTGAGTTATGTGAGATACGTACATACGGACGTACGCACGTACAGACGTCACGACGAAATTAGTCAAAATGGATTCAGGGATATTTCCGCTGAAATCTGAAAAGCGAATTTTTTCGCGATTACAATACTTCCTTTACTTACGTACAAGGAAGTATAAAACAAGAATGTTATATTATTAAAAAATGCATTGGCGAATACATTTTTATTAAATACAAAAGGCTTTGCAGTACTATTTTTTTGAATTAGGCATCTGATAATAACCGGTGTAATAATAAAATATTGGATTGAATTAGAGGAAAGATGTAATTATTTAATTTTCTTTGAAAGGTGTCATATTAAAATAATGTAGCGTAAAGCCTACTTGTAACATTTAAAACAATCGCAATTGTATTTTTACCTCACGCTAAGAAAGGTATTGGAATCGCATATCGAAATTTTAGTGAATAAGCACGTTTTAAGTTCCCTAGTATTCGATTTTAAATATTTTACGATATCTGTATGTATGTTTCTGTGTGTGTGTGTGTGTCTGTTGTGGATGCGTGTGTGTGTGTGTGTGTGTGGATCTTGGAAGGACGATACCTCAAAAACTATAGGACTTAAGACCTGTTTAAGTACGGATTCCTCAATTTGACATTAATGGAAAGAAGTAAAAGGTTTTGTTAACAATTGGACAACCAGTAGTAGTATCTTAAAAAAAATATTCTAAATATATTTTTTTGAAATTTTGTGTTATAACAAATATTAAAGAATGCAAAATTGTCTATACGATGCATTTCAAATTTTCATTATATCTTCTATATTAAATAAATAATATATAAAATAATCTGTTGTAATAAATCTCACTGCCCAAACAACTCCATGCAAACCAGGTGAGAAATTATAAAAATGTTTGTAAATGACAAACAAATGTCAGTGTCAAAAATGGAAAAACATTACTGATGATTTTTTCTGGGAAGGACATTTCATATTTCTTATTGTATTACTAATTAAATATTTAAAATTATAGGGTATATTACATATACCCTTCAGAAATACCACCAATCCTATCAATTAAAATAACTATATATAAAGAATAAATATAATTAGATTTTTTTTTATGTACAAGAAATGTTAAATACAATACTTATATAACCAACAATGAAAATGGCAAGAGGTATTGTGCTGGCAACAAAAGTTTTTTTTAATAATATAACATGTTTGTTTTTATACTATTGGATAGAAGCTGTTCCATTTGAAAATATAAAGTTGCATACCATTGTGTAAAAAATGGGACACCTTTAGATAAACCTATACTGCATATTTATAGATATTTTGATATAAAATAAATTTCGTTCGAATTTTTTTTCCATAATATTCAAAATACTCAAATTATTAAGAACAGACCGATAAATCAGCCTGTATATAAAAATTGAGAATGAAAGTAATACATTCGAACGGAAACATTGTCAAAATCCCAGTGACGCTATTGATGTTTATTAGATAATTAATATTTTAAAGTTGTGCGTAAAACGAATCAAAAAATGATGAGCACTTGCATTCAATTTTGAGATACACATAAGATCATTCTGAATTAAAATTTATATTTTGATTTATGTCAGTAATACATTCCCATCTTCATTTTTTACTTTGGCAGAAGAACCAGTAATAGCCCAAGATTCGAAATCTAGTTTTCCTTTTAAACAAGTAATTTAAAAAGCGTTTTTTACAAAATAAAGTTTAATAGCATCAGTATCGTACAAGAACATTAGTTACCTACTGACACATCTATAAATAGTAATAAACAGAGAAGACTGTAGAATTCTTATGAAAACTACTATTTTTTCCTTCTCCTTGAAATATTTCAGCTTGTAGTTAAGTACACCAAATTTAGCAATGATGTTCCACTCATCAAGTTCACTTAGGAATAAAAAATGAATATCTCCACGCGCGTAATACGGCGTTAGTGCATCTCTGATGCAATTATCATCTTGGCCTTGCAAGAAGATCTGTAATTACTACAAAAAACGCACTCTTCGATCTGCAAACAAAAACGCAACGACCTTGAGGGAAAAACACTTGACTGTAGCAAGTTCCGTTGTGTGATTATTTATCGGCTCCAATTTGTCCGATTTTTTTCAGTCAATTAATAATTATCGTATATATGAAAAATGGAAGTTTACGCTTTAGTAATTGATTTTCCTCAACCGAAACTTAAAGTAATTAATTATCTTATGTAATTTTGGAATAAAAATATAATCTCTAGACTATATATCACATAACAAAACTTGACCTTTAAAGATTTTTTGATCGTTCATACGTATTAATATATGACTATAATCCATTGATCTTATCACTTATTTTGAATGTTTTCCTCTTACTTTTTTATTGAAGATGAGTCCATTTTTTAAGGAGACGACCTTCAAGAGTATTGAAAATCGTAGAAAAATGTTATACCAAGGAAACAGTACCATACCATACATCAAAAAATAATGAAGTAACTTTTATAATTATTGGTTAAATGATATGATATTCATTCTGTATAACTTCGAAAGTTTTATAATAAAGGGTTTTCCAATAAGAGGTGTTATTTTGATATTCAAAGAAAAATGCTATTTTTTAATATAAATGATCGGATGTTTATTTCATTATAAAGAGGAAGGTATGCCGTTAATAGTGGAAAATAACATCAGGCAAATGACCACCACGACCGCGCTGACAGGACAATATCCTTTTCATGAAATTTTCCATAACCAAATCGCAAAGTGGCTGTCCTATGTCCTCGATAGCCTCACGAATTCCATCTTTGAGGTCTTGAGTCGAAGCTGGGCAGTTGGCGTAGACCTTCTCTTTCACGTGGCCCCAAAGAAAGAAGTCGCAAGGTGTTAAATCACATCTACCGAAATAGCGGGCTATTCAAAATAACACCTCTTATTGGAAAACCCTTTACTTATAGGTACAGGTGATTGAAAAATAAGGACATATAGCTAATTTCGACATTATTTCTACTCTTCAGTGTGGAAAGGTCGAGAATTCCTGTTTCACCGTTGATTTTTACCTTCCGTCACGTTTAGGTAAAGAATGTATTGTTTTTGGTCTAAAAGGTCGGTGGTGAGTTTTCAATGAATAAGCACGTTTTAGGGTCTCTACAACACGATTTTACTATTTTTACGATGCTGTCTGTATGTGTGTGTGTGTGTGTGTGTGTGTGTGTGTGTGTGTGTGTGTGTGTGTGTGTGTGTGTGCGTGTGTATATGACCGCGGTTTCGTCCGCAATATCTCCAATACTAGAATTCCAAAAATTAAAATTCTTACGTCCATATGCAGACTTGATTAGATTTTGATTATAATTGGTCAACCAGAAGTACACTCATTTGAAGAAAACAGAAATGAATGGAAGAAAAAAATAAAAAATAACGACCCCTAACGAATGAAAAAAGTTTAAGAAGAAGATGTTAGTGTCAAGTGCAATTTGCATAGTATGTTTATAAAATAATTTTAGTGGAAATTTAGAATCTTTTGCAAGAAAATTTATGTATGGAATTTGTAATTAATGCACAGGTTTGACGGAAGGTATTGTGCTGGCCACATCAGATTTATTAAAGGAAATTTTCATTTTCTGAATGAAAGAAATTTAAATTAGCTTTACAGTAATGTGAAATATTTTCATTTTGTTGAAAACTTGACCTAGTTATTAAATTTGCAAATACGAAGAATTATCTACATTTTTTATTTTTTAAAAAAAAGACTGTATGAGTACTTTATATTATCTAGTAAGTATCATAATTTTGTCTATCTAAAGTGCGTTCTTTATACGAGATGTTTATGATTTATTTACGTACATATGTATCTAATAACAAATTCTATTAATATGTATTTCTATTTACGTTTAAACTAACAAATATTAATAATAAAAATAAGGTATATTTTGTAGGCATATATTTAAAATTTGTGAATAACATTGGGCCGAATTCAGCACCCTTCTTTAGTCTGGTGATCGTCTCTAATAATCATAGAAATAGCTCATATATTTTTCTTATTCTTGCAATATTGTACGTCTCTCTTTATTCTGTAATATTTAGATAAGCTTCATTAGGTAAAGAAGAGAGCTTTTGCGGAAATAATCTACCCAACATATATTATTAAATCTGAAAGGCAGACTTACTGAATACAATCGTATAAAGTAAATTATAAAAAAATCGATTTACAATTTTCGTTTTAAAACGTTATTATTATTAATTTGAAATTATTTATATGAAGTTCCTTTCCATGTAACTATTGTTCTATTTACAATTTTCTTTTTAAAATGTTACTATTATTAATTTGAAATGATTATTTTTCTGACAGTGACATTTATCTGTCAGTTACATACATTTGAAAGGCGACGCTTTGTAAACGCCCGCACGATACAAATATGTCATCATCGTTACCGAAATCTGTGTACAAAGCAGATTAGCGCACCCGAAACTGGGTAATATGCCTGGCTGATATTTTTTTTTTACTTATTTAAATACATACCTGTATATTTACTATTGTTGGAAACTATGTATATTAAGTTCTTTTCCATATAACTATTGTTATATTCACAATTTTCTTTTTAAATTGTTACTGTTATTAATTTGAAATGATTATTTTTTTGACAATGACATTTATCTGTCAGTTACATACAATTTTTTTGAAAGATGTCCGGTCAAGGTCATTTACGAATTGTATGAATTCATATTTTTGCTCCGCTCATTTTGACAAACTCCGTAATGTCGTTTACTTTGTTTTTACGAGGGTACATAAGATACTACTGTTATTTTATTATTATAAAAATATATGTTACAATAAAAGCATTCAAAATTCAAAAATAAGTCAAATGGTAAGTTTATTAGCATATGTAAAATCAAATATGTGAAAAATAAGATACTGACACAATGTCAGTGTCAGTGACACAGACAGAAAATAACATTATTCGTACGGCTATGAATCAAGGTAATGTATCTGAATTAATAAATTAACTTACGTTACAGCGAAAGTATTATCAATAACGAACATCGTTATAAAGTGAAATGTCCTAACTTAGTCGAAACAATATGAATTTTTGAAAGACAAGTATGTTGTATCCATCCTTATCGCACACGCTTATAACCTTTGCAAATGAGAGAGATAAATGTATACTAATTTGTAAATTCTTTCATGATAAAGATGACCTTGATCGGACATCTTTAAAAAAAATTACTGTACATTTGAAATATGAACTGTGTAACTAAGAAATTGTGTTTATCTTTAAAACATAGACTCCGGTATTTCTAAAATTGATTATTTTATTAATTTATTTATAAAATATGTAGAAAAATTATTAATGCTTGTAGAAAATTCAATAACCTTTAATTTTAATAATAACATAATCGCGAAAAAATGACATTTAAAGGTATTTTTGGAAGAAAAACTATTTTGAGCTTCTAGTAAAGTACGATTTCCAGTTATCCGATTTACACCAAAATCTAATGGCTTCTTTCCATATTCGAGGAAGGTCGAAATACAAGGTTTAAAAACTCTGCGGTTGTGAGTGACCAGAAGATCCACATTCACACACATACACACCCACAGACATCATCGTAAAAATGTTAAAATCGAATTCTATGGAACTTGAAACGTCGTCATTTATCAAAATCTCGATATGCGATTTTTAGCATGATTCCTATACCTCCCTTACCAAGGGTAGCGGGAGGTAAAAAGTAGTTGTGAAGAACTTATTGAATGGAATGATTAAAATCCTTCAAGATTTTTTATCCTTGTAGTTATTAAGTACGTTTCACAGTTTTAATAAGCGAGTGAAAAACTCCTCATACACCAGTTTTTCTGTCGTCAGATGTTTATCTCTTTGATGTTTGATAAAAGATGCGAAGAGCCTTGTTGCGTTGCGAGGATATGCGTTTATATTTATACATTCAGCGCAGGTAAGCCTGGTCGGAAAGCCTTATTACAGCGGCGGAGTAATTGAATAGAAACTAGTTTGTTGATATCTATAATTATCTATTAATCTCATCTTTTTTGCTTTAATTGTGTCATAACTCGATTATTTATTACAGAAAAAACTTGAGAAGGCCGACAGCTTGGAAATTTATTAGTGCGAGAAAATGAAACGATATTGTTGAGAGAATATTTCTTTTTTGTGGGATTTATAATAATTTTTGGAGGACGGCAGGTTTTAATTCTGAAACAATGGAGTCGTCTTCAATACTTATTGCCAAACTTTTTATTTATTTATTTATTTTTGTTTTAGTGTGTAACATTTTTTATGCGAAAATATAACAAACTGCTCCTATTTAATGTATTTATTATAATTACCTATATAATATTTTTCTTCTTTTCAGAGTCGTATCACGCACATTTTTACCTCTCGCTAAGAGAGGTATTGGATTCATGTTAAAAATCGCATATCCAGATTTTATTGAATAAGCACGTTTTAAGGTCCCTACAATTCAATTTTAACATTTTTACGATGATGTCTGTCTGTGTGTGTGTGTGTGTGTGTGTGGATGTATGTGTGTGTGTGTGTGTGTGTGTATGTATGTAGGATGTTGGAAGGACGATTACTCAAAAACTATAAGACTTTAAATTTGTTTAACTACGTATTTCCCAATCGGACATTCATGGGAAGATCTGAAAAGGTTTTGGTAACAATTGGCCAACCGGAAGTAGAAGATTCTTGAAAAAAAATCTTCCAAATAATATTTTTTGAATTTTTTTCTTGGTAATATTAAAGAAAATTAAATTCTCTATTTGATATATTTAAATATTTTATTATATATTCTATAGATTTAGAGATAAAAGAAATATAATATATAAAATAATCTGTTATAATAAATTTTACAGCCGAAAGATTGGCCATGGAAAATAGTTGAAAATTTAATTTTTTTGTAACTGACAGATAAATGTCAGTGTCAGAAATCCGGAGACATTACTGAAGACTTTTTCTGGTAAGTATATACATTATATTATTTCTTAATGTATTAATAGTTAAATATTTAAAATTATAGGTATATTATATATATCCTTCAAAAATACTGTCAATCCTGACAATGAATTGGAAACATTTCGAAAAATTAGAAGAGGACAAAATTTCTTCATAAAATGAATTTAAAATTAAACAATCTAAATATAAGGAATAGATATATGTAAGTAGAATTTTTGGTATAGAGTGTAGGTATACAAGAAATGTTAAATACAATAGGGCGCGAGCAGTCATGTGATTTTGTTGGCCTTGACAAGCAGATATGGGGGCCCATGTCAGAATGATAGCTAGTAATTATGTATATAGATGTCAAGTATCAAAATTTCTCATTCTAAATTTAGTGATTTTCCAATTCCATGTGGTTTATTTTCCTCGACAAGTAAATTCCACACTCCTGGTGACAAATTAACTACGTGTATTTAGAAAATCTTGAAATTCTGAATGAAAAATTGACAATTGACATCCATGTACATAATTACTAATTATCATCCTGAAACAGGCCCCCACATTTGCTTGTCAAGGCCAACAATGTAACATGACTGTTCGCGCCCTATACTTATGTAACCAAAAAAGGAAGTGGCGAGAGGTATTGTGCTGGCCACAACAGATTTTTTACTTCGTCATTCAACGTTCTCAAAACTGGTGAGTTGTAATTACCCAATATTACTTTACTCCTTTGTAAATTCGTTCGTTTATATTAAAATTTGTTACAAACCGGGTTCTCCTTTTATATCTGTCGCTAAGAAAGGTATTGGATTCATGCTAAAAATCGCATATCCAGATTTTAATAATTAAGCAAGTTTTAAGGTCCCTACAATCCGATTTTAGTATTTTTACGATGATGTCTGTGTGTGTGTGTGTGTGTGTGTGTGCGTATGTGTGTGTGTGTGTGTGTGTGTTTGTGAGTCAGTTGGAACGACGATTTCTCAAAAACTATAATACTTAATATCTGTTTAACTATATATTTCTCAGTCGGACATTACTAGGAAGAGCTGAAAAGGTTTTGGTAATAATTGGACAATCGGAAGTAGCAGATTCTTAAAAAAAATCTTCTAAATATTTTTCTTGAAAATTTTTGTTGTTGTTTATTAAAGAAGAGTAAATTCTCCATCTGATACATATAAATATTTTATTATATTTTTTATAGATTTAGAAATAAAGAAATATAAGTTAAATAATAATTTGTCGTAATAAATCAAAGCAATTGAAATAATAAAATGTTCGTAACTAACAGATAAATGTCAGTGTCAAAAATCCAGAGACATTACTGAAGATTTTTTTGGGAAGTACACACATTAAAATATTTCTCATTGTATTAATAGTTAAATTTTTAAAATTATAAATATATATTGCGTATATCCATGAAAAATACTGTCAATCCCGACAATGAATTGTAAACATTTCGAAAAATTAGAAGAGGACAAAATTTCTCCATAGAATGAATTTAAAATTTAAAAATCTAAATATAAAGACTAGATGTAAGTAGAATTTTTGGTGTAGATTGTAGGTATACAGAAAATATTAAATACAATAGGGGCGAGCAGTCGTCATTTTGTTGGCCTTGATAAGCATATATGGGGGCCCGTGTCAGAATGATAGCTATTAATTATTTCCGTACATGTCAAATGTCATAATTTTTACCTTCCGTCACCTATAGGTAAGGAAGGTATTGTCTTTGGTCAAAAAATTCGGCGGTGAGTTTTCATTGAATAAGCACGTTTTAGGGTCTTTACAATACGATTTTACTATTTTTACGATGATGTCTGTATGTGTGTGTGTGTGGGTGTGTGTGTGTGTTCGTATGTGCGTGTGTGTGTATGTGTGTGTGTATGTGTGTATGTGTGTGTGTATGTGTGTGTGTATGTGACCGCCGTTTCGGACACGATATCTCCAATACTAGAGTTCCAAAAATTACAATTCTTGCGTATTCCTCTTCCTTACAACCATATGCAGACATGTTTAGATTTTGGTTATAATTGGTCAACCGGAAGTACCCTCATTTGAAGATTTTAACAGTTTTTCTTGAAAAACTCAGTTAAATGTTATTATAACTTAAAGAATATATTATTATCTATACGATTTGATTATATTTTATATTTGATATTCAACAGATATAGAGTTAAAGAAGAATACAAATAATAAATTTCACATAAATTTCATAATTCAGCTAGCTATGCTAACTTAACCATGGAAACTGCTAATATATTCAGGTAATTCAAATTGACAGATGTCAGTATCAATAAATTTAAATCAATGAAAGAATAAGGGAAGTAACTCTAGTATTAGAAGTTTCTAGATATAAAAGAGACGATTACATTGGTTTGAACATGTCATGAGGAGAGATTAATATATTAATAGAAGGTGGAAGAAACAAAAGAAGACCAAATATAAGATGAAAAGACTGTATTGTAGAAGACTTGAGAGAAAATGAACTGAATGAGGAGAACACGCAAACTAAAAATGAGTGGAAGAAGAAAATAAAAAATAGCGACCCCCTAACGAATGGGAAAATCTAAAGAAGACGATGTCAGTGTCAAGTACAATTTGCATAGTTTGTTTATGAAATAACTTTACTGGGAATATAGGATCTTTTGCAAGACAATTTATGTATAGGGCGCGTGTAGTGACATCACTTTACTGACTTTGGCAAGCAGATATGGGGACCCGTGTCAAAATGACAGCAATTAATTATGTTCATAACTGACAAGTGTTATAATTTTTCATTCAAAATATCATAATTTCTTATTATTATTTGTTTGTAGTATGGAATTCAGTTGCCGAGAAAGGGAATCACATAATACCAAAAATTTAGAATCTTTAGCAAGAAAATTTATGTATGGATTTTGTACATAATACACAGGATTGACGGAAGGTATTGTGCTGGCCACATCAGATTTTCTATTCTAAATTTAGTGATTTTCCAATTTCATGTGGTTTATTTTCCTCGAAAAGGAAAAACCACACTCCTGGTGACAATCTTGAAATTTTTAATGAAAAATTATGACATTTGACATCTATGTACATAATTACTAATTGTGATTCTGATACGGGTCACAATATCTGCTTGCCAAGGCCAACAATGTTACATGACTGGTCGCGCCCTATACTTACGTACCAAAAACGGAAGTAGCGAGAGGTATTGTGTTGGCCACAACAGTTTTTTTATCAAACTTCATCTAAATTTAAAATAATCTTTACTTCTATTTCTATAAACTTTTGTTTTAATAATCTACGACGTAGATGTACATCTCATTTTGTCATCAAACGCTAAACTTGGCTAATAATTGCAGTCATATAAATTGATACATTTTAACAGAATATAGTATGTTATATAACAAGTTTTATAAATGTCTTTGTCCAATACTATATTGGAAACTGCACATTCCACAATTAAAAATTATGTTTAAATCAAAGTATTCCAACAAACCGTACGCCGTTTGGAATAATTTCGCACTGCTTATCTTTTTAGCCGCATATTAACGCGGTATATCAAATATCTTGGTTCGGTTACTAAATTTATGACTATTTTATATTTCTTTATTTTTCAATTCACGTTTGACGTTTAGTTTTCAACAGTTTTGTATTTTTCTGTTAACTTTTACAGGTTTTTGGAGATCTTTAGAGCAGTACGTTTATCTAAATAATAATATATTACTTAGAAAATTAACTAAATAATATTTTGTAGAGAAAAATGTCAAATGGCAAGAAGATATAGAAATGAATTTATGGACTGGCGTCAAAAAAAGTTGATAGTATATGTTAAGATAGAATATCATTATATTGAATCAACATTTTTTGTATGGAATGACATTATCCACACTCGCAAACCGTAGTCTTCGCCTTCGGCTTGGAAAAACTTTTTAGTCGTGTGGAATATGGGCCATTCCACTACTTGTTGAAGAATGTACTATTGTAGTCATAGCGAGTATTTTAAAAGTTTATAAAACGATAACATAATGGTCTCCCTTTAAACAAATGATCTTCGGTTCCTTCCACTTTAATTAATAAATCATTAAACAAATATTCAAATGACTTCTAATTCACTGTAATCAGTGTATCATTTATTGAAACAGTAAGCTGAAAATCAATATAATGCAAGTAAAAATATCGTAATAACGTTTTGTTGCGTGTAAATATTTGCTGTCTCTTCCTGCTGGTGCAGTAGCAAGTGCTCTCCGGAGTGGTATAAAGCGAAGACAACTAGATCTGGCATAATTACTCTTCCTCTGATTGCCGGCAACGACAATGCAATTACCCTCATCAAGCTTCTCTCGGAGCGGGTGATCTGTAATGACGACGTTTTTTCCTCTTGTGGAATAAGGCAACGTGCGCGGTTAATGGTGCAGGCGAACGCCGACAGAGGCGCGGCAAGCTCTGTAGTGCAGACTACCGCCCTCCCAAACTATCCTCTGCTTTCTAAATCAGGAGAAACGATTAAGAGAAGAAAATGAGGATGATTATTGCCTGTAAGATGGTAGAACCTTATTTGACAAGGAATGCGCAACAGAAAGGAAAATAACAAAAATTTTGAATGGGTATTACGGTAGTATAAATGATATTGATGCCTAAAGAGTTGCTTTGTTGTTTGTGCTACCAAATTTGTCTTTTTCTTCCGTTGGTAGTCAGTACGAATAGCAGAAAATCTTAGAATTCTTGATAATTAGTTAAAGAATACTGAATTACATTAGTTAACATAAATTAATCTAGACATATTCACTACCTGACAGCTTCAGCCTCGGGTAGGTTCTCTGAAAAAAAAATCTTTTGTAACCAACACAATACCTCTCACTACTTTAATTTTTGGTTACATAAGTATTGTATTTAACATTTCTTGTATGTCTACAACTACACCAAAAATTGTACTTATACCTATTCTTTATATTTAGATTTTTTAATTTTAAATTCATTCTATAGAATGAGCAATAATGAGACTTTTTCGGCTTGACAAGTTGATATGGGGGCCCCTATCAGAATAACAGCTACTAATTATCTATATAGATACCAAATGTCATAATTTTCAAGTGGTTAATTTGTCACCAGGAGTGTGCATATTACTTGTCGATGAAAACAAACCATATGGAATTGGAAAATTATGAAATTTGCAATGCAAAATATATATGAAGAAATTTTGTCCTACTCCTCAAATTTTTCGACATCTTTCCAATTCATTGTCGGGAATGACAGTATTTATGAAGGGTAATATATCTATAATGTTAAATATATAACCATTAATACAATAAGAAATAATATAATGTATGTATTTCAGTCTTAAGTAATGTCTCTGTTTGTTTGACACTGGCATTTATCTCTCAGTTACAAACATTTTAATTTTTCAATTGGTTTCCATGATATTATTTGCGTTGTGAAATTTAGTACTACAGATTATTTGAAATATTATGTCTTTATTTCTAAATCTATAAAAGATGTAGGTAATAAAATATTTATATGTATCAGATAGAGATTTTATAAAAAAAACTAAAACAATTACCCCTTAACCTTTAAAAAAAAAAATAATAATATAAGCTATAAGCTTAAATTTTACAATATTAACAGCATTTAATAATAAAAATAATAAATACATAACACTACCGTACGATAACGCTTCTAAAAATTTAAATAAAATTTTTCAAAATCAAAATTTAACCGTGACTTACAAATCAAGTAATACCATTAAATCTTTATTAGGTAATCCTAAAGATAAAATAGACACTAACAAAAAATCCGGTATATATAAAATTAGCTGTAATGATTGTAATAAAGTTTACATCGGGCAAACTAAAAGACAAATTGACACTCGGTTTAAAGAACATTTTTATCATCTAAAAAGCGGTAATCCCGAAAAATCTAGCGTGGCTCAACATATGTTCATTAATAATCACAAAATTAACAATTCTAACAACTTTTAAAACATATTAATAATGATAGATATTTAGATGCATACGAGAGCTTAATAATAAATAAATTTAAAAATAACTTGATGAACGCAGATCTCGGTCCCATACCAAATTCTAAATTATTCGATTTAATATAAACTTAAATTTTATAAGACATTTTAAATCTTAAATTTCATTGGACGCTAAATCTTAGTTTATAATTGGTATTCATTCACCTGTGACTCCTATCCCTATATAATCCCAGTTCTCTCCCTTGTTTGTTCAGAGTTGTTAGACCTCTGACATGATGTACATGTTTAGTAATCTTAACTTCTCTGCTTAAACTTTTGTTTTTGTTCTACTGATGATGAGAACTTAGTTCTCGAAATACGTTTTTTAAGGTTAAGGGGTAATTGTTTTAGTTTTATTTATAATTTAATCTTAGACTCCTCCTATTATTGTAATAGAGATTTTATGTTCTTTAATACTTGCAAAAACATGTTTTTTCAAAAAACAATATTTGGAAGATTTTTTTTAAGAATCTGCTACTTCCGGTAGTCCAATTATTACCAAAACCTTTTCAACTATTCACATTAATGTCCGATTGAGAAATACGTAGTTTAACAAATATTAAGTATTATTTTTTTGAGAAATCGTCTTTCCAACATCCACACACACACACACACGCACACACATACACGCGCACTCACACACACCCACAAATATACATACACACAGACATTATCGTAAAAATGTTCAAATCGGATTGTAGGGACCTTAAAACGTGCTTGTTCATTAAAATCTGGATATGCGATTTTCAGTACCTCTCTTAGCGAGATGTAAAAACGGTATATATTTGACTCTCCTACGAATATACTTATCAAAAACTACATTTTTCCTATATGTAAGGAAATACATCTTATTTTAAAAATATGAAGACAATTTCTTTTTCTACGTTTTATAAGAATACGTTTTTGTATCCGGCAAAATTAGTAGGTAACACTTTATCTCAATTACTCTGCCGGAATCCTTGTGATGATCCACATGATTTACTATCTCAGCTCTCATCGTGTTTTCGCCGTGAGCTATTGGCGATGTGTTCATCTTCATCTCCAACTTCAACTCTATGTATGTCTGGGAACCTTCCTCACTCGCTATTAACTAATCACGCGTATTAATTACCGAAAGCGAAATCAGCCCGACGTGAAATCTGATTGAATGCACCTGGATAAACTGTAACTGTAATACAAAGTAATCAAGGCTAATTTTTAAGTAATTAAGATCGCAACTAAAAAAATAAATAGAGATGATTTGGCGCTACCGTGAAAATGACAAATCACTTTTAATTTTCTCACAAACTTCATTTGTATCATTAATCACGTCACGAACATTAGAGCTCTCTAATTTGATTTAGATTGTAAATACAGGGCGACCCAACGAGGAAGAGATTGTAATCAAATACATTTATTGCATATAATTCATATATCACATACTTATCTCGAGAGGGAAATCGCAATTTTACATTCACATATCTTTCTGTTTTCTTTTGATTAACAATAATAAATAGAAATAAATACATAAATATATAATTACTGCAATAAGCCCATCCAAGTAAGTACTTTGATTATTTTTATATTATTAAAAAAAAAAATTTAAAAATCGCTAGTCGATAATTCAATTTTATCATCGTGTGTGTAAAAGAATGTATTTTGCTATAGTAGAATTAAAAAAATAAGAAATCTCAATTATAAATTTAATTATTATTTCAGCACAATTTTAAAAATTAATATAAGTTGTGATTCTATTCCAAGAGAAGATCTTATGGGTAACGTTAATTACACAATTGAAGTTATTATTAATTCATACCATAAAATATTATTTTGTCTACCCTTGCAGTTCAAATGCTACTTAATCCATTATTTTGAACAAAAAAAAACACTTTAAAGTCTGGTATAGAAATGTAACACGAGGGAGGTCACACAGAAGCTCTGATGTTGGTGGTCTACTTCTTTTCCCAACGATGACAACTTTCACTGCCTGATGATCGCTTGGCTGGTTGACCACCACTTGATTAAGGAGGACGGAACACACACACACACTTATCTTGAAACTATAATTTAGAAGAGTGTATAAAAGTTATTTATTTGTTATTGCTCGCCTTGTCACAAAAATAATAATTAATTATTTCAGGTACTGACAAACTTCTGCGTAGATGTTACTGTAATGAAATTGAGGTCAATTTTTTATATAATTTATTTTCTAATATAAACCCCGTTCTCTCTAGTTGCCAAAATATTTTTTTTTTATATTTTTATAAATAACAAGTGTTATTTTAGCTTTAAATTCGAGCAATCGCAAAGCACTTTCTGAACATGTGAAAAAAAATATGGTGAATTCTCCATAATAGTGATATTAAAAGTATGATTTTTTTGACAGCTATCAGTTTGTAAGATGTCACATTTACTACTTAGGCAATAAAAATCATTTCCTTCCAGATCCATACTTCATTTATTCCTATTCAATCTCGCACTACTAAATTCCGCTATCAACGCAACGATTGCTAGTTACACAAATATTCAAGACCACTGTGATACTTTTAATTGTAATTTTAAATATCTGGAAGCCTCTTTACAGTTATAATATATCTACGCTTATTTTTCTCACTTTACTAAGTATGCATTTGCAATGCAGTTATTTTTATCTATAGTTTGTAATACCTAGCTGTAATTCTGTATGTATTTATGCTCGCTGTAATTTTTCTTATATTTTAAGTTGTATTTTCTTTGTTCTCTAGTCCATAACTTAGAATCGCCTACTGGACAAATTAAAAAATATTTTTACTACCTGTTGTTACTTTAATGCATAGCAACAATTTGATGGCGATAATTTTCAAAATAGGTATTAAACATAATCACTAAATTAAATTATGTAATTGTAAAATTGTCAGCCTCTGCTGTAAATCTGTATTTTAGTGCCTAGTTTGTCAAATAACTATTATTTCACAAGCGGAAAACTTTAGAAAACGAGCTGCGGCGAGTTTTCTAAATGACAAGTGCGAAAAAATGTCCTATAAAATGAGTCCCTTATACTATTTTTTTTATATTTTGCCTCTTTTATATATGAAAATATTTGAAAAACTGCTATATTAAAACAAGTTAATTTAGGGAAATTTGCAGGCCCGCATTGGGCCGGCGAGCAACCGAGCTAAGCTCGGAGGGCCGGAGCTACGAGGGCCGAAGAAATTCTTTGTATAATACTCAATAATTGAAAATAAGGCATTCCGGCATGCGCAGCAATGAGACAAAGGATGATTTATTTTATATTGCCAGGATAGGAGGTTAACGGTTTAGGCCGCGAACAGACACGTGATTCGAGCGACCTTGATGTGCTTGGAATCGGCTGATTTGTATGCGCTTGTCACTTTGACAACAACAATATTTTAACCAATTTGATTTTGAACAATTTTCAGGCAGTAAAATACATGAAATTAAAAATAATAACTTTTTAGCAGCTCAAAATCAAAAAATTCAACACGTTTTTCAAGAATTTCAAGGCCGCTCTCGCTGAAGTCACACTCGCGGCCTTATAGACGATTGCTATTAAGCAACATGACATCTGGTGATACTTAGTGGAACTATTGTGTATTCTGTTAAAGTTAATTTCTTTTAAAGAGGTTTTGGCGCTACGACCATGTAACTTCACATCCATTGAAGAAATGTAACTTTAAATTATAAGGCATTTGACCTTTTTTCTGGATACCTTTACATGACTTATCTCCCCCTCCCCTTGCCTCGCCAAAGTTTCGGTGCACAAGCCGCCACTGACTCACTCCCTTTTAGGGCCGAAAATACAACCCAATCCGGGCCTGGAAATTTGTATGTGTAATGTTGTAGTTCGTATTTGGTAACATTGGATTGACATTTATTTAATTGTTTGAGAGTTCATGTCAGTTCCGATTTATGAACATAAGTAAATGTCATCTAATACTATTTTTTTAGATTTCGTGATGACTTTGTTATGAACGCAATATTTAAAAACTTATAATTTGATTTTTCCAGAATATTGAATACTTTTTATGTTGATAACATCAAAAGATTTGAATTTACAATGACATAGATTAATAAACATAACCTGAAAAATAAGGTAACATTTTTTTAATCCTACTAATGCTTGTGTTGAAAATAATCAGAAATTATCATTTCACCAGAACAGTGTCCACTTATAACCAAACGTCTACCCTTTCAGTGTTTCTTGATGATTTAGAGATATATAAAACTACTTATACAAAATGGAAGCACAAAAAAATTGTTGCACTCGTTAAAAACACTCTATTGTCAAAAATGCATTTTGTACTTTATTTATTTATGTTTAATACTTCTTTGATTCTTGTACGGTTTGATTAATGTAGATAATGCAAAAAAATTTGAAGTACTCCCGTAATATGTGCAATTTCTTGTAAGTATCTTTTTGCATCTCAGCTTCCGGTACAAGTGTAATTATATTAAAATTGAATTATAACAATGCAATGAATAGTACGTTTCACACGGATATAGCTTAGTTTATTTATAGTCCCATAAATCATAGTTAAATGCAAATAAAAACTACAAGTTTGTATCAATTTATCATGTTACAAATTAATTACAATAATCCGGTACGCGATGTCGTTGAGTACGCGCATAATAATATTAATACATAGTCGGAGATTTCAATGCTAGGTGAAACAGTAAAATAAATAACTCCTCGTTTAGTTGAAGTTTTTTGGTTACCTTTACAATTATGAGGAAAAGTTAATTCTCAATATTAATCATCGCACGCCCACGGTCATATTTCACGGCTCTAACTCGAATGCAGATCGCGCGATGAAATATTTTTAATTACTTCTCATTTGTTTCAACAAAATATATAAGTACTTTTGCAATTAGTACACTAGTCTTAGATCACGAAATACACGACATTAGAAGTGTAATTTTCTTACTACATTATACATAGAATGACGTTAAGGTTATTGTAGTTACCTATTTATTATTTATACAAAATTCTTGCTGAAATATGTTAGTTAAAGACTTAAGTTTGTAATTTGTGTAAGTTGCATTTTTGATAAAATTCTTTAAATAGATATTTTTCTTGCTGACACTATAAACAGTTTTCCTATTTCTTGCACTTAGACCTATACTTCTAGCAGAGTGGACATTGACTGAAGTGTCGCTCCGCCAGACGTTCAAGGTGAAGCGACACCTATAACATTCCCATAAAAAATAACGATATATGCGTGTTACTATTGTTTTTTACAAAAATTTCATTTCAAATTATTGAATTTTTTTTTATAAATTATGTATCACTAGACACTAGAGCTGGAGTGCTCAACCCGTCGATCGCCACGACGACCGGGATCGATCTTTGACAATTTGAAAAGGAACTTGAAATAATGATCATTTAAGTTAATCAAGAAGTAGTTTAAAAATACACACATAAGAAATTTGCGATATTAACAAATATTGCTCAAAATATCCTGGCTTGTTTTGGATCAACATATTTGTCAAATTCTGCATTTTTAAACAAAAAACTAGGAAATTAAATTACAAATGACCATTTGGATCAATGCTTGCTATTATTCACATAATCATACTATTATACCAACCAGACTATGAAAGTATTGCGAAGTCAGAGCAATCCCAAATTTCAAATTGATTTACTTCATAATAAATAAAAGTGTTTATTTACAATTATTATATAAATATTTATGTATTTCGAAAATTATCGATATACAAATATATAATTTTCTTCCAATTTTTTTTCGAGGTCCTGAAAAGTATAAAAAGGAAAAAATAAGTAAGTATGCATTATTTTATTTTTCATTGGGTTGAAATGAAATAAGAAATAAATAAATAAATAATTGATCGCCATGGAAACATAAAGAATTTCCCGAGCTTGCTCAGTAAAGAAGTGATAAGAAACAGCTCATTTTCTGGACAATCGCGAAAATATATTTGTTTTAATTTATGATGCCATGCCATAGAGACCACATACGTTTTTTCATTAATTATTTTATGAAATTGTTTATTATTCAATTATCCATGCATATTTCCAATTATTTACCATGAAAGTTATTTTAAACATTTGCTAGGCGGGTACTCTACCAACTGAGCTACGAGGCACCGACGACGTCAGTTGATTTTTCTTTGCAGACTAACGGAAGTGCTAGTGGCGAAAGCTGTTAAAATCGAGGGTAAAATAAATTATCTGAGACTAAAATTTTGTGATAAAAAGTCAAGCAAGAGTGAACATATGTATCTAATACTTACATAAATGGATAACCTTCTGTCAAATTCAGTTATATCCGTTTTATAAACTATAGTCGCTATCAAATAAATATCAACTGATGCTCAACATTTTCCCTTCCCGCACCCTGTCCCTTACTCAGCAATGTTACCACTTCTTCATAATGTAGTATTTTCAACATGACCTCTGAATTGAGAAGCGTATAGAAATATCTAGTCCATACTTATTTGACAGCAACTATAGGAAGAGTCAAAAGGCAAATTTACAGGAATAAAAAACTAGATAAAATATGTATTTACAATAAATTTAAATTCTTGAACTTTTAGTCTAATTAATATGTTATTACACACTTAGTTTTTGAATAAAAGATGTTATGAAATAATGACTAATAAGGCTGTTGCAAGAATTTTTATGACCTCAATATTAAATTTTAAAAAAACATTGTTCTTTAAAGAGTCTCAAATTTGAAAAATTACCAAATATCCATTACATGTTACAATTAATTATCGAACTTGTATAATATTTTGAAAAAGTCCCGTGATCTGAAACTATTGCCTGCTTTTATTTATATAAATACCGTAGATGATGGACAAACTGTTCTCCTATTATTGGCTATGAATGTACTGCGACATCACAATTATTTACGAAAATAAAAAAATATTATTTTTTATTGCTATGAAAAATGTTGCATAAACGTGCATTTATAATACATTTTTTAAAATGTGAAACCGGCTCATTGGCAAAATAAAAAAATCTGTTGTGGCCAGCACAATACCTTCCGTCATTCTCGTGTATAATGTATAAATTCCATAATTTTTCTTAAAAAAGATTCTAAATTTCCAGTAAAATTATTTCATAAACAAACTATTCAAATTGCACTTGACACTGGCATCTTCTTCTTCTTTAGCTTTTCCCATTCGTTAGGGGTCGCTATTTTTGCATGTCGTTCTCATTCAGCTCCTTTTCTCTCAAATCTTCCGCAATACAGTCCTTCCATCTTATCTTTGGTCTTCCTCTGTTTCTTTAACGTCCTATTACTAAACTATTCATTATTGTTCCAATATAATTCTTCATTTCTCCTTATGACATGTTCAAACCAATGTAATCGTCTTTCTTGTGTCTTTCTAAAAACTTGTAACACTAGAGTTATTTTCTTACCATATCTTTTCGTATATTCCCCAATATCTACTTCAACATCCTCATATCTGCCACATTAATTTACTTTTTATTGATACTGACATCTGTCAATTTGAATTATATGATTATATTACTAGTTCCCAAATTTGGCATAGCTGGCTTAATTATAAAATTTAATTTCTTTAAAACTCTTTAACTCTGTATCTATTGAATATGAAGTATAAATTGTAATCAAATCGTATAGAGAATAATATATTCTTTAAGTTATAATAACGTTAAATGTCAATAAATCAAATTTAACTGTTAAATCTTCAAATGAGACTACTTCCGGTTGACCAATTATAACCAAAATCTAATCAGTTGTTCTTCTGGATGTAAACTTGAGGAATACGAAAAAATTATAATTTTTGGAATCGTGGTATTGAAGTTATGGAATCCGGAAGTTTTGTTACACACACACATACATACAGACATCATCGTAAAAATGGTAAAATCGTATTATATGGACCCTAAAACGTGCTTATTCAGTAAAAACTCATCATTGAATTTTTTGACCAAAGACAATACCTTCCTTACCTAAAGGTGACGGAAGGTAAAAAATGTATTTTGGTGGCCAATCAACATAGGTATAGGGAGTTTTTGAATATACTTCTCTTAGTTTATAAATGGACGATAGTAACCTTTTCATCGCAAATTAGTATCTTAAATACCCTATTTTAATAATCACTGAAATGAGTTCATATAATGCGGTTGTTTTATTTCATATAGAAAGGTCATTATTTTCACCGAAATGTTAAGCGCTGTGTTAATAATAATTAATATTTTATATTTATGAGCCAGATGTTTAGTTTGTAATTTATTAAGTTATTACACAAATTAAGCACACATAATTCACTGAAATATCAACTCGATGAGTTATGGTTCTCGGTTTATTTAATTTAGTAAATTACTAAATTGGCATTAAGACATACGTAACGTACTCTCATTATACTTGCAAATATGTCCGCATGTGGCGCTAAAATCGCTTCGAGGCCGTGACTTTTAGAACACTACACTAGGGATCCAAATTAAAATTAAATACCATTACTGCACACTCTCATTACTGTAAGAATAATTCATACTTATATGTGAGAATTGCTATACCTTTCAACAGCTGTAGGCTGGCAGGCATTCAACATTATTTTGATATTTTTACTTTGTATTAAATCATATAATAACTATATCCGTGTGGATCAGAATGCAGTTTAGTTAAAGGTATCTTGCAGGGGACTTTAGGATGACAACCTGGATCATTAATTTGAAAGTAAAATATAGGAGATATTAGATCTAATTATAATTATTAAATAATATCTGCACACAAAAAAAAAATCAATATAGGTACTGTTATGGACCTAACGGTACATTAGGTCTACATTATTTTTAGTGTTAAAAATCTGATGTGACCAATGTATTAAGTTTATTTGGATACAAATATTGTCAGTTACAAATGTATAAAAATTATATCTCCACACACGTTAACGGCGGCCCTGCTTGTTATTCATACTACTTCTGCACGTTTGTTACGTCTATACGCGGGAGTTTAAAATACCTGAGGTGATATTTTTTTTTTAAATACTGTCAATTTGGTATCAATCTTTGAATTACTTTATAAATAAATAAATACTCTAAAAAAATGAATTGTGTATATGTGTAAGTGCAATGTATTTGTAAATGTACCACATGTTAAGTTGAAATATAAATAACACTATACATACAATAATATAATGTGTAGTGGATATGTACTTTCAAATCAGATAATATCAAACGTATTCATCTATAGTATAAGCGAGCATGTAAGTATTTAGATGACTATAAACATATAATAAATCGTATCATTAAATCCAAAACATAAATTTCGTAATAGGAAAGCAAAAACACATTCTAAATTTGTAGGAATATGTAATTTAGTGTTAATTGATCTGGCAGATAAGTCCGCGGTTCCACTCCCGTCTGTGTATGGTGGCTGGCGCCTTGTAAATATGCGTGAACATCTCCAAACGCATAAAACACACACACGCAAACATGCGAATGCGTACCGCACCATAAAATCGCTGCAAGGTGCGCACAACCATTGAACTCTGTGTTTTATCGCTCGCATAAATAATCCACAGACGAAAGTTGAAAGTTGCTCTTTTTCACACACTTCAAATATTCTCTAATCAAACTTTCCTACACTAAGATGGAACTTCATTTTCATTTGGACTTGGCGATACTGACTTCTATTTAGATATGTGTCAGACCGCATCAAGAACTATATTTCGGGTTGTCTATTCCTAACTGATCTATTTTTTGATAATTGACTCCAAAATGTTCATATTGGTTGTAATGAGATATGACCATTTTTTTCTTTTTAAATACATCTAATTATAGAGCTAAAAGTAATATACTTGTATTTTTTAAATATGGTACATAATAATGGAATTTGAAACTAACGGCATTAAAACCTCTTTGGCGTCATTACAAAAGATATAGATACAGTAGATCAGAAAATGACGGAGTTGGTAAACAAAACAAACTCATGAATTGGGGTGCAGTTGTGACGTCATTCGTTCACAATAGTTATAGTTTAATAAATATTACAACTATCTTATACTCATATTACAATGGTCATGCTGTAATTATTGAGAATAACAAAATCAGGTAGGCTGTGGAAAAACAAAATTTGCACTATCATTTTAAATATTTATTTATCTATTATTTGAAATAAAAACTAATTATAAAACTAATCATATTTTTTAATTATCGTTTTGAATGGAAATATGAAATTAACCAAAGCATTTTCGAATTATGATTTAAAATTTCACATCTTTGACAGTTGAAATTAGTGTAACAGTTTGTAAGTCCCCAGTAATTAGTTGAAAAGCTTTATTTAAAAAAAAAATCACTGTAAATTAATTTGAAATCTTTGACAGTATAAATTTTTTTAAATTAATTTGAAAGCATTCCAAAAGAAGACTGATTGGGAGCTTTTAAAAAATAGAAGGAAAGAATTATGAAGAGTTCTATTGTTGAAAAGAATTACTTGAAACAAATTTAATAAATTATCAACCATCATTTTAATAATACACTGATAGGCAAAAAAAAAACGGATCACCATCAATACTATCAAAAAATGTGATGTATTTGTTCCATACAGAAAAATCGTTCACACTTTCTTTAATCAATTTTTTGAGACAAAATTAATAGTTCGACATAGAAATAGAAATAGAAACTTGTTTTTTGTTAATTTTGAAAATACCTCTTATGAGGATTATTATGAGAGATACGAAATAATTATTTACATACCAAGTGCGGGAACGATTAATTCCGGAAACCAAATTCACGCACGCGATTTGTACAAAAAGTATTAAACTTAATAATTAGTAATTTTATGCAAATATTTTATTTATTAAAACTTTATTAGATATACACTGCTTTGTAGCTAATTTCAGACTGATGTGTCAAATTTAAATTCCAATTATTTTCATGTTATTTGTATGTAATGTAGTGTTATGTAAGTAACTATTTATTACCTTATTACTTACCAAGTATTTCACTTGTAGTATATAACAAATTTAAACTTAATAAACATGTTAAATTTCTTATTGTTTTGTTACAATTTACATTAAGTTTGTTAGTTATAGTGAAACAAATGCACTAAATTCATTATTTTAAAATTTAAATTTCTTCAATATTCCACCATTTTATCTTATTAGTATTAAGCGAGAGAGTGTTTAAGAAATTATACTTTATTATTATAAATTTAGTTCTTTAAGAAATGCTTTAGAATTTTTTTCCAAAATTTCCCGGTCACTTCTGGTGGAGACCTGGGGAATTGACGTTTCAGGCGACGCGAAACAACACATTAAAGTGCATGAGTGAAAAAAAACATTTAAACAATTTTTATTCGATATTTTATATAGAAAAGTGTGGTGTTGTCATTTGGGTTGCTTTATTTAGCATAATGAAACATTCATTACTTTTTTTTTTGTTCCACGAATTTCAATAGTTAAATAAATACTGCCATTTCATAATGAGATCCCAATCCCACTTTAGGTTGTTAACAAACCAGACAAGTCGTAAGTTCGTAGCTTAATTTAATTTCCATATATCTAATATTTCAAATCTGAAATATGGATATTTTTAAGTGGTCCGTTTGTTTTTTACGGGTCAATGTATATTAGTATTTTCAAATTCATTAAAACTCTTAAATTTATAAATAAATAAATAAATATTTCATCACGGCATATTACCCAGTGCTGGGTGTGCCAATCTGCTGCATACACAGATATCGGTAATGATGGAATATTTGTACCGTGCGGGCGCTTACCAGGCGTCACCTCACGGGCACTCAATGCTGGCGTGGAGAGTGCGCCACAGGGGTCAATTTTGTGCCATTAAAATTCGATGTAATTTTTGGCGTCGGTCGGGATCGAACCCGGTTCCCCAGATTCGCGACCAGACACTCAGGAACACGGCCACGAGACCGCATTAAATTTATACATTAATTTAATAGTTACTTAAGTAACCAGTGTGTTAATAAAGACATTTAATTATTAACATTATTAATCGTCGATTAACATATAACTTGGTTACAATATTGTTTTTATAAATACCCTGTACTACATTTATTTAACAGAAAGTTTTTTTTTCTGATTTTAAAACTTTTCCATTTCATTTGTATACTTGTTTAACAACAAATTAAAACCGTTATTCTTCATATAACTTTACTCTTTCTTTAATTGCAAATTTTCTATACCATTTTTAATAACAATAAAATTCATGCCACACTCTTCCCGTATGAGAAAAACTAATTTATATCAAATGAGTTAGTTTATGGATAGATATAAAAGAAAGTTTTATTTTTTCTTGTTTAATTACTTTTTCTATATTATTACAAGAGCTGTATAAAATACTAATATTCATACATAGTATTAAATTGTAGATACTACAATGTAAGTAAAATGTATCTGAAAGATGTTGGTTGGTGTTCGCCTTTGGCATTTGTGTATAGTTTCTATTATTGCCGTGCAATTTTCAGTAAAATAGTAATGTTGAAATCCTATTCTCATCTCATATCTCGTGATGTATGGAGAGGCTCGCATTTAGCGCACTCTCCACGTCCGTACTTAACCGGCGATGATTTAAATTATAATTACACGTTGCGCGGCATTCGCACCGTGTCAACACGACCTGTTGCTTGTTGCTAGTGAGATGTAGGGATCAACACTAGCACTAGCCATTGCTCAACATGCTCATATTTCACTGACCGAACACTTACACTCAAATGAACTCGTCACGTTCAACAACAATTATTATATGTCACTTAATGCTGAATTGTTTAAATGGAAATATACATTTAAATGTTGAAGAGACACAATAAAATGGTAGAGGTACCATACGATCATACGAAAGTAGATTGAAAAATTCGCTACATATTACTGGGAGGGCAGCATTAGACACAGTTATTTTTGTGTGGTTATTGGAAGCTGTATGGGTCGATTTTTATCGAATTCAGTCTTTTCAACTATCTCCTAGCAGATTTTTTTTTCACGACATGCATAGCAAGTTCAACTTTTTTCTTCAGAAATTGTGAGGAAAATGTGTTTTGAAAATATAGAAGTGTTACAAACATGAATATTATTTACAAAAAATATATTGTAAAAATTATAAATTCCTAATTTTATTGAAAATCTTTATTTTAGTGATATACATACTTTAAATTATCTTATTATTATGTCTTATATTTTTCTTTTTCTAGATTAAATCACAATTTGATAACTGTAATTTAGATTTAAGATTGGTTCATTGGCAACACTGTTACAGGCCTTGCGTCTGATAACCTAACTTTTGACGTGTCAGTTGTGCGTTGTATTGTCAAAGTGTAAATATAAATTATAAATAATAATATATATTGATTCAAATAAATAAAATATTACCCTTATTCTACTAATCATGTCAATATAAACTATTTTGATTGAAATAAACAAAATATTACCCTTATCCTACTAATCTTTTCTTAAAGTGTATTTAAGGTTCGAGCAAATCGTTTTTAAAAACGTGTCGTGAAAAAAATGTTGTGTCTAACACGAGAAGAAAGCGCTTTTTCCACTCTCGCTCGAGTGGGAAAAGGAAGCGCTTTCCTCTCTAGTTTGACAAATAAATATTTACAAGCCACTTGAATATCTTTGACGAACTGATTTATTACTCCAGCTCATTTTAAAACGTATAAATAATATATAAATAGTACGTCAAAACCGATCATAAACGGCCGTAATTCAGTCTATAATAAAGTTATTTCTATGCGGGTTACAGTTTCAGAATATATAACGTTTATATTAAACCGTAAAACATTTGAAATATATCATCTGCTTCCATTAATAACATTAATATTAATATTAGTATTCTGTTTTTGCTATAGTTATAATCGATTATTTAAATTAATATACTTTATAGATGTTGACAGTTATACTAAAATAAGAAGTGTTATTTCCAGAAAGGACAGCTAATATATTATGTAGAAATAAATCATATTTTATCTTATAAAATTCCATGATCAAAATTATTCATCACTTTTTAAAATTCCAAATATTCATCGGTCGAATTTCTTAGAATCGTTAACGCTCCGAGTTGTCACCGGGCACCAATTCATAATTTCATAATGTCCATTAACAGTACGTCGCCTTCTACACACACATAGTCGTAGAAAAACAATTTTGAATGAAAGATAAATTAATCTACAAATTCAAAATATGAACTACATTTTCACCTTCCGTATTGTCTTTGATCAAAATTTCGATGGTGAGTTTTTAATGAATACGTACATTTTAGGGACTTTAGAATATGATTTTACTATTTTTACGATGATGTCTGTATGTATGTGTATGTGTAACAAAAAAAAATCCTTCGATATCTCTAATGCTACAATTCGACAAATTATAATTCTTTCATATTCCTCTTTTATACATCCATTATGAAGAGTTAATTAGATTTTGGTTACGATTGGTTAACCGGAAGTACCCTAATTTTTTAACATGCTGCTAAAATCTGCACCAAAATTTACATAATATCTTTGTGAAATGATTTTACTGGAAATATAAAAATGTAAAATAATTCAGTGTGGCAAAAACAAATCACATAGGGTAATATAACAGATTATAGCCACAAGCCAATTCAACAGATTTTATGTTATAAATATAATGCTACATATGTTTTTATTTTCTACTTCTTATTTAAAAAAAAACACTGTTCTTTTTTACCTCTCGCTAAGAGAGGTATTGGATTCATGCTAAAAATCGCATATCCAGATTTTATTGAATAAGCACGTTTTAAGGTCCCTACAATCCGATTTTAACATTTTTACGATGATGTCTGTGTGTGTGTGTGTGTGTGTGTGTGTGTGTGTGTGTGTGTGTGTGTGGATGTGTGTGTGTGGGATGTTGGAAGGACGGTTACTCAAAAACTATAAGACTTAAAATTTGTTTAACAACGTATTTCCCAATCGGACATTCATGGGAAGATCTGAAAAGGTTTTGGTAATAATTGGACAACGGGAAGTAGAAGATTCTTGAAAAAAAATCTTCTAAATATTATTTTTTGAAAATTTTTCTTGATAATATTAAAGAAAAATAAATTCTCTTTCTGATACATTTAAATATTTTTATACATATTTTATAGATTTAGAGATAAAAGGAATATATAAAATAATGTTGTAATTAATTTTACAACCGAAAGGATGCCATGAAAAATAGTTGCAAATTTAAATTATTTGTAACTGACAGATAAATGTCAGTGTCAGAAATAATGAGTAATGAAAGAAAAATGTACTTGGAGAATCCCTTAGTTCTTGATCTGTGACTATTATGGAGATGACAAGTCTAGGTTGAAGGACTTAAATTTGTTTCAAACATTATGGGACAATGTACACCAGTACTATAGACTAGAGTAACTTTGAATTGCGAAAAAGCTATCAAATTCTTCTCAAGTAAGTTGTAAATATTGACAAAATTACACATCGATATAAGAATAATCGGAGTGCAATCTATCCGTCACTTTATTAAAGGGAATTAGTGTTATTTAGATATAACATGTATGAAAAAATAAAATGTAAAAGAAGATATGTAAGAATAGATGCACAATCCATATATACATTTTAGACCGCCCAAAATTAATGTTTTTACTAGAAGAATATGAAGAGAAAGTAAACAACGTTGTTCGAATTGAAAATTGCAGTTACCAGCCTAATATTTATATATGGTAAACTCTACTTTGTAATTTATTGTAACATAATTTATGGTAAAATATCTTCATGTTGAGACATGCTATTATTGAATAATAAAGAAGTTTATACGTCATAGATTTATATGAATATATTATTTGTATTTATAAAAATATTCTTTGCTTTATGCATACAGCCAGGTAAAATATACGGCGAGAGGTTATGTGCTGGCCACATCAGATTTTTGGAATAGCTTTTCAGTTCACTACGAGATAAGATCAGTTTATTTCTCCCCTAAAAACGGTGTTGTTTCTTTTCGACGATTTTTTTTCTTCGTCCGCCTCTGTTTTGAGTTGGCGATGATAGTAAAGAACAGTCGAAAATTTTTGTAGTGGGGGGAAGAAGAGTCCATAACACGTGTTTGTCTGACCGATGACACATTATATATTTGTGTGTTGGTGTTCGATCGTACAAGATTAATAAATTCCATAAAGTCCCTTCCCTACTGTGCACAGAATTCGAAACTGTTGTGCGACTTCAGAACTATCGAATAATCAGGAATATCTAATTTAATCGCTTATAATTGATAACCCCTAAGACTCTTGCATAGGATTAATGCACAGAACCGTACTGGAAAAAAGGAGAAAGACGAAAGAATATTTGTTTTATAAATCTTTTTTTTTAATCTTTTGTACAGTACCTGCATCTGGCAGTGAGACGTTAATTTTCTGGTTGAGAGCGATTGTGGACCAAACAGCTCGAATTCAATAGACGTCAAATTGGAAAATTATTTTCCATTTATCAAATAGCATAAAAGTTATCCCTGTGGTTCTGTGGCAGCCTCAATGGCACAAATCTTCAAATAAGAAACAAATTGACACCCCCAGAAATAGGTACTAATATGCGATGACATACTTATTTACTTTATTTTCTATATCATTAATATATTTGTATAAAATTCGAAAATTAAATATTTGAAAATATGGTGGAAATGATTAGGCAGAGAACTCACGTCATCAACCTGAAAAAAACCTTATAAAAATAAATATAACTTGTAGTAATTATTAGTTGTTATTTATTTTTTAAAAAAGAAGAAAAAATATACTAGTATTAAAGAAACGGATATATTAATTAATTTATAATTATTTATAAGTCAATCCTTATTCCTTTTACGGACTATAATATTATTTGACACAATATGATCATTCTCAGTAGTGCCAACGTATGGTACGAAAATAAATTTCAAATAATTTTATATTCCGTAAAAGGAATAACGATTGACTTGGAAATAATTGTAAATATCATTAATATATACATTATTTAATACTAGTACTTTTTTCTTCTTCTTTTAAAAATAAATAACACCCAATAATTTCCATATCATTTTATAAGGTTTTTTTTAAGTCGATGACGTGAGTCCTCTGCTTAATCATTTTCACTATAGGTTATTTTATTATAAATGAGTAAAATTTTAATTGTTTTAGTAAGTGGATCAGTAGACAATTGATCAGTTCGGAATTGTTCCACTTATATCTGCGCCCCTCACATTAATCCAATAAATACCTAAAATACAAAACCTTCTAGGTGTTTTTACACAATAATTACCTTGTTTATGAAGCATTAAAATCTATGTCGATATTTCTTTGCTAAATTTATGGACGGTGAAATGTTCCTGAGTGCGGTCCTGGCGAAGATGGCACTATCCACATCTAATAACGCACATAAATATGATATTCTTGTGACAGACTCCTCCAAAAAACAGGTGACCTTTTACTAATCGTGACATCTAACTGTTCGCTCGCGTTCACAGAAATACGTGTCGTCTATATGCTAACGAACTGAGATGCGCTGAATACATTAATCGCTCAGCTCAGATCCTCACCTGCATGGTTTTAGATTCGTACTCATACTTCACACGGGGTTTATAAAGTTTCTTAATTCGCGATCGACATCGATATAGTACGGTGCCATTTCGGACTCGGGAGTCTATTTCTTTTTCGTTTTGATAAGTTGGGTATATATTTATATAAAATATATGTTTGTAATTATACTTCCAAATATTGTAAAGGCCTGCTACTTGAAACTAAGATATTTGGTAATTAGCTCGTTTTTACCTTCCTTCACCTTTAGGTAAGGAGAGTTTTTAATGAATAAGCATAGAGTTTCACGGCTTGACTTGATATTCAAGTTACTTGACTTGATTTCACTTGAAATCAAGCCAAGCTCAAGTCAAGTAATAGTAGCCGAGAGTCAAGTCAAGTCAAGTAGTTACAATATCAAGTACTTGAAAAATCTAGAAGTTATTTTTCAATTACTTCGAATTTTAACCGGGCCGAAAGTGGTTCCAAATAAATAAAAAAAATATACAGGCAATGATTCCGCTTAATTTTAATATTTAACCGTGCCTAAATGCACTTGATTTTTCCCCATTTGAATAACATTCGGTTTTGGCACATTTTGGAACTTTATTTTTCTCCGAGATATTAAAAGGTTTAAAAAATTCAATTGGAATATATACTAGAATGACCAGAGAATATGAGGACAAAATCTGAAGTCTCATTAATTGTTCTTAATTCGAATGGAGTATAGCTTTCAGGGCTTTTGTTCGATAGTTTAACCATCTATACAGTTATCTTAATAATAATGATTAGGACTCCAAATTTTGTCGACATATTCACGGGTCATTCTAGTACATATTCCAATATTGAGTGAATTTTTTAAACCTCTTTTCGTACATAATTGCTTGATCAAATCAAGTAGTAACGATAGAAAATCAAGTTACTGGACTTGATGAAACCCTAAATAAGCACGTTATAGGGGCCCTACAATACGATTTTACTATTTTTACGATGATGTCTGTATGTGTGTGTGTGTGTGTGTATGTGTGTGTATGTATGTGAGTGTGTGTATATGTGTGTATGTGTGTGTATGTGTGTGTGTGTGTGTGTGTGTGTGTGTGTATGTGTGACTATAATTTCGGCCGCGATATCTCCAATACTAGAATTCCAAAAATTACAATTTTTACGTGTTCCTCTTCCTTACATCCATATGCACACTTGATTAGATTTTGGTTCTAATTGGTCAACAGGAAGTACCCTCATTTGAAGATTTTAACAATATAAACTATAATTGGTAATATTCGACATATTATGTGTATGTCAATATCAATTAAGAATTGAACATTAAGAAAATAAAATTCTTCCTAGGTGACATTGTCAATGGCCTTGAAACACTTTATTTCCCTCGGTAAATAATAAAGCACATTAATTAATGATTTTGATAAGAATAAAGTTAACATTATATACCGGTTGTATATAAAGCCACTGATGGGCCTGCATGCGATCATAGCAAATGCTACAGCGTGACAAAAAAATATTACAAATTAAAATAAAATAACCGTGACCAAAGTTTTATAATTGGTTCCTTTTATTTGGCTCATATTACGCTCAAACTCCATCCGTGTGTACGTATATCCCATCTTCCCATAAATAATCTTCATAAAACTCGTTGACACATTCCCAAAGTCTTGTGGTATCTCCGCATATCTCACCGTGATTAGCAGCCGCCCACTCGGTCCGCGACAGGTGCGTGACCTCTTGGTGACCCGGTGACACTAGAACCGCCCCGAGACTTATCAATACTATAGGTATAGGTAACCCGTTATGAATATGATCATAAAATTTCAATTATCGTTATTTCAAAAATTAATAACACTCTATACGGAATTGTTGATGTCACTATCTATAATGTTTCACAGAATTGAGTTTTTAAATTAAAATTAATTAATATTTTTTAAAGAAAGCATTCTATGAACCAAGACAATTTGGGAAATGGATTAAAAAAATCGGATGTGGCCAGCACATAACCTCTCGCCGTATATTTTACCTGGCTGTATGCATAAAGCAAAGATTATTTTTATAAATACAAATAATATATTCATATAAATCTATGACGTATAAACTTCTTTATTATTCAATAATAGCATGTCTCAACATAAAGATATTTACCATAAATTATGTTACAATAAATTACAAAGTAGAGTTTACCATTTATAAATATTAGGCTGGTAACAGCAATTTTCAATTCGAACAACTTTGTTTACTTTCTCTTCATATTCTTCTAGTAAAAACATTAATTTTGGGCGGTCTAAAATGTATATATCTGGATTGTGCATCTATTCTTATATATCTTCTTTTACATTTTATTTTTTCATACTTGTTATATCTAAATAACCTTAATTCCCTTTAATAAAGTGACGGATAGATTGCACTCCGATTTTGTCAATATTTACAACTTACTTGAGAAGAATTTGATAGCTTTTTCGCAATTCAAAGTTACTCTAGTCTACAGTACTGGTGTACATTGTCCCATAATGTTTGAAACAAATTTAAGTCCTTCAACCTAGACTTGTCATCTCCATAATAGTCACAGATCAAGAATTAAGGGATTCTCCAAATACATTTTTCTTTCATTACTCATTATTTCTGACACTGACATTTATCTGTCAGTTACAAATAATTTAAATTTGCAACTATTTTTCATGGCATCCTTTCGGTTGTAAAATTAATTACAACATTATTTTATATATTATATTCCTTTTATCTCTAAATCTATAAAATATGTATAAAAATATTTAAATGTATCAGAAAGAGAATTTATTTTTCTTTAAAATTATCAAGAAAAATTTTCAAAAAATAATATTTAGAAGATTTTTTTTCAAGAATCTTCTACTTCCGGTTGTCCAATTGTTACCAAAACCTTTTCAGATCTTCCCATGAATGTCCGATTGGGAAATACGTTGTTAAACAAATTTTAAGTCTTATAGTTTTTGAGTAACCGTCCTTCCAACATCCCACACACACACATACACACACACACACACATCCACACACACACACACACAGACATCATCGTAAAAATGTTAAAATCGGATTGTAGAGACCTTAAAACGTGCTTATTCAATAAAATCTGGATATGCGATTTTTAGCATGAATGCAATACCTCTCTTAGCGAGAGACATGGATGGGATCCAACTGTTATCTCTACAAGGGTTTCGCTAGAATTATTGAGAATAAGAAATTTATGCTATCATTTAAAATTAAATTGTGAAAGTCAACTTAATCAATTTTTTACCTCCTGCTAACCTAAGGTAAGGGAGGTAATTTTTTCGGTCCAAAAGATCGATAGTGAGTTTTCAGTGAATAAACACGAATTAGGGTCCCCACAATATGTTTTTACTATTTTTACAATGGTTTCTGTATAACTTGTGTGTGTGTGTATATATATGTGTGCGTGCGCGTGTGTGTGTGTGTATGTGTGTGTGTGACGATTCTTTCTTCCACGATAACTCATATCAAACTTCCAAAAATTACTATTTTCCGTATTTAAGCTTTCTGCATTAATATAAGGAATTGAATAGTTTTTGGATAAAATTGGACAACCGAAAGTGATACTTTACTTGAAGCTCATTAATTTTTTTAATGAAAAACTATATTAAAATATAATCCAAGACTTTTTAATTTTAGTATTTCAGACTTTTATATCAGAGTTAATAACTTATTAGATTTTAGCTAAAATTGATAAACCGGAAATGATACTTTACCTGAAGCTCTGAACAGATTTTTGTGAAAAATATATTGCTCCGAATCTTCTTAAATTTGGAATTTAAAACTCGTATGTGATTGAAAACAATCTATTAGATTTTGACTCTATATGATAAATCGGAAGAGGTACTTTACTTGAAGCTATGAACATATTTTCTTGAAAAAAATATTAAAATATAATCCAAAACTTCACAAATTTGGTATTTAAAACTCGTATATAATTGGAAGCAAAATATTAAATTTTGACTAAACATAATAAACACTTAACAGATTTTCGAGCAAAATCATAGATAAATAAATATATCATCACGGCATATTACCCATATTGCCAATCTGCTTCTACACAAATATCGATAATGATGAATTATTATGAGAAAAATTATAATAAAATATTATCCAAAATTTCGTTTTGCAAACTTTTCTGTTTATTGAAACATCAAATTATATTTTGTTTACAAATGATCAACCGGAAGTGATACTTTGCTTAAAGTTCATTGCTATTTTAAACATGGAATTGGCGGGAAGTCATGTGCTGGTTACATCAGATTTCTTAAGTATCGTTGTGAGTGAAAATACGGAATTAATCAAAGAATCATCATTATTTATAATTTGATATTTTTGAAATGACCCTGAAATTATTTTGACAATTTTTAATAAATAAAAATAAAAATAAATATTTCATCACGGCATATTACCCATTGCTGAGTGTGCCAATCTGCTTCATACACAGATATCGGTAATGATGGAATATTTGTACCGTGCGGGCGCTTACCAGGCGTCACCTCACGGGCACTCATTGCTGGCGTGGAGAGTGCGCCACAGGGGTCAATTTTGTGCCATTAAAATGCGATGTAATTTTTGGCGTCGGTCGGGATCGAACCTGGGTCCCTTAGATTCGCGACCAGACACTCAGGCACACGGCCACGAGACCCCATTTTTAATTTTTCCTGTAATTAAAGAGCTTTTGTCAAAAACGACCAAAGTCCATATTGTAAATATAAGTTACATACAGCGACACCTACTTCAAAAGATGGCAAGCAGTTTGGTAAAAAAATTCTCACCAAAAGTACCTTGGTCACAAGTTACTACATTTTTAAGTGTCAATGTTTCTTCAAAGATCTATAAATATTACTAATTATTATGTATTTACTCCTTGTTGTTTATTTTTATATTACTTAACATCGAGTAAATGTTTTTGTAATATTTATACTTAATCCTGATTTTAATGAAGTTAGAGAAACCTTTATTAGTACGGAAGCTAGAAAGTTTTTTCTTTGATTATCTGAAATAAAATAAAAAATAGACTAAGGTTGTTTTTGCCTAAAAGTTATTTAGTAGTTTATCAGGTTTTAAGTGAAGAAATTACTTTGACAGCTTTGACAGTTTTTACGTTTTTCAAAAAAGCATATCATGGATTCTCGTGGCTGCGTGCCAGAGTGTCTGGTCGCGAATATGGGGAACCGGGTTTGACCACGATCGACGCCAAATATTTCGAATTTTAAATGGTATAAAATTGACCCCTGTGGTGCACTCTTCACGCCAGTAATGAGTGCCCACGTGGTGACGCCTGATAAACGCCCATTATCATTACCGAAATCTGTAAACAAAGCAGATTGGCTCAGCCAACAATGGGTAATATGCCGTGATGATATATTTATTTATTTTTATTTAAAACATTTCAAAAGTAGATTAGTTGGAGGAAAGAGTGTTAAAGTCTATTATTGTTGAATGGAACTATTTTGAACATATTTTTAAAAAAATCCTAAAAATATGAACCATGTGTCTTATTCTCAATCATTCTAGCGTGACCCTCTTTACAAATACATAAACGTAAAAGTATAGTAGTTTACATAATAAAGTAGTATGTATGTATTTAAAAAGAACACATGTTCATTTTAAAGGTAGGTTAAAAAATAAGTCTTATAAATTGAAAACATATTATGTAACAATGACTTAGTTATATTCTCTACTCGTACGTTGTGTCAGGTTGCACAAGACGCTGTAGAACAAATTTTTATTAATACACAAGATTTTATAATAAATGACAAGTTGTAGGTGTTGAAATATAGACGATAAAAAAACCTCATCCATCAGATGAATAACAAAATTTAAGTATTTAAGTGATCCTCTAAGTCTAACATTGTTTTACGATGAGGAGGCAAAAACAAGTAAAACGTCTTGGTGCAATCCTGTGTGCGATTTCAAAACTACAACATTTCAATAACACTTGAAACAATGAACAATACTAATTAATAAGTGAATAAAAATTAAGGACATGAATATATGTTGTGAGAGATGAGATAGAGCTTGCCTACATAGCTCTGGGTTGCGTCAGAGTACAGAGACTGAGACTGGTGGGTGGCACAAATTAATAAATCACAATGCAAGGGAACTGACGAGAACGGGAGAAGCAGATGAGAGATAGAGGAGTTTTATTTAAATTAATAAGTAATTGTGGTACAGCTCGCTCTAGCAAAGGTCACCTATGAAGTGATACTTGGGACAGAATGTTATGCATGTGATGTGAACATTGCAACAACTTGTGGGAAACTGGCATGCTTACAAGGATTTTGCACACTTACCATCATTTGTTTAACGTTACAATTCTCTGTAATATTACACCTACGTTAATAGACAATTCAATTATAATAATATCATTAATTCAAGCATTTAAGCGTATTATTTAAAAATGTTCTGAGATAAAAAATAATGTTGGCCATATCAGATTTTTTTACTATTATTCATTTTGTTTATGGTTGTGATTTTCCGGTCCGGGTTGGAATCCAACCAACGTCAAATTTGGAAAGTTATTTACAATGGGCTATGTATATTATAAATTGTAGAAATAGGCCATAGGGTTAAGAAATATTTCTACGATTTATATTTACAGTTTACGAAAAATAGTTAAGATTAAAAAAATGCAAAAGGAGAATAGTGACGCCATAGCGGTTGATAGCAGTAGAAATATAAACTTAGACCATACTGACGTCACAATATCCTTTCCAAAACATTTAATTGCAAAAAATATGAACGCTAGTATGGACAAAAACAACTAATTAATGGTGGTTAGCAAGCAATTGTCCAGATGTTTTTCGCTGTCAATCATTTATGAATTATTTTAGACAAAAGTGCTTCAAATAGAAGATGCATACAATTATTTTTTCTAAAAAAAACCGGGCCACTTTTTTTCATTTTTGTTAACATTTTAAATATAACTTTTAATTTTCTCCAATGAAAGACAGATTATTACAATATACAAAAAAGATAACAGATAGGTTTATTTAATGGACAATAATAATTATCAAAGATGAACATGTGAGAAATGCAAACCAAAATCTAGAGATATTTGGTACTTTGTTTTGCAAAAACAAACTAAAATTTACATTTTGTCTGTATCTAGTGACCTACGTATTTCTCCTAAATAAACAATACATTGCTAAAATGGCGTCCTAATTAGGATAACTTTTGTCTAATTAACCGACTTCGTAGCTCTTATAGTTCTCGCAACAATTAACGAAAATAAAAAAAATAGTGGTGTTGTTTTTTTGCACCTGAGTATATAAATCTAAAATAATCCATAAATGATTGACAATGCAGTCTACTGCTCACTAATCACTCTTAATACCTTGTTCATATTAACAGTCTATATTTTTACAATAAAAAAGTTATTTAACTATCAAGTGTGCTAATGAAAGCGATTAATGATTGAGATATTTTCTTTAAGCTCACGCATTAATTGTAGATATCATTACAATTACAATATTTTTCGTTTACCGTATGTTACTGAATTGGAAAATCTAATTTCATTCATTTTTTTTAGGTTAGTAATGTGTGACATATATTTTGACATTTGTTCAGCAATGGTATGTGGTATCTATGATTATCGTTTATAATTTTAAAAATCGTATATTAATAGGGGTCATTAATGCATGATTTTCTATAGGTACATTAACATAATCTGTTAATAAACGGTCAACGGAGATAATGTTTAATTTTTATTATTATATTAAGTAGCTATAGTGGTTAATTTTATGAACCATATATTGAAATTTCATTATGGTGTCATCCCCCATTTTCAAATAACACAAAAGTGTTAACTCCAGGAAGACTTTGGGAGTCTGTGAGATAACACTCTTTAAGATGATGAAATAAAAGCAGATTAAAGGCTAATGCTCCTAATTATTATGTAGCATCAATTTTAAATCATGTATCTACAAAAGTCTACTATTTGCTTCTGCTGGTACTTTCATTGTTTGCAAATACTTTCATTGATGTTCCATCTCATTTTCTAGTGAAGAATGCAGTCAACAAGGAAATGCATCCATCATACATACTCCCTTGAAGGCCGCCCTTGGCTAACTGCAGGATCGAGTTTCCCACCTACTCTGATTTCATGATAGACTCGCACATACTTCACTCGGATATGTTTACGGTGTAAATTGCACATTTGTTACCTGCTCATATTGATCGCACTGAGCACTGAGCATTCACTGCTGCCCACATTCGCCTAAGTGAACTCAATAAAATTTGTTGCATTCTCACTGCACTGCGCCAGATGGGTAATACGTTACTGAGAAATGGACGAGTTATATGACTTTAATAGACAACACCGAGGAATCTAATGGAGCTTTAAGTAGACTAGAATTGAACATTTTATGGAGAAGAGAACAAATTTGAAAACATAAAATCCATGAAGACTTCTACTTCCAATAAATATTCGTAAAAGTAAAAGTAGTTAGAGCAAATTATAGGTATACTCGTATGTATAGATTGATACAGATTACATCGTATTAAAGTTTATTTTATTTTCAAATCTATATCAAATTTTTACACTCATGTAGAAAGTTATATTCAAGTTTTTCAATCAACAACAATTTTAGAATCATGTTAAAAACGTATATCCAAATTTTGGTGAATAACGTATGTAACAAACGTTTTGAGAAAATGTTGGACCTCTTCGTCAACTTGAAAGATTTATTTTTATTGAAACGTTTCCATAAGGGATTATTCCTATAATCTATGGAGTTAAGAAATCTAATTTTATAACATTAAAGGTGAACATTATCTTCAATGCAACGCAGTTCTTTAATACCTTGTCTCATTTGTGTCTGGAGGATGTAAATCTACTTCCCGGATCGTCAGAAATATTGTCTGTAACTATTGTTGTTTTGGTATTCCTACCATTATTATATGCTTTTTAACTCTCGCTAAGAAAGATATTGGACTCATGCTAAAAATTGCATATTCAGATTTTAGTGAATAAGCACGTTTTAAGGTCCCTAGAATCCGAATATAACATTTTTGCGATGATGTCTGTGTGTGTGTATGTGTGCGTGTGTGTGTGTGTGGGGGCATGTGTCTGTGTGGATGTGTGTGTGTGTGTGTGTGTGTGTGTGTGGATGTTGGAGGTATGATTTCTCAAATTCTATAAGACTAAAGACTTGTGTAAGTACGAATTCCTGAATTTAACAGTAACGGGAAGAACAGAATAGGTTCTGGTAACAATTGGACAACCGGAAATGGTAGTTTCAAAACAAAAAATACTAAATATTAGTTTTTGAAAATTTATGTTACTACAAATAATGAAGATAATTAAATTCTCAATCTGATACTTTTAAAAAAATTATTATATCTCCTATAGGTTTAGAGATATAGTATATAATAATATAGAATAAACTGTTGTAATAAATCTCGTTGCCCAAACAACTCCATGGAACCAGTTAATATATTTAAATGTTTGTAATTGAGAGATAAATGCAAAATGTCAGTGTCAAACATCAGCAGTTTTACTAACATTATTGAAAGATTAATATATCTTATTGTACTATTAATTAAATATTTATTTAAAATTATAGCTATAATAATATTACATTTATCCTTAAGAAATACTGCTAATACCGGTTAATACTGTTTAAAACTTCAATTAAGAGTACTTATAATTATAATAATAATTATCTTTATTGTATATAAACCTGATTCGTTATTACAATTTGACGATAGATGAGCCAATTTTCATTATATATATTTTTATAACATTTATGTTGCGTTGATGGGGATGATGAAAGGACAGTCCAAACATCCAAGTCCCTGGTGAGAATCGTACCCACAACCCCAGGTTCCGAGCGATAAGGGTCGATTTGAGTGCTATCGGAACACGCCGCCTCAACACGCTCGGCCACCGTGCTTATTGATTAAAAACTCACTATCGATTTTATCACCTAAAGACAATACCTTCGTTACCGTATAGGTAACAGAAAATTTAATATTTGCAATGTTTTATTAAATTTATTTACAATGCCATATTATGTTCTCAAGGTATCTTGGAATATTATAATTTCTCAACAGAGTTGTTTTTTGTTGTATTATATATCTCTATATTTCCATTTGAATGGTGTTAAATATTCCAGCATTTGCGTTACAAATTTACTAGTTCCAGTTTTGAATTCGTGTTAAACATTCTAGAAACAGTTTGCAAATGCATAACAATGCAAGAAAAAATATTATTTACATAGAGTTTACCTTAAGAACGCTATACTTACAGGTACTTAAATATTGTCTTAACATGGAAACATAGAATATAATACAGTCATGCTATTTGCTCTAGAAATAAGTTGTAAGCAAATGGACTCATCATGGGATAATAAATTATGGAAAGACCGCACACCGTTTATTAGCCTGTCGTGTGATATAGAATTTTTTGGCAGCGGCGTCCGTGAGTGGAAGGAGGAGAAATAAAGATGGGTCAGCCCTGGCCAGTGGCGTACAAAATAATATTCATATACATTCCGCACTTATAAACTATAAATAGAATTTTTTTAATTTAAACGGTGCTTATGCTTTTTTAGTTAATTGTAATCTCGATATATCTATATGTACCGTTGAGAATGTTTACCATGTCGTCACCACACGGACTGTCAAAGTTATCATGAATAGAAATTGGTAATTATTTTTTTACTTCCCGCTACCCTTGGTAAGGAAGGTATAGGGATCGTGCTAAAAATCGCATATCGAGATTTTGATAAATGACCACTTTTAAGGTCCTTAGATTCTATTTTTAACAATTTCACGATGATGTCTGCGTGTATGTGTATATGTATGTGTGTGTTACGCTCTAACTTAAATACTATCGTTCAGAAAATTTTGAAATCTTGTATTTCTACCTTATTCTAATATGGAAAGATGCCATTAGATTTTAGTGTCAATCGGATAACGGGAAATGGCAGTTTACTTGAAGCTCACAATAGTTTTTCTTCAAAAATACCTTTAAATGTTATTTTTTCGCAATTTGTTATTATAAACCTTAAAGATTATTTCATTTTCTTCAGGTTTGCATTAATACTTTTTCTATATATTTTATGGATAAATTTATAAAATAATATAAAAATTATATATCGGAGCATATGCACACAACTCCATGGTTACACAGTTCAGCTCAAATGTATGTAACTGACAGATAAATGTCATTGTCAAAAAAAAATATCATTTCAAATTAATAACAGTAACGTTTTCAAAAGAAAATTGTAAATACAACAATAGTTACATGGAAGGAACTTAATATACATGATTTCAAATTAATAATAATGTTTTAAAACGAAAATTGTGAATAGAACAATAGTTACATGGAAAGGAACTTAATATACATAATTTTTAGTATGAGTAAATATGCAGGTATGCATTTAAATAAGAAAATAAATAAATATATTATCATGGCATATTACCCATTGCTGGGTCTGCTAATCTGCTTTGTACACAAATTTCGGTAATGATGATGACATATTTGTATCGTGCAGGCGTTTACCATCCGTTACCTCGCGGGTACTATATTTTTGTGTGAAGAGTGCATCACAGGGGTCAGTTTTGTGCCATTTAAAATTCTAAATATTTGATAGTAGGAATTGAATCCGATTCCCCAGATTCGCGACCAAACACTCAGGCACGCGGCCATGAGACCCCATAGGTATATGTATTTAAATTAATAAAAATTAAATGGCGGGAGGTTTTGTGTTGGTCACATCAGATTTTTTAAATTGTTTTAGTCAATTTTGGTAGCGATGTTTAATTTGTATCGTAGAAATATTTAACAAAATGTTATCTCACTTTGTAAATGTCTCCCTTTTGAAATCTTCCAAGTACGGCACTGCGTTAAGCCTGCCCACTTGTCAATAATTACATGTAACCCGACGAAATTATAATTAAACCGCTAATTGAAATATGACAGAGTACAGACCTGTAATTAATGGCTATTAAAAGGCCGGCGCAGTGCAGTCCGCCCCTGTACGTGGGTGTAGCGCACTTTACCACCCCTTGAGCCGGACCTGCCTTCTCGGTGAAATATATCCTGCATACTAAATTTACTTTCCTTGCTAACCTTTCCGTTGTATTCAGAAACAATAAATCTAGAGAAGACATCGAGTGAAATGAGGCAAAAAGAAGATGCAGGACTGCACTTCCACTATAATAAATTTACTATAAATTGGTGACACAATGGTGACGATTATATTTCTGATTTATTGTTATACCCATGGGCGTACGCAGGATGGGGCAAGGTGGGGCAGTTGCCCCCCCCCCTAAATTTTTCATATAAAAAGTAAAATGGAAAATTTACTGTATATATGTATATAAAATAAAAGTATTATACATTTTATATTGCATATGTATCATACATACGTAAAATACTGTATAAAAATATAATATACGTGTATGAAATGATATAATATGATCAATACTAAATATTTTTAAACTGCTCAGAAGGAATAATACGTTTTATACAGTATGAAATGTATAATACATGTGTATTGTAAAGGTATAATAACATACAGAATTTTTTTTAAGGATGTCCGATCAAGGTCATCTGTAATCATGACCGAATTAATAAATTGGCATACATTTTTCTTTCATTTACATAACACGAAGCGTGTGCGATAAGGATGGATACGCTTGTCTTTCAAAAATTAATATTGTTTCGACTAAATTAGGGCATTCCATTTTAAAACGATGCTCGTTGTTGACATTACTTTCGCTGTACCGCAAGTTTATTTATTAATTCAGATATATTACCTTGATTCAAAGCCGTACGAATAACTTTATTTTCCATCAGTATCACTGACCCTAACAGAGTGTCAGTATCATATTTTTCACATTTTTGGTTTCACATGTATTAGTCCATTTCCGTTTTGAATTTTGAATGCTTTTGCATTAACATATATTGCTATAATAATAAAATAACAGTAGTATCTTATGGACCCACATAAAACCTAAGTGAACGACACTACTGTATTTATCGGAATAGGCGGAGCTAAAATCCTAATTCATCCAATTTGTTGATCGGACATCTTTAAAAAAATTACAGTTATACAATTATAATAACCAAGAACATATACTTTTATACGTATTATAGAGGTAGAAGTGACACAAAGATTTTCTGAAAATCCACTAAGGTTAATATTTTAGAAAGTTTAAATTCACTAAATATATTATTAATTTTTATTTGTTCTTTTTTAAATAAAATGTTTATCTTTGGTATTTACTTTAAGTAAACCTTTAACAAAAGCATTTTAAACATAATTTGTTCTTGCCCCCCCCTGAAGAAATTCCTGCGTACGCCCATGGTTATACCTCCTTTAGACTATACAATATATTGAACAATATTTCAGTATAGGAAAGTAGGTAATTGCACCAAAATTGGAAAGAAATTTTGAATTGTTTGAAATAAAATTTACTTAATCTATGATTTATTTCAAAATATAACGTTGATGGTTTTCTTTCCAGATGTCCTGTTCGATGTGTATTCATCTACCATTGAAGTCTCCTGAATGTACAGTACTTCATTCAATTTTTCAGAACTGGTGAGTTATTTTTTTCAAATTATTTACATATTTCTATTTTAAGAATTTTTATATGCTTTTAAATATTAAATTTTAAAAAATATTGTTCTATAAATATTCTCAAATTTGAAAATATTACAAAATATGCATTAGATATTTACAATTATTTATTGAAATATGTGTAATTTTTTGAAAAAGTCACTTGATCTCAAACAAATTGTGATGCAAATTTCATACACCTTAACATGTGACAAACCAAAGATGAAATACAACTAGAAACTTCATTTGGTTCGTTTTGATTTCGGCTGGTCAGACAGAGACAACTAGAGATAGAGATATTTTTAGTCTAGTTTGAGCATTACTCACTAGAGACGCAAGTGTTCTTAATAATAGTCTTTGGAAATAAAAAAATCTGATGTGGACACCACACGACTTCCTTGTACGATTATTAAACTATACATATTTTTTTAATAATTAAATTACAAAATATTGACAGGCTTAAGCCAAGCCCGAGAAATATTTTGATATAGAACAAAAAATAATTCATTTACTACTATCATTCTTAAATTAAAATTAATCTAACCCGGTTCTTTTTAAAGAAAGTTTTGATTACAACAAAGAAATATATGATTACAACAATGAATATGACTAATTTCACAACAAAAATATAATATTTGTTATTGTACGAATCAGAATATTGCACGTATTTAACGTAATTTGACATAAACATTTTTATTTTATTTTTTGTCCTAATCCATAGCAAGCTTTATTACAAAAACAAAAAAGTATATAATTTTAAATTTACATATCTCGCTTATACAAAGGGCTAATTTAATAATACTTGATGTGCTAGACGCAGAAATTAATTCTCTAAAACTTTTATTTGAAGCATTTATTTCTAAAATCAAAATAAAATCATTTTATTCAAGAAAAACTGTTAACAACTTCAAGTAATGTACCGCTTCCGGTTAGCCTATTTTAACCAAAATCTATTATGTTATTTCGATTGACATAGAAGTCTTGTATACCAAATTTGAAAAGTTTTGGATTATATTTTAAAACAGTTTTTCATTAAAATGTATTATAGGCTTCATGTAAAGTGCCACTTCTGGAAATTGTGTAATAACCAGAAAGGGAGGTGCACAACTAGATGTTATAGGAGTCCTAAATACAAAATTTCAACTTTCTACGGCTTACCGTTTTTGAGTTATGCGAGATACGTACGTACGTACGTACGTACAGACGTCACGACGAAATTAGTCAAAATGGATTCAGGGATGATCAAAATGGATATTTCCGCTGAAATCTGAAAACCAAAATTTTTCGCGATTACAATACTTCCTTTACTTACGTACAAGGAAGTAAAAAAACTACTAAATTATGATTAAAACGAATTATAATCCAATATATTTAAAGTCGATTTATTCAGTACCTATCGACCTTAGTAAATAAGATACCGGAATAAAAAAAAATCTTATTTTTGTTACATTTTAGTGTATTCTAATTTAAAAATAAATATCTAAAATTAAATTTAATAATTGTGTGCCGTGATTGTTCAGAAGGTCTTGCTCAATTAATTATATGGTCCTACAAAGGTGTTAAAATATCTTGTAGCAAATTTCTGCCTTTCAATATTTGGAGCCAAATGGCGAACTGCTACTGGGTCTTGTCACTTATAAAACTTATTTAAAAATGCGTTCTTGTTCTAAGAATAGGTCTGAAAAGGGTTTTCGACTATTTAGAATACTATGTAAAAGAAAAAGAAAGGAAATTTAGTGTAACCTTATAAGAAGAACTGATTTGTTGGTTGTGCGGTTAGTTTGTTTTCGTACATATTTATTGTTCGGTAAAGTCAATAATTTTGTATTTTGTAATTATTATACATAATTAATAAATACTCGTATTTCTTGTTGATTTTTTTAAATTTTTATACCGATAAACCTATTTTCCATCGTATGGGCGCTTAAATTTTGAATTTAACACTGGATGGCATCTAGTGAAGAATGCTCGAACTAGACTAAATATATTTCTATATCTAGTTGTCTCTTTCTAAATCAAAACATTCAGTGAAGAGGGATAAGGAATATTTTGTCTAGTTATATTTCGTCGTTGTGACAAACTATCGCCTACTTTAATTTATGTAAATAACGTAGGTGATGAACAAACTGTTTTCCTTTTGGCTGTGAATGACTTGCTGTATGTACTTTAACCATCGACGTCACAGGATTGCGGGGTTGTTTTTCAGGACAAATTATTATATTGTTTTTTTGCTATGAAAAATTACGCATAAACTATAATTTAAAATACTTTTCGAAAATTGTCTAACCGGCTAATTCAGGGGATATAATTTGATGCAGCTCTGCGTTGTTTTTCTGCAGTTCTAAATTTAAAAAAATGCAGCTGTAAATTCAAATTTTGCAGTTGCTTTCAATTCTCTTTATATCATTAATTCAAATTTGTAAGTATATTATACAAGAATTACAAAATATATGTATTTTTAAATATTAGAATGCGCGTTCGCGTTTCCCGCAATATATCTGGGTCTTGTAGTTGTCTTGTACTTCATAGTTTTCAGTTTATTCCCTTTGTCACGGCTTAAATGTACCTATTCTTTTGTAAATGATGTGAAGTAATTTTAATCAAATTGATTTTGATTTATTTCTTTACATAAAAAGGCGTGAAACCTGCAACTGCTCACTCTATGAATAAATGTAAGTTTCAATGTACAGGTATTTGACCTTGAAAAAAATCACCCCAAATGTTCTTGAGATATCTGCAAAAGCTAATAACTTAAATTAACAAAAAAATGCGGGCATAAACGTAATTCGACAGTAAACAGTCATATTTTTCGTTTTGTTTGGCTTTTCCCGAAACTGTGTTGCTCACAATCGGGCCTATTCCGCAACTGAGTGATTAATTTTTAACAACTGGTTAAAAAAAATAAACCAAACAAGTTTGTTGATATATAACAAAAATTGAATATTCAGTTGTCAAATCAATATTTATTGAATAATTTTTTTAACCAGTTGTTAAAAATTAATCACTGAATTACAGAATTTGCCCAAATGTGTGTTAAGTGGCCGGATATGGTTCTTCTGGCCTAAGACCAAATTGGACTGACGTCAAAATTATTTCTAATTTTCAAATTGTATAAAAAAAAATATTAAGAAGAGAGCTGTTAGGCACTATCAACGTACAGATATGTCATCATTACCAATATCTATATACATATAAAAGCAAATTGGCACACCGAGAAATGAATAATAAGTTGTAGTGATATATTTATTTGTTTATATTACATACAGTGTGGTTTACTTGGTCTTCATATTACCTGGTTATACCTTATAGACGCTTTAGGATATTCTTTGTCGTTAAAATGTAAATAAAATTTCTACTTTTACTATTTACTGAAGTATGTCTAAAATGAATGTTTCAAATTTTAGATACTGAGCAAAAGATTATGTAAATCATGTTAGGAATGCTAATTCATGTTCAGCAGATACACCTAGTTGAAATCAAAATATCTGTATAATGAATAAGAAGAAAAGAATATTAAATCACTCATTCCTTCGGTTGCAACCTAGAATTACATTCCCTACATCCCACTGCATAACAAATAAATGTTATTAAAACAAATTCCATTGACTCCTAACAAATAAAATAATTACTTCCAGTAACCATAGCAACGCAACACAATCATCTCGCATACTTGTCGCTCATTCTATTCTATACAAACTGGGCGTTCTACAACTAAATATAATAAAGTATAATAATAAATAATTCATGAGTTACACGTTGTATAGCGCTGCTGTCGCATTAGCGGCCAGCTTGTCAACCGACGGTGCATCAAAGTGAGCGTTGCTTGCCGTACCACATAATTGACAGGTCAGGTTAGCTGTCTGTTTTTGTTGAGCGACGAGGACTGAAACGTGTCATGTCAACATACTGTAATATGTATTGCGTGGTTGCGATTCTATGGGATTCTGATCTAATGGGATGCAGATTTCAGATAGACGAGGATTATTTATATAAAATAAGAATTATGAGGAAATTTTGCATTACAAATATCTACAAAATGCGGAGATGTTTATACGAGTATGATGACAACGGCAATAAATATGTACAAGTATATGTTACAATAAATGTACATAGTGGGATGATGTGCACATTGCCGGTAAATGTAGACTTGCCCAAAACTACTTTCGCTTGTAATTCAACCAAACACAACATAAATAACTAAATCACAAAAGTCACTCTTGGAAAACTCGGGGCGAGTTTTGCGCGTAGAGATGGACTGGACTGGCCGACAATGTTAAAAACTAAAATAAAATAAAAATTTAAAGTTGAAAATAATAATAAATCGATACAAAATTAACAAATAAACTCTTTATTTTGAAATCATACCCTTCTACTCTTGAATATTGTTCAAATTGCGTGGTCACGAAGGAAGAAACAAGGTACGATAAAAGTAAATACTTTGTTAAACCCGGTAATGAAGATTTCCTTCATTTCTTAAAGTTTCTTCCTGTGAAACCAAATTTACAATGATAATATAATATAAATGATCAAAAATTATACTATGTACATACGTATATGTTGGTTAACTTTTAATGAAGAAAATGGAACAGTATATCGGACAATATAAATTAGAAGGATTCAGTTTTATGTAATGCGAAAAAAAAACACATTAAACTATCAAAAATAACCAAATCATAGACGTTTGGAAAGATTATTTTAATTATTACACAAAATATTATAATGATTAAAATAATTTTGTTTACATCTTTTGTTCTGAAAATATTTATATTCCTTTTTTGCAACAATTACTCTAGTTCAACTGTAATAAATAAATAAAATTATAAAACTTTTTAATGATGTATTTATGTAAATGACAAAATTTAATTAAACGGCGGAGGACCCCATTAGCGACATGATTGACTAATAAATGCTCTCTACAATTAAAATATTTCCTTACTGAAATCTGCTTTGAAGATGGTAAACGGTCCTTACAGTGGAATTATAACATCATTCCCGAAATCTTCATTTCAAAAGCAGATTGGCTCTCCCAGGTAATATACCGCGATAATATACAGGCTGACACTGAAAAACGGGCCACTCAAAATAACTTTTTACCTCTCGCTAAGAGAGGTATTGGATTCATGCTAAAAATCGCATATCCAGATTTTATTGAATAAGCACGATTTAAGGTCCATAGAATCCGATTTTAACATTTTTACAATGATGTCTGTGTGTGTGTGTGTGTGTGTGTGTGTGTGTGTGTGTGTGTGTGTGTGTGTGGATGTGTGTGTGTGTGTGTGAGGTTGTTGGAGACACGATTTCTCAAATTCTATAAGACTAAAGACCTGTTTGACTACGGATTCCTCAATCTAACAGTAATGGGAAGAGTTGAATAGGTTCTGGTAACAATTGGACAACCGGAAATGGTAGTTTCTAAAAAAAAATTTTCTAAATATTATTTTTTGAAAATTTGTTACTATAAATATTAAAGATAAGTAAATTCTCAATCTGACACATTTAAATTTTTTATTATATCTCGTATAGGTTTGGAGATATAGTATATAATAATATAAAATAATCTGTTGTAAAAAATCTCGTTGCCCGAAAAACAGTTGCTATATTTAAATTTTTGTAATTGACAAATAAATGCAAAATGTCAGTGTCAGATTTTTCTGAGAGGTATGAGTACATTTAATATATATTATTGTATTATTAATTAAATATTTATTTGAATTGCAGGTATGTTAATATTACATATATCCTTAAAAATTACCGCTAATACCGTCAATGAATTTGAAGTATTTTGAACATATTAGAATAGTAGGATAAAATTTCTCATAGAACGAAAGAAGAGAAACAATTTCAATTATTTGTGTGTTCAAGAAATTGTTGGCCTTGGCAAGCAGATATGAGGATCCGTGTCAGAATGACGGCTAGTAGTTATTTACATAGATGTCACAATTGTCATATGTCATAATTCTTCATTCAAAATTTCATAATATTCTGTTTATTTGTCATCCATTAGTATGGAATATACTTGTCGAGGAAAATAATCCACATGGATTTGGAAAATCATAATGTTTCGAATGAAAACTTATAATACTTGACACCTGTGTATATTACTAGCTGTCATTATGATACGGGCTCCCATATCTGATTGCTACGGCCAACAAAGTCACATAACTGCTCGCGCCCTATGCAAGATAAAATTAAAATGGCGAGAGGTATTGTGCTGGCCACAACAGATTTTTTATTTATAATTATTTTTTAAATTTCTTGTTATGTTTGTAAACTAGGCTTAGGGGCTCACAAATCATAGTATTTGGCATGATGGTAGTGCTTCCGGTTTAAACGGAGGTGACATCTTACATATTTCAAATGGGACTCAACGATATGAAGCGAATTTTGGTTGAAAGAATAAATTATGAATAATTAATCTGTTAAGCCATATCATGTAGGCTGTGATAACAAATTGATCATTTTTTGTAATATATAGGCCCGGTTTCATAAAAAAAACTATGATTAAAATTTACTTCCAAATTAAATTTAATTGTATGAGCAATAGCGAATCAGTTTCTATGTTCTTATGAAATTAAATTCGTTGCTGTCAAAAAGTCGCATTACCTGTGTTCAATTTTTTTATTTTACTTCGGAAATAAAATTTAACCATAGATTTTTTTAAACCGGGCCGTAGAATCTTACAAAAATAACTTACTAATTAAACAATTAACTGAAATATTACTTAATATTATCTCAACTATTATCATAGCTTTCTGGATATCATGACTTAGCAGGTTAATTATTCATAATTTTCTCTTACGTTTTGAAATTTATTTCTTCAATAAAAATGCACTTTAAACATGTCGTTGAATTCGTAATTTTACGTAGATTCCAAATATAGAGAACTATATAGGTGTCCCTTTTGAAATATGAAAGTTAATATCACTTCCGTTTAAACCGGAAGCGCTACCATAATGCCAAATACCATAATTTGTGAGCACCTAAGCCCAGTTTACAAATATATTAAGAAAATAATTATAAATAAAAACAATTATTTTGAGTTGCCCGTTTTTCAGTGTCAGCCTGTATATTTTTTTAAAATAAAATCCTTTGATGTCTCGTTCTTACGCTGATCTATGTGTACGTGCAATGCACAATATATGTGGAACTTGCTAACCTTGTCCCGCGTCTTCGCCTGAGCATCATGAGTTCATTTCGCGGTGTTTAAGACAATATGTTTATCGCTTCTCAGATGTCGTCCATCACGACAATCCAATCCTGAGAACCGTGCCCCGCCCGAAACAAAAACCGATCGCGTTTTCCGCCAATCCGCACAACACACAGCAACCGCACTACCAATCCACTTGCTCATTATAATTAATTGTACACGGTTTTAAATAAATTAGCATTGGTCACGTCACCAAGTCGATAACGTCTGCGTTTCTCGGTGCGTGAAGAAGCGATTTGCTCCGCGCACACGACTTGACGACATCGAAGATGAGGAGACGTTGTTACCCAACAATAAGGGGATATGTGTCATTATTTGTCTGTGTTTTGCAAAATTAATAATTATTATAAACGTTCCATGCATTACACTCGACTATAATTATTGTAAATACAAAATAACATTTGTAATAATAGGTAAATTTATTTCGTTTAAACTTTCCTTTCTGTAGTAGTGTATCCACATATATAAGCGTTAAACACGGGAAATCAGTTTATCTTTTTTGAATACAATTAGAAAATGGTAGTAAAAAAGTTATTTTATTTATAATCGTCACTAAAGTGCACAAAAATCGTCACTAAAGTCTACAAAAATCGACGTTAAAATATCGGCACTAAAGTAATCCATTATACGAAGATTTCATACAAATGCAGTGCTACTAACCGTATTGTAATTATTGTATGAATAAGATAATTTGAGTAGGTGTACAATTAATGGTAAAATTGTACGAAAAATAACAAAAAATGACAAAAAATGAATACAAGAAAAACTAATAAAATAATTCCGATGAAGAAGTTTGAGAAAACAGACATAATTTTGAGTGTTCTTTACGATAACTTCAATGTCCGGAGGTTCGCAACAGTGAACATAACTTCGTTTGTTTGACAGACAGTAACTGAGATTTGTCAGCATAACTTATAAATTTTCTTTTCATTTTCACAAATTTCCGATTTCAAATAAAATATGATACGCACCTGGCACTGAAGTTCCTTTTTATCACCCACATTTTCCCCCGACCTTATACGGCCTCGGCAACTAAATTCCACATTTGTAAAAGAAAGTAGAACTTCAGCACCTTGATATATAAATTAACTATTTTCTGACAGTATTTTATATATATATATATATATATATATATATATATATATATATATATATATATATATATATATATATATATATATATAGGGTTTTTAATTTTTTTCGTAGATAAAATATTATACGAAACACATACAGTAATTTTTTTAAATAAGTCCGATCAAGGTCATCTGTATCATGAATGAATTAACAAACAGGTATACATTTATCTCTCTCATTTGCAATGACTAGAATCGTGTGCGATGAGAATTCATATTGTTTCCACTAATCCATTTTAAAACGATGCTCGTTGTTGACAATACTATCGCTATAACGTAAGTTTATTTATTAATTCAGATATATTACCTTGATTCATAACCGTGCGTATATAGCGTTATTTTTGTCAGTACTGACACGCTTTGTGTCAGTTTCTTATTTTTCACCCTCATAAATACTTAAACGAATCTTAATTCAAACAATTTGTAGATGACCTTGATCGGACTTCTTTAAAAAAAAAATCTGTTGTGGCCAGCACAATACCTTTCGCCATTTTCATTTTATGTTGCATAGTGCGCGAGAAATCATGTGACTTTGTTGGCCTTGGCAAGAAGATATTCGGGCCCGTGTCAGAATGACAGTTAGTAATAATGTACATAGGTGTCAAATATCATAATAAAAAAATAATGGCATATGACAATTGGACGTAGTTATGCAAAATGGAACCAACCCACAAGAGTGCTTAAACCGAGTTTATGGTGGATATAGGTTGCCAAAGGCCCATTTTAAATTTAGCAAAAAGGAACCAAGCCTTTACTATTAGTTGTATAACATAAATGACGTTGTGAACCAAACCACAATTTTTATTTGAAGATTTGAAGTTTTACAAAACAGAACCAGATTGCTTGGTTCTTTTTTGCAAAATTGTAATAGTGTTATATAAAACAGAACCAGATAACTTGGATCTGTTTTGCAAAATAGTGAATTATTCGTTTGCGGGTTTATGTGGGTTGGTTCTGTTCACTAAACAGTGACAACCTTTGCAAGTTATAACTCGTACGGGCCAGTATACTCTGTATTGCGTAGTTTGAGTGTTGTTATAGACATTTTGATAGAAAACAATAATGTTTGTGTCCGAAAGAAGTAAGAAAATTGTGCAAATGGCTGCGGAGGTGGATACAAATATCGCTACTTGTTCTAAAGGTATGCAACCCAAACTTATTTTACAATAAATAAAACTAATATTTTTTTACATAAATATGAATGCACGAATGCTTTTTAGTAGTAAAATATTGCTCGTTGATTCAGATCAAACATCTATTACTTCTTCACCACCTCCTAGTGTGGACCCAGAACTTCTCAAGATTTTTGATAACTTGTCCGATGACTCTGATGCGGATCCAAATTATGCTCAACCAGAAGCAAATATTACAAATAGAAAAAAAGGAACCGGGAATGAAAAAGTAAACTGGTTAAACACTCGTGAAATAATATTAAAAAAGGAAAAACCATTTTCAATTTTTCTGCGGCAAGATTTTAACGGTGAAACAAGTGAAATTGATTTGAAGAAAAAAAAGTGCGGTCGACCTCAAATTGCATTTTCCACAAAAGATCTTATAGTTCTCTGGCCCGATGGGAAAGCTATTTCAGAACCTAAAATGAATGATATAAAATCAATTTTGTATCTAATTCCTAATGATTGTCTTCCTTTTTACCTCTCGCTAAGAGAGGTATTGCATTCATGCTAAAAATCGCATATCCAGATTTTATTGAATAAGCACGTTTTAAGGTCCTTACAATCCGATTTTAACATTTTTACGATGATGTCTGTGTGTGTGTGTGTGTGTGTGTGTGGATGTGTGTGTGTGTGTGTGTGTGTGTGTGGGATGTTGGAAGGACGGTTACTCAAAAACTATAAGACTTAAAATTTGTTTAACAACGTATTTCCCAATCGGACATTCCCGGGAAGATCTGAAAAGGTTTTGGTAACAATTGGACAACCGGAAGTAGAAGATTCTTGAAAAAAAATCTTCTAAATATTATTTTTTGAAAATTTTTCTTGATAATATTAAAGAAAAATAAATTCTCTTTCTGATACATTTAAATATTTTTATACATATTTTATAGATTTAGAGATAAAAGGAATATAATATATAAAATAATGTTGTAATTAATTTTACAACCGAAAGAATGCCATGGATTTAAATTGTCAAAAAATGTCAGTGTCAGAAATCCGGAGACATTACTGAAGATTTTTTCTGGGAAGTATATACATTATATTATTTCTTATTGCATTAATAGTTTAATATTTAATATTATAGGTATATTACACATACCCTTCATATATGCTGTTACTTCCGACAATGAATTGGAAACATCACGAAAAATTTCTTCATAGAATGAATTTAAATTTAAAAAATCTAAATATATGGAATAGATATAAGTAGAATTTTTGGTGTAGAGTGTAAGTATACAAGAAATGTTAAATACATTAAGGCGCGAGTAGTTATGTGACTTTTTGGCCTTGACAAGCAGATATGGGCGCCAATGTCAGAATTATAGCTAGTAATTATGTATATAGATGTCATATATCATAATTTCTCATTCTAAATTTAGTGATTTTCCAATTTCATGTGATTTATTTTCCTCGACAAGTCAATTCCACACTCCTGGTGACAAATTAACTACGTGAATTTAGAAAATCCTGAAATTTTTAATGAAAAATTCTGACATTTATGTACATAATTACTAATTATCATTCTGAAACGGGCCCCCACATCTGCTTGTCAAGACCAACAATGTAACATGACTGTTCGCGCCCTATACTTAACCAAAAAAAGGAAGTGGCGAGAGGTATTGTGCTGGCCACAACAGATTTTTATCATAATTTATTTGCTGCTAACTATGAAGAAGATGATATAGATGGATTCGATGCCAATACAGATTTCGTACCGGAAGATGATTAAAATAATTAATTATTACAATATTTTTTCACAAATATAAAATTTTGATTTCAGAGTACAATTTGGTCTATATTTGAAAGAATTATGTTCAGTTATACAAATAAATTATATAAAAATCTAATTTGCATTTTATTTTTCTGCCCATATTATATTCTGCAAGAAGGAACCAAGCCACATTTGAATTTTTTTTGAGAAATCCACTGATAAAAACTTAAATTTATTTTACCCTTTAAATAACTTGTAATTTTTGCTTGACAAACACCTTAACAGTAAAAAACGAAAAGGTACGTGGATTTAATTAAAACAGCCTAACTTTAAACCTCAATAACTCCAAAAACAGTTTTTGTGGGACGGTTCCTTTTTGCATAACTACGTCCAATTGTGATATCTATGTAAATAACTACTAGCCGTCATTCTGACACGGATCCCCATATCTGCTTGCCAAGGCCAACAAAGTCACATGACTGCTCGCGCCCTATAAGTAACGAATTTAACATTTCTTGTACACACAAATAATTGAAAATGTATCTCTTATTTCGTTCTATGAGAAATTTTGTCCTATTCTTCTAATTTGTTCAAATTTCTTTAAATTCGTTGACGGTAGTAGCAGTATTTCTTAAGGATATATGTAATATTAATGTACCCGTAATTTTAAATACATATTTAATTAATAATACAATAAGATATATTAAATGTACTCGTACCTCCTAGAAAAATCTTCCAGTAATGTTAGTTAAATTGTTGATTTTTGACACTAACAATGTATTTATCTGTCAATTACAAACATTTACATATATCTCAACTGTTTTTTGGGCAACGAGATTTATTACAACAGATTATTCTGCATTATTATATATTATCTCTAAACTTATAGAAGATAATAAAAAAATTAAATGTATCAGATTGAGAATTTAATTATCTTTATTATTTGTAGAAACAAATTTTCAAAAATAATATTTAGAAAAAAATTTTTAGAAACTACTACTTCCGGTTGTCCAATTGTTACCAGAACCTATTCAACTCTTCCCATTACTTCCCACACACACACACACACACACACACACACACACACACACACACACACACACACACACACACACACACACACACACACACACACACACACACACACACACACACACACACACACACACACACACACACACACACACACACACACACACACACACACACACACACACACACACACACACACACACACACACACACACACACACACACACACACACACACACACACACACACACACACACACACACACACACACACACACACACACACACACACACACACACACACACACACACACACACACACACACACACACACACACACACACACACACACACACACACACACACACACACACACACACACACACACACACACACACACACACACACACACACACACACACACACACACACACACACACACACACACACACACACACACACACACACACACACACACACACACACACACACACACACACACACACACACACACACACACACACACACACACACACACACACACACACACACACACACACACACAAACACACACACACACAAAACTGTTATAATTGGATTCTAGCGACCTTAAAACGTGCTTATTCACTAAAATCTGTATATGCGATTTTTAGCATGAATCCAATACCTCTCTAAGGCCAGATAGAAATACTGTACGTAAAGCATCTTTAGTCACTAACGGGTCATAACACCCTCGTTTTTCTAACCCATTCGTGACAAAAGGTTAGCTTTATATATTTGTGTCGCAAATAACTATTACAAAATATCTGTTGATAATAATATAAATAAAAAACGCTAGTTTAATTGACTGAAGTTTATCTATTCAATCAAGCATAAAATCTGTATCTGTCACTGCGTTTCATTACATTTTAATAGACGTCTAACAAAACGTTACATCCAATTACACATATGTAACACCTTTCTTTACACTCCAATTACATATCTATAACATCTTTAACACATTCATTACCATCTGAACATTCAAATCACAAAAATCTATCGTCTTCTATTCCATATCTCACCGCGAACTTTGACATTCACACCGGCTGTGACCCTGTTAGCAGTTCAGAGCGCGGCAGGTAGCAAGAGCAGGATTGCTAAAGTTCTCCTGCTGGAGATGATTGAGTTTATAGTGAGATGATAGAAAATACAGATTGAGGAGTCCAAGAAATACGGCAGATGTTCACGGAACAGTCACCTGCCAGACCTTTCACATCGGAGAAATGAGACTAGGAAAAGTTGGCCCTTGATGAGATGAGATCAAATGAGATTTGAATCGTATATGGGATGATAATTATTTTATTACTAGTATAAAGTAGAACTACAATTTATCTATATTTATATGTATATATTAATAAATGCATACATCTAATTTATAAATAAATATCTCATCACGACTTATCCGTTCCTGGATGTGATTTTACAGATTTTGGTAACGATGATGCATACCGGATGTAACACGAAAAAGGGGCCATACACTTTTAACATAGGAAAACAATTTATCCTTGCGCAGAAGTGGCCCATTATTTTTGACAATATTACATCAAATAAATATTAAAGGAAATTGAATTCTGCATCCACTTCCATAATCACATTTTATTTTGTAACAAAAAAAAATGAATTAAATTATTTATAGAAGTTACTTTTTACCTTCCGTCACCTGTAGGTAAGGAAGATATTCTTTGGTCAAAAAAATCAATGATGAGTTTTTAGAGAATAAGTATGTTTCAGGGTCCATATAATACGATTTTACCATTTTTACGATTATGTCTGTATATATGTATGTATGTGTGTGTGTGTGTCTGTGTGTGTGTGTGTGTGTGTGTGTGTGTGTGTGTGTGTGTGTCTGTCTGAGTGTCTGTGTGTGTGACGAAAGTTTCGGATCGCATAACCTCAATACCACGATTCCAAAAATTATATTTTTTTGTATTCCTCTTACATCCAGAAGAATAACTAATTAGATTTTGGTTATAATTGGTCAACCGGAAGTAGCCTCATTTGAAGATTTAACAGTTAAATTTAATTTATTGATATTTAACGTTATTATAACTAACAGAGATGAGGATGTTGAAGTAGATGTTGAGGAAGACACGGAAAGATAGGTAAGGAAATAACTCTAGTGTTACAAGTTTCTAGAAAGATACAAGCGAGATGATTACATTGGTTTGAAAATGTCATGAGGAGAAATGAAGAATATATATTGGATGAAGAATGAATAGCTTAGTAATAGAAGATTGAAGAAACAGAGGAAGACCAAAGATAAAATGGAAGGACTGTATTGCGGAAGATTTGAGAGAAAAGGAACTGAATGAGAACGACACGTAAAACAGAAATGAGTGGAAGAAGAAAATAAAAAATAGCGACCCCTAACGAATGGGGAGAGCTAAAGAAGAAGAAAATGTTAGTGTCAAGTGCAATTTGCATAGTTTGTTTATAAAATAATTTTACTGGAAAGTTATACATAATACACAGGATTGACGGAAGGTATTGTGCTGGCCACAACAGATTTTTTTATCCGTGGAATTGAAACAAATTCACCAATCACAAACAAGGTAGTAATAATGTTTTAACTGCCAGAAAGAACTCCAAATTATAATAGTATATTGAAAGACAAGTATTACAATTATCCTTATTGTAATACGAGTACAGTTTGCATAATCGAGCCGTAGACGAGTTACGCAAAGTATGAGTATTACAAAATGGACATTGTAATACATGTTTTTTTATACTATTTATTCTATTTTGCATTAATTTACTTTTATTTCAAAATTATTATTGAAAGAAATATTAAAATGTCAAGGCTATGGTAACACTGACAGTTTCAGTAAATTTGACATTTGACTTTTTGACAACTGTTATTTAGAAGTTAGGTTAGAGTTAAAATTTGTATTTATTATGTTATGAACCTACAAACAAATACTTATACTTTTATTTAAAAAAATGTTTTACTGTTTGATGTAATTATTTTAGTATAAAAAAGTATAATTGTAGTAATTATATGAGTAATGTCAGGTTATGACAACTAAAATGAAAGATATGTATTTGGCATTTAGATTGTTACCAACTTCACAATTTAAAAAATTCCCATAAGCATTTGTACAATATTGTTCATTGTAACACTGTTTTTGACAAAATTCACTTTGTGAACGTGAAATAGTAAAAATAATTTGTATCAAAATAATATTACTTAATAATTTGGAAGTTTTCTTATGTGAATAATTCTCCATTTTCATTAATAATGACTCAAACAAAGCATGTAGTGATAAGAAAATGTTACGACTTGAAATGGACCGAAAGACTAATCGTCTCTACCCCTAATCACATATTATATAATTTATATTTTTCATGATGTGCGTTGATGGACTTCAACGTCTCAATCAAAGTGAACTTTAAAAACGAATTTTCTTTCCAACAAGCTATGAAAGATATATCGTAATTGCAGAAATCTGCGAATAAAAAGAAAACTAATACACCCACAAATGCGTAATAAACCGTGTTGATATATTTATTAAAATCGATTTATAATACACTGAGAAACTTTTGGTAAAAACAATTATAGTCCATTTTTTTGAGATACCTAACAAAAAAATCCAGATTCCTTACTGTTAAAGATTAAATTAACTCAGGATCATGCTTAAATATTAGAATGGTTATTTATACTACAAGAGATGTAGGTACCAATTACTATTCGAGGACGATGGCAAATAAGTTCAAAAGATTTACATCTCGTGTTACATATAATAAAATTACAACTTCCGATTATTTATTTTTTACCTATTCATTCTTCCTTTCAGATATGTCAAGGAATACTGTTTAATATTAATACATTAAAAATATCTTAGTATTCCATGGAAAATTAAAGACGAAAAACGCTGTAATCTGTCATAATTGACACATCAATGGCAACCTTTAAATGGAAGTATTTATCAAATGCGGACAATTTGATAGAAATTAAATTCAAAATAATAAATTATAAAAATGAACAAATATTTGACACAAATTTAAAATATCTAACTGTTGGTATTTCACAAAGTGGGAGGTAAGTCCAGCTACGTAGGGAAGTATGGACAATACTAATAGCCTACTTACGATATCAGGAGTGGGAAAAATTATTTACTGAATGTTAACTAATAGAACAATAAACATTGATGAGCATTTACTAATAATTATTTTTTTTAGGAAGTTTTTGTACAAACGCTCAAACTTTACAATGTTGTACTCGCGACTAAGATACTTTTTGTGAAATACAGTTTTACTAAACTGAGATGTCGTTGTATTTGCCAAAAGCTCCTTAATTTATAATTAGTTACTAATATATAAATTTAACCATACCTTTTATCCAAGTTTTTAATTGATTTCTTCTTCATTTTTCTTATCCTTCAAATATTTGCTGGTAAATATACCTCGAAGATAATGACATTTATCGATGTCCCTGAAAATATTTGTTATTACACATTCCATGTTTTAAATTTTAGAAGGTCTTTAAAAATCTGTAGAGCCATCTTCGTAACAAAACATTTTATTCAAGCATTAAAAATGGAAAATACTTTATAACAGCTATACATATCTAGTACTAAAAGGCACTGGATCTACAGCCAGAAAATAATTTAAAGTTATCTACATTTAAATATAATATAAATTTTATATAAAAATATATAGTATCTGTTGACTGGCCATACATAAATAAATACATATTCTATGTAAATAGGTATATTGTGTATAAAACTATACAATATGACAAGTCCATCACTAAAAAAAAATACACGTCCATTGGAGAATATCTTGTCAGGTACTTATCGTCGAAAGAACACATTGAGTCAAAACACACTAACATTTCACTCAGCCTGTCAGCTGCAGGTCTGGCACACGCTTAGCCTCGAGGGAGAGGTCCAACGGCACTGGTTTACACGCTTCTTCAACACCAACATCTATGTTCAACTCCGGCTCACTTGCATCACTTGACGCCGAAGGTGGTGGAGTCGTTGCTGAATTCGTCCTCACTGACAAATCTATCGGTTGGTCTTGACCTGGTGCTGGTGGACCTCGAATCCATAAATCCCTCCAAGCTGAAGGATCTGCTAGACTTAAAGGAGGAGGTGGAAGCCATCTTGTCCCTGTTGGAGACACACTAGGAAGCGATGCAGGAGATGCTGGCAGGGCTAGAGTTATCGACGCTGATAACTTTCGTCGGGCGAAACACTCACTGTCACTAGCAGGTGATGGTAATTTATGACTCGGTATTAATCGAAGATCATCATCTGGGTCTGCACTACTCGCTCCACTATCCGACTCCGAGCTTTTGACATCAGCAGGAGGCGGTCGAAAAAGAGGCAGGTAAGGATGCGGTCGCAGCAATCCATGGTTGAGGAGACCGACTCCTGCTGCGGCTTGTTGTTGCTGTTCCTGCAGCAGGCAGTGAATTTTGAACCAGTTGGAGCGGCGACCGTATCTGGAGCCGCTTTTTGACATGCCTACCAAAAGGCACTTGCGTAGACGACAGGCTTTGCAAGCTGTGCGGTTTTTCTTGTTGATGACGCATTCTCCGTTGTTTTTACATTCGGAGATTGAGCCGAGGTTGTTGTAGGTACGTCCGAAGAATGACTGAAAAAAAAATCACTTATTAGGAAGAGATAGTGTCACATTATTTGAAGCATAATAAATTAAGTTGGGGCAAAAATCTCTATTATTAACAGGGTCGAAGAATGGACAAGCAGTCTTACATAAATTATTTATTTCTTCACCGACGTTTCTAAAACCTGAACCCGAATCCGAACCTTTATTCAATTTTCAAAGAGCTGAACCCGAATCCGAACCGATATTTCTTAACGGATTACCCAAAATACGCGTGTGTGTGTGTTTGTGACGATCGTTTCGAATCGCATAATACCATGATTCCAAAAATTATAATTTTTTTGTCTTCCCCAGTTTAGATCCATATGCAAATGTGATTAGATTTTGGTTATAATTGGTCCACCGGAAGTTCCCTGATTTGCAACTTTTAACAGTTTTTCTTGAAAAAACGCAGTTAAAAATCATTTATTAACATTTAATGATCATAAATATTAAAGAATATACGATTTGATTGCACTTTATACTTAATTTGGAGAGGCAAAATAATGGAGATTCAGTCCTTGGTTAAAATATTATTTATTTAAAAACAATACCGACGTTCGGTCTCAATTAGACCATCCTCAGGGTTATGTTTAAAATGTTTTTAGATTTTTTGAGAAATAGTAAATTGTACATAATTAAAAAAATATTAAATTAAAAAAGGAGGTTGTAGATGTCTTCAAACTATAAAAATATAAATAATATGTACATTCTTATCAGAGATCATTATAAAACTCTCCTCCTCCTTCAGTAGATATTAAAGAATAATAAAGATATTCAATTTCCATGGAAAATGCTAATATATTCAAATAATTCAAATTGACAGATGTCAGTATCAATGAAAAGAACATGAATGTGGCAGAGATTAGGATAATGAGATAGATATTGGGGGAGACATGGAAAGATAGAGTAAGGAATGAGAGATGAGGGAAATGGCTCGAGTAATAAAGTTTTTAGAAAGATACAAGAGAGACGATTACATTGGTTTGAACATTTCATGAGGAAAGATGAATAATATATTGAAAAAAATGAATAGCTTAGTAATAGAAGGTAGAAGAAACTGAAGAAGACTAAAGATAAGATGGAAGGCCTGTATTGCGGAAGACTTGAGAGAAAAAGAACTGAATGAGGATAACACGCAAAACTGAAATGAGTGGAAGAAGAAAATAAAAAACAGCGACCCCTAACGAATGAGAAAAGTTAATGAAGAAGATGTCAGTGTTAAGTGCACTATGCATAGTTTGTTCATGAAATAATTTTACTGGAAATATAGGATCTTTTGCAAGAAATTTTATGTATGGAATTTGTACATAGTACACAGGATAGACGGAAGATAATGAGCAGCTTTCGTATAAAACTTGCATAAAAAATACTGTCAGTTCTAGTTTATCAAAGTATAACGTAAAACATGCTTTACACTGTAACAACACCGTACAACTCGCTAAGAATTTTTTCGCCACAATTTAAGGTCCCTTGCAGAGTGTTTGGCTTTTGTAATAATTGTAAAGATGTGTAGAATCGAAGTCAAATCGCGATGTGCTCGTACGTGTACGTATCTGCGATACTTTCTAGCAAGCTAGGTCGCTCTCGCGTATCGCACGCATAACCTGCTGCCTATAGGTCACACAGATGTGACCTCCCGAACGATCTCTACATACACACTTACATATCTTTGCATAATTTATCCCTTATCGCACAAAATATTTTTCCTATTTTGCACTTACAAAGTGAATTTTGTACACTGTTTTTATCAAAAACAGTGATACAATGAAAAAATTTGTACAAAGATTTATGGGGATTTTTTAAATTGTTAAATTTTGCGAAATAGGAAATATAGTATGAAAAATATGTATTACAATGCCCATTTGTAATACTCGTAATCTGCGTAACACGCCTACGGCTCGATTACGCAAACTTTAGTCGTATTACAATAAGGATCATTGTAATACTTGTCTTTCAATATACTATAGGCGATGGGAAATTAGGGTACCTATATACTCAGGGTATGGCCATGACGTGGTCGCGTATCGTCCGCCATTAGGGGGCCACTGTCCTATTCGTTGTTGTTGCACAAATTATTATGTATTTTCGTGGCTACTTGTTTTATTTTCATGCAAAACATTCAAATATACTTCTTATAATTTTTTATTTAAGTAATACTTTTATTTTATTTATTTGTATATTTTCTTGAGATACTGATTACGATGACTTGCAATATTGAAAACACATCAAAAATACCAATATTAAGCACAAACATTTAAATTTTTAAAAGGTAAGTTTAAAATATATACTTATTATGTAAATAATAACTCCAGTTATTAAATTTGATGTGTTAATAACAACATATATCCTATGCCCTACATAACCTCTAAATCTGTCATAATAATAATAATTGTGTATCTCTTAAATAAATGAATTTTTATTACCTTTATAGATTCATAGTGTGATTTTTTTATATTCCTGTATAATATAATATCACATTTCTTACAAATAAATAGGGAAATGAATTATCAGTATGTTTGACATTTGCCCGCTAATGGCGGTGATTTCGCCCCATGGCCATACCCTGTATATAAAGGTACCCTATGGGAAATAAGATCGCAGCGCCAAAGTGGAACTAATGTTAACGGGATAATTTCCGATTTACTAATTGTATTCATGCATTAAGTGTATAATATTAAGAGATATTACATATGTAAACGTAAATATTATAAACATAATAGATAACACTTGTGTTTATACAATCAAGAAAATGTCACGTGTATAATTTATCCCGTCAACTATAGTTCCGAAAATGCCACCAGATGTCATATTGCTTATTTCCCATCGCCTATTACGCGCCTCCTCGCTCTCCTCTTGTTTCAGTTTATTACAAATTTTCCCAGATCTGCAACAGGTGACTGTCGGTTTATTGAGACGTATCAAGGTTTATAAGAAATTCTTCGCACGATGATTGACTCGTATCGGATCCAATTAGTGGCTAATAACTGGATTGCGTTCAGGTTACATGATACAGATTTTCGCTAATGGACGGATATCCAATTTGCAATCCTGATTTTGGAAGTATACCAAATTACTTGCAATTCAATTAATAAGTTATTAAATGAAATAATTGCATTACATTCAATTTATATTGAGAGAAAACATCTTCTGTAGCTCAATTATAAAACAAGTATTGGATACAAAGTCAGCATGTTTATTGTGTATAAAGTACAAGTCGAATTCATCTTGTTGCCATTTTAATTGTAAATTAAATTGTCAACCAAGATCCGCGATAAATTTCCCCCTGTCCTTTTTTGGTAAGATTCAATAAACGAGTTCCGGGTTTGAATTTTGGATCATTAACTGCAGTGATCCAGAATTGCATGCTCGACGCCTCGATAAATAAAAAGGTGAGGCAACTAATTACTTGGAAAAATTTCTCTCGATCTGTTTCATCAGCTTCAGATATGGAAAAAAATCTAGTTTACTTATAATTATTCCCCGAAGAAAGCGCGAAGTGTCACTTCGAAGAAAAACGGTGTGAAATATTGAATTAGAATTAATTAAATCAAATGTGTACTTATCTGATTCATTTTCTAAAATTTAAAATAATTAATACATTCTAACGAAAAATACATAAATACACTAGCGGTCGTTTAAATCGAAACTCAACACAAAGGTTTTTTTTATTATTAGATGAATAAATCAATAAAATTTTACATAAATGGGGTTTCGTGGCTGTACGCCGGAGTGTCTAGTCGCGAATCTGGGGATCCGGGTTCGAGCCCGACCTACGCCAAAAATTACTTCTAATTTTAGTGGCACAAAATTGACTCCTATGGTGCCAGCAATGAGTGCCCGTGAAGTGACGCCTGGTAAGCACCCGCATGGTACAAATATTTCATCATTACAGATATCTGTGTACAAAGCAGATTGACATACCCAGTATTGGGTAATATGCCGTGATGATATATTTATTTTATTTATTTATATATAAAAAAACAGGAAAAATTCAATGAGAACTGTGTCCTCTACTAATCAAGGCATGGATTGAATAAGATTGCGAATAACATTTTGCGGTATTTCGTTCCATGGCACTTCGACAACAGTCCATAGTTCTTCTACATTTTGTATCTGGATACATCGCACTACCGTTCCTACTACAAATTTTCAATGGGCGACAAATCTGGAGAACGAGCCAACCATGGAAGCACTGGTATTCTGATTAAAGAATGTTAATACTCTTCTCGCGTTATCCTGCTGAAATACGGCTGCTGGATGAAGTTGAATATGTGGAACAACTTCTGGTATTAGGATCTCGTCAGTGTTCAAAGTGCCGGGAATATGAATTCCAGTTGTAAGAAATTGCTTCCTACACCATAATTCCTTGTGTAGGCGCCGTATGACATGTACGAATGCAGGCCACATTACCTCTTTCACCCTGGCGTCGTCTTACAAGTATCCAAGCGTCATTTTTACCTCCCGCTACTCTTGATAAGGGAGGTATAGGGATCGTGCAAAAAATCGCATATTGAGATTTTAGTAAATGACCACGTTTTAAGGTCCCTAGAATACCATTTTAACATTTTCAAGATGATGTCTGTGTGTATTTGTGTGTGTATGTGTGTGTGTGTGTGTGTGTGTGTGTGTGTGTGTGTGTGTGTGTGTGTGTGTGTGTGTTCTCTTTACGGTCTAACTCAAATACTATCGTTCAGAAAATTTTGAAACCTTGTGTTTTTACCTTATTCTAAAATAATTAGTTTGATGGAAATAGCAGTTTACTGGAAGCTCAAAATAGTTTTTCTTCAAAAAATACCTTTAAATGTTATCTTTTCGCAATTTGTTATTATAAAAATTAAAGATTATTCCATTTTCTACAGGTTTGCTTTAATACTTTTTCTATATATTTTATGGATAAATTTATAAAATAATATAAAAATTATATCTCGGAGCTTATGCTACTCGTATAAACACAACTCCCTGGTTACACAGTTCAGCTCAAAGTATGAGAGATAAATTAATAACAGCAACGTTTTCAAAAGAAAATTGTAAATAGAACAATAGTTACATGGAAAGGAACTTAAGATACATAATTTCTAGTATTAGTAAATATGCAGGTATGTATTTACATAAAAAAATAAATAAATATATTATTACGTCATATTACCCATTGCTGGGTGTGCTAATCTGCGTTGTACACAGATTTCGGTAATATTTATACCGTGCGGGCGTTTACAAAGCGTCTCCTGACGGGTACTCATTTCTGGCATGGAGAGTGCATCATAATGAGTAATGAGAGCCCATAGATACATGTATTTAAATTAATAAAAATTAAATGGCGAGAGGTATTGTGTTGGTCATATCAGATTTTTTCGATAGTATTTGTACTTGTTCACCTATAAAGCCCGTTCATTTTTATATTTACCTTTAAACTACGTTTATTATTCTCGTACCATTTTCAAAACAATGAGCTTGGCTCAGAATATTTTTATGTAAAATTTCTTATAACTATTATAAATAAATTTGCCTTCATATTTGTTGTGAAGAATACACCATAAAAATCACAATTGTTCGATTACTAAGTAATTGATTTCAGTTACATTCGAAATTATATTGTCAGGATCTTTTTTATTTTCGCGCTTTTCAGTAAACTATTGAATATTGCATACAATGTCACATATTTTGTAACAATAACAAAAAATGTATAAAAATTTCTATCTTTCTATTTCTTATTTATGAATCGGTGAAGAATTGAGAAGGCCACAGAACTACCGAAGACATACGTCTTTTAAAGGTGACAGTTCTTGAGATAAACAAAAGAATGTCATCGGTCAATTCCATCCAATATAAAGTAACTCAAGCGTGGTTGCAGTAGCTATATCTCTTAATGAAATAATAGCAGAGTATGAAAGATTTATAACCTGAGCTAGTCGTGTATTCTGTGTCACAGACAACGAACACGCGCTTATGAACACGTACAGAATCATTGCTACAATATTCTCTCATATCATACGTAGGTAGAATAAACACAAGGAAATATTAATAATAAATATATCAACAAGCTTAATGTTCATTATGTTGGTTGCAGAATTTATATACTTAACCACATTTTAGCTAAAGAAATATTTTTGGTTAATGTTGACAATTTTTTTACCTCTCGCTAAGAGTATTGGATTCATGCTAAAAATCGCATATTCAGATTTTAATGAATGAGCACGTTTTATGGTCCCCACAATACAATTTTAACATTTTTGTTGGATGTATGTGTGTGGGACGTTGGACGGACGATTACTCAAAAACTATAAGACTTAATATTTGTTTAACTACGTATTTTCCAATCGGACATTCATAGGAAGAGCTGAAAAGGTTTTGGTAACAATTGGACAACCGGAAGTTGCAGATTCTTGAAAAAAAATCTTCTAAATTTATTTTTTGAACACATTTAATTTTTTTATTATATCTCGTTTATTTCCTGGGAGGTACGAGTACATTTATTATACATATATTATTGAATTATTAATTAAATATGTATTTAAATTATAAGTATGTTAATATTACATATATCCTTAAGAAATACCGCTAATACTGTTAAGGAATTTGAAGAACTTTGAACATATTAGAATAGTAGGATAAAAATTCTCATAGAAAGAAAGAAGAAATACAATTTCAATTATTTATTCGTTACTTATAGGGCGCGAGCAGTCATGTGACTGTTGGCCTTGGCAAGCAGATGAGGACCCGTGTCAGAATGACGGCTAGCAGTTATTTACATAGATGTCACAATTGTCATATGTCGTAATTTTTCATTAAAAATTTTAAAATATTCTGATTGTTATCAATAGTATGGAATATACTTATTGTCGAGGAAAATAATCCACATGGATTTGGACAATCATAATGTTTTGAATGAAAACTTATGATACTTGACACCTATGTACATTATTACTAGCTGTCATTTTGACACGGGCCTTCATATATACTTGTCAAGGCTAACAAAGTCACATAACTGCTCGCGCCCTATGTAACATAAAATGAAAAGGGCGAGAGATATTGTGCTGGCCTCAATAGATTTTTTTTTGCATTAAGCAGGTTTCAGGTTACTGAGTTGCAAATTATATACGGAACTTAAAGTTCGTAGTAGATTTCGAATCATTCGGGTACAGCAGTTTATTTTAGCAACAATAGAAGCATTTAAATTCAGAGAATAGAAGGATCTAAATTGTCATTTTAATAATTTAAAGTTATCTATTCAAGAAAAGGTACTTTATTTGAATCGTCAATAATGTGCACAAAATTTGTTAATAAAAGTTCAGAAATCGGCACTAAAGTAATCCAATATACGACGATTTCATGCAAAATTCAGTGTTGCCAACCTTATGATAATTATTGTTCATGTAAGATAATTTTGGCAGGTGTACGATGAACAGTACATTTGTACGTAAATGATAAAAAATATGTGCAAGAAGAACGAACTTAATAATTCCGATGAGGAAGTTTTTGATAAAAAAATAAACGTAATTTTGAGTGTTTTTACCTCTCGCTAAGAGAGGTATTGCATTCATGCTAAAAATCGCATATCCAGATTTTATTGAATAAGCACGTTTCAAGGTCCCTACAATCCGATTTTAACATTTTTACGATGATGTCTGTGTGTGTGTGTGTGTGTGTGTGTGTGTGGATGTATGTGTGTGTGTGTGTGTGTGTGTGTATGTATGCAGGATGTTGGAAGGACGATTACTCAAAAACTATAAGACTTAAAAATTGTTTAACTACGTATTTTCCAATCGGACATTCATGGGAAGATCTGAAAAGGTTTTGGTAACAACTGGAAAACCGGAAGTAGAAGATTCTTGAAAAAAAATCTTCCAAATATTATTTTTTGAATTTTTTTCGTGATAATATTAAAGAAAATTAAATTCTCTATCTGATACATTTAAATATTTTATTATATATTCTATAGATTTAGAGATAAAAGAAATATAATATATAAAATAATCTGTTGTAATAAATTTTACAGCCGAATGAATGCCATGGAAAATAGTTGATAATTTAAATTGTTTGTAACTGACAGATAAATGTCAGTGTCAGAAATTCGTAGATATTACTAAAGAGTTTTTCTGGGAAGTGCATACATTATATTATTTCTTAATGTATTAATAGTTAAATATTTAAAATTATAGGTCTATTACATATATCCTTCAAAAATACTGTCAATCCTGACAATGAATTGGAAACATTTCGAAAAAATAGAAGAGAACAAAATTTCTTCATAAAATAAATTTAAAATTAAACAATCTAAATATAAGGAATAGATATATGTAAGTAGAATTTTTGTTGTAGAATGTAGGTATACAAGAAATGTTAAATACAATAGGGCGCCTTGACAAGCAGATATGGGGACTCATGTCAGAATGATAGCTAGTAATTATGTATATAGATGTAAATATCATAATTTCTCATTCTAAATTTAGTGATTTTCGAATTCCATATGGTTTATTTTCCTCGACAAGTAAATTCCACACTCCTGGTGACAAATTAACTACGTGTATTTAGAAAATCTTGAAATTCTAAATGAAACATAATGACTAATTATCATTCTGAAACGGGCCCCCACATCTGCTTGTCAAGGCCAAGAATGTAACATGACTGTTCGCGCCCTATACTTATGTAACCAAAAAAGGAAGTGGCGAGAGGTAGTGTGCTGGCCACAACAGATTTTTTACAATCAATAACTCCAATATCCGAGATTAAACATAAACATTTTCACAATTGTTCGATTCAAAATAATATTTAATATGCGTCTCGGCATTGAAGTTTGTTTTTATCACGAATATGGAATTTATTTCCCGAGATCCATAGGGCCGAGTAAAATAAACCATATAAAATGATACATTAATATCGATTACGTAACGATGTTTTTCTTAGAGTTAAATGCTTATAGAATTTTATGCTAATTTCCATTATGACTATAATAAAAATGCCATGAAAAAAAATCGAAAAATAGCTATTTATGGCGTAAGTGTTAAAAGTGTCATTTTATTTTGTGAGAAGACGCGCAGCCGAGTGATCCAACATTTCGAACAAAATAAAACTACTTTTAACACGTACATTATACAATATTTTATCTACCAACACTATTATTTTTCATTTAAATTTGTATTTCTAATTATTTTTTGGCACGTCAAAAGTCGATTTGTTGATTCATTCATTACCTAGGTAACTAATTCACTTTCAACACTGCTGTTAACGCTGGTGTCATAAAATGATATTTTTAAGTCCAAAGATAAAATTAAGAAGCCTACTTTTAATAGGGTTTGTAGTTAAATGTTATTTTGTATATTGAATTAGAGTGACATAAAAGAAAGAAGTGAATATTTTGTGTCGCTATATGATATTTTTTAAATAAATAAAATGTATGTACAATTTTACGCATAGTTAGTTAATACTCGTATGTTTGAAGTGTATATTTATTCACAAAAAGTGCTTATTCATTTATTTATTTCATGACATTCTAATTGTTTGTAAAATATAACATGTATTCATTTATTACATTCATGTCGCTCTTATAATAATCATATTCAAATAAAATTAATATAAAAGTTTACAAACATTTTATAACATTTAACTCATTTAAAATATGAAATTTGAAAGCAAACATTTTTGATTTTAATATTTTATTATAATTCTTATTTCTGTAATTAATGACTAAGATTGTATAATACCTTCAGTTAATTAAATTTCATGCAGGCAGTACCGTTGCTTTCTCAGTTGTGTTTCCGGTGCATTGCTACAAGTAGTGACTATTTAGCTGTAAATTTTGAACATTTTTTGTAAAAATAAGGTAAGTAATTTGTAATAATACTTTTTTGAAATGCTGCATATTCATACAACTCAAACAATAATTTTCATTTTACATTACATTATGTAATTGCATAATTGATTTTTGTATTATAAATGAGCATGCCAAACTAAAAATGCACTCTTAAGTACTGTTAATTTTGTGGATATTGGAAAAAATATTTTTGTTTTGTGATCACTACACTGAGTACTATACAGGGTGATAAATGCCACTCTTGAAATCTCCGGAAGCAAAATCGTCGTTGATTTCTTAAATATAATGGTATATACAAGAATATTTATTAATTTCGAAAGACACAAAAAAATGTTAACCAAAATTTAACTAGACATAAGTTGATCGTAGTAAGAATTTTGTATCACTTTCGATTTTAGCGGAAATGTGTACAACTTTAAATCTAGCATACAGGGAATCGGTATTTTATAATTTATTTATTTTTCAGAGTGTACATAAAAATTACCTTCATAACGATACCAAAATATCATAGATTTACTACAACCATTTCAAAATAGCGACGATTTATTTTATTAATATAATTCTATAAAAATAATTTTATTGCCTTAAAACAAAAGAAAGGTATACTCACATCAGTTTTTTTTACTGTAATATTACAATAACAATAATTTTTTTGTTATAATAATTATGGTCTAAATGCGTTACTCAAATGAAGAAATGGTTGATATAGTTCTAATATTCGGAGGTTGTCAAAGAAATTATATTAAGGCCCTGCAACTTTATGGAGAGAAGTATCCTCACTTTTCTATTGTTTTAAAATAAAATTGTTTTCACAGCTTGTTATGATTTATTTTATATGGAAATTTATTAATACACATTTAAAAAAAAATTGTGTCACCATTTTTTGATAGTAATTTTATGTACATTCTGTAAAACATGCAAAACTACAGATTTCCCTTTGTTAGATTTAAAATATACCCACTTCCGGTTCTAGCGGATACAAAATTCTTATTACGCTCATCATATGAGCCCCTAGTTAAACTTTGCTTATTAACATTTTTTTTGTATCTTTCAAAATAAACGAAATATTCTTGGTGCCGGACTTACGCCGATCACCCTGTAAACTGACATATTTTTAAATTTTTGCAAAATATTCTAAATTAGCGTTACAGTGATGCCAAATACTTGCACTTTCATTAAAAAATAACCTGGTTATTAACTTTTCAAAATTTTGATATTTAAATGTATTATCAGTTTGTGACAATTAACATGTGTGTGTACTTTGTTGGAAGAAGTATTTTGACGTTTACCTGATGTATCATATATTTTTAATTATTTTGAACAATTCGAATAATCTAAAATTCAAAAAGTAGTAAAATTGAATTAAATTTAAATAAAAAATAGTTTTTGAATCCATTGACATTTCACGAACAATGGATAAATGGAAGTAATAATAAGTTTATTTTATTTATTTATTTGTAACGATAACAATCAATGTAATATACCATCCCATATATCTCACTCTATTACATTACTGGGCAAGTACCACTTGTTTGGTTGACAATAAGAAATGACAGTGTGTATAGTCTAGCTGTGAATAAATGGAGCAGAGTGACTGTGGGGCGTGCAAACACGACTGAGCCTCTCTCGCCTTGTAAATTACAACACAGCACATCCGTTACCGAGGCTGATTAATAGCGGGGAGTCGCGATGCAATATTTCACGTTCGATTCGCGAGTGGAGCACAATGGCGCCTCCGTCACGCAGCCCAGGAACTCGGAAGAACGGGACCGAGTCTTCCGCCTAGAGATAACCAAAGGTTATTAGTTTCTAATAGCGCTCTAATGCAGCTTCCACAACAGCCAGCCGAGGAAGGAGTAATTGCTGTACTTACAGCATAAAGAGCGTATTACAAACCGAAAGGGAACACAAATTGTGAATATGTTACATCGAGTGGAGTCGTAAGAGGCTGCTCTTTTTGGTCGAAATCTCATTTCGTCTAAGCTTACTTCAGATAAACTCAGTATTTTTTTTATCTTTTTTTGTAATGAGGTGTGCGATATTGTATATATACTTTGGTTCACGAAAGATGACTATTCATGGTCACTTGTTCGAAGAAAGAATACACAGCACTTTATACAGTAGTAACTTAGCAACATTTCATGTTAGAAATAGAGTGATTATTCGACGTATGTCTATACAGTTTATGTTGTGTTACAGATATACGTAAATGGTGACATTACCTTCCAATACATTACAAATAATAATGACGTATGTCGTAGAGTTACAGATATCTAATTATGTACTGCACTGCCCTCTGTCCTAATAGTTATCCAGTGACGTTGACATTTAAATCAAATTATTATTCCATGGTTTTTGTCAAGTCTATATTTTTGGGTTTTGCAAAAACATAGGTGAAGAGCATAAATCTTTAAGAAAGGCATTATTTAAAAAGAAACATAATTTTCAAATAAATTATACTTATTTTTTTCAGTTCAAATGTAACCATAAATATTTCATGTTGCACGTCTATGTATACGAAATGCAGTGAAGTTATCTGCTAGTAATATTATACCATATGGTTAATAAATGACCTTGAATTGTCATCTTTCATGAACCAAACTATACCTACTCACATCCTCCCTTGATGCTGCATCACTCGCGAAATAAACTCAGAATGATCTAAGCAACTCAGTTCAACGGAAGGGATAATCTTCCGAGTAGAACTTTTCATGGTTAAAAACAAAATAGTATTTTATGTACCAAGGGCGTTACTATGATCATAATGCCAGGAGGGCGACGAGGATCTAGCCCGAGGGCCTCTGGCCCGAGGGATAGATGTCGTCCGATGAGCATTATCATCTAGTAACGTTCGTGGTGCATACAAGATTTTATGTCTCACTAGAATATCTAAAACAAGTTTTAATTGATAATAATTTTGATTACAATAATGCTCAAATTTTGGCGTTGCTAAGGATGTTGTTTAATTGTTTTATTTATTATCAACGTTTATTTATTTTTAAAACATCAACGATGATCGGGTACGGTGTATATAAACATATCCAAGACAACCGGGGCATAATGGATATGTTTATATACACCGTATCCTAGCAATAAACAGTGCATAATACTTTAGTGAGACATAAATGTAATATATGAATTTTAGGGTAAGAATTACTAATAGTAACTAACGGTTGGTTGCACCAACATAACTCAAATTTTAAACTTTCTTAAAAAGACAATATTGCATCGAAATAAAATGTTAAATTATTACCTATGGACTGCTGTCAAAATTTTAATTATCATTTTTACCTCCCACTACCCTTGATAAGGGAGGTATAGGGATCGTGCTAAAAATCGCATATTGGTAAATAACCACGTTTTAAGGTCCCTAGAATCCGATTTTAACATTTTCACAATCATGTCTGTGGGTGTGTATGTATGTGTGTGAGTGTGGATCCTCTGGACGCTCTAACTCAAATACTATCATTCGGAAAATTTTGAAACCTTGTATTTCGACCCTACTCTAATATGGAAAGAAGCCATTAGATTTTGGTTTAAATAACCGGAAATGCCACTTAACTTGAAGCTCAAAATAGTTTTTCTTCGAAAAATACTTTAAAAAGTTACTAAATACCATGAATAGCTGTCAATTTTAAATAAATAACCTATGAATTGAAATATAAACAGTTTACTTTTGAGGAAATATCATATGAAAAAATAGCAGACTTACAGATTACAATTACGGGGACGGCAATGAACATAAGAATACTTCGAATTAAAGTAATAAGAAAAGTTTATATTGTTTTGCAGTAATTCCTGGACATATCTTTCACCCATATTGTTAGGTTTCCATCCAAATGAACAACTTTAGGGGCTGTACATTATAATACTTCAAATTCCGACATAATTGCACACAAGGATGTTATAAAATTGCACAGTTTTTATTTAAACGTCAAGACCTGAAAATTTTCACTTCAATGTTTATAACAAAAAGTGAACAAATAAAGTATCCATAGCTACTGGGCAATTGAAATCGCAAACGTAATTTACGTAAAATGTAACGTCAGTAGTAGATATTTTTCTTTAAATAGCTATGTTTGAAGAAAAAATATAATGTGTCATTCGGAGTAAAATATACCAATAAAATACTTTTTGAAAAACGTGAAACCGGCTCATTCTAGTAGTATATGATTCATGATTAATAATATAGGCAACTTTGAAAAGTGGATTGCAACTCTTAATATGAAATTTATTTTTATTTGTATTAGAATTGAGTATTATTAATGTCTAAATGATTTACAAAACTTTTACATATAAATTGAATATATCTTTATGGTCTCTTCATCGGAATTATATTAATAATTATAATGATCACTTTCTCTGGTACATTAACCGTTTACCACATGACTATCAAATAATTTGCTAATTAGCTAAAATGTGTTTATCATCCATTCGCTTTTTACAACCTAAACTTCTTGTATTTCTTTTGTAATTGTTGGTCACCCATCCGCCCACCTTAACCCATCATCCAGGTTAGGATTGATTAGTCCATAGCGTGTGTGTATGTGTGTAGAAAGTTTCATTTACACCGCGGTGCAACCTCGGCCTAGGCCAAGCGGCACGCACGTAGCGTGGCTTGGCGAATTCAACCTGCTGCGCGACCGCCTCTTTCACCGTGTTTTCCCACGACCCCGCAACGGGCCGGGGGGCGAAGGGGAGGGGGATAGCGCGCGCCGCCAGGACATACCGCACACTTTCATCGCGGAGTAGCAATAGGTGCATCGGAAAATACTAGCCGAAATTAGAAAGATATTAGATGATACAGAAAAAAGTATTAGGTTGATGCATAAGTTCGTACTGTTTTTGGTTTCTAGGGCAAAAGTGCCCTGGAAAACAATTTGTTAGACTTTATGTCAACGTTGTTTTAATGTTGTGCTATTATTTAATAGTATATATAATCAAGTAAAAAAAAACCTAGCATTTCCAACATATCCTTTCATTTAAGTTTAACATAAGAGTCAAGGTATCAGATGCCATTTGTGCTGTTTACGTAAAGAACGCTTATGACGAATGTACAGCACGAAAATGGTTTTCTCATTTCAAGGAGGGCCACGTGGAATTAAAAAACTGCTATATCGTTGGGAGGCAATCGTAAATAATGCAGAAGAACTCTTGATTATACTTCATTTCACGTAAGAAAATAGTAGATGGCGCTTGAGACCCGGCCGTTTTTACATGCATTAAATAAACAATATAAATTCGTGGAACCAAAATTTACTGAGCTTTGAACCCAGAGCCTTCTTTCTTGTGTTTTAATAGTAGTGTTAGACGAATATACCCTCCTATTCAAAGCATTGAATACTCATATGACATATTACATATAACTGAGGAGTGACACACATTGTTAATAATCACTTACAAAAAATAATGGGAAACTAAATTTTGTAATACATACATATTTAGAGACTTCAATAATACATTAAGTCGGAAACTTTAAAGTTTTTGAAATTTCTATTATATAATCAAGTCCAAATTTTATAGATAAATTAATAAATATATCATTACGGCGAATTTCCTATTGCTGGCTGTTTCAATCTGTTTTGTTACATGCAGATGATGATGACATCCGTACCATAGAGGTCACTTTTGTGCCATTTAAATTTCGAAATTATTTTGTCGTCGGTCGAGATCGAACCCGGGTTACCAGACTCGGGAGACGCCATCCTATATACTCGTAAATGAAATATTTAATATACGATCCCAATATCGGTCGATATGTTAAGGTCGCTATGAAAAGACAATTGAAAGTATTTATCTTAATTATAGTATAGGTGCAGTAAAAAATTTAAAGATGTCCGATCAAGGTCATCTATATCATGAACGAATTAACAAATTGGTATACATTTATCTCTTTACTTTGCAAAGGCTATAAGCGTGTGCGACAAGGATGGATATAATACGCTTGTCTTTCAAAAATACATTAAGTTAAGACATTACACTTTAAAACGATGCTCGTTGTTGATAATACTTTCGCTGTAACGTAAGTTTATTTATTAAGTCAGATACATTACCTTGATTCATAGCCGTACGAATAACGTTATTTTCTGTCAGTGTCACTAACACTGACATTGTGTCAGTATCTTATTTTGTACATATTTGGTTTAACTTTTACTAATAAACTTACCAGTTGACTTATTTTTGAATTTTGAACGCTTTTATTGTAATATATATTTTTTCTATTTCGGTGTTCTTATGTTTCTATAAACGCACTGTTTTGTACTGCAAACACGACGTTTAGAAGATCTATAAGCGTACTATTTTTGGCGCCTTTCATGTTCTAGAGTTGGTAGTCATGCTTTCATAACTGACAGATGACAGATAACCTCAAAATGGTAAGTTGTTGATAATATTTCAACATATTACTTTTAATTATGGATTTTTATACTTTCTTTAGGTGATATGACTAGAAAGGAATATAATATTAATTTCACAACCAGGATCAGACCTTGAATCATAAATACAATACACCTTGCAATACACTAATTAATCAATAGTTGACAAAATATGAAATTTCAATTGTTAACGAGAAGCGTTACCAACATAAACATAACTAACAAAAAAAATACCTAGTCATAATTTGACGTCGCAATTTAAATAAATTTAATCGTAAAATTACCTCAATAGAAAAAATAGTATAAAAAACACGTATCATAAGGCCTGTTGACGCACTCGTCCTTTGTAAAACTCGCCTAGCGGCTCGTTTTCCAAACTTGGACTCGTACGTTAACAGATTGTCTTATGATACTTGTGTTTTAATGTACTATTTAAAATAATAATATAATAGTAGTATCTTATGTACCCTCATAAAAACTAAGCAAACGACATTAATGAATTTGTCAAAATGGGCGGAATAAAAATCTGAATTCATACAATTCGTAGATGACCTTGATCGGACATCTTTCAAAATTTTTACTGTACATCTTTACAAAACCTGCAGCCTTTGCAGTAGGCATAGAGTCTAAGAATTAAGAATAGGTATACGTTTATAATCCTAGATGCAATTTTTTTCAAGAGCTTATGATAAGTATATACATAAATTTGAATTAAAATATTATGGTGCCATAAACCGAATACTTCAATAATTAATGTCTAAAAATTGTATTACCTATTACATATTTTCTTATGCATTTCTTATTTTTTCAGAATGTCCGATACAATGCTGCTTATATGGAATTCCAATGATAGACACATTGAAGTCTTTTCACATTGCCGCAGCCTTATTTTCAATGGTGAGTGATTTTTAGAAGTTTTTCTTCACTTCACAAGTTAATTTACAATCAAATTTAATTAAAAGAAAATCACTATTTTGTACCATAGAACAATGCATTAAGGGGGTATAAACCAAAAATCAAAATTGTAGTATGAAAAATTCTAAAAACAAATTTTCAAACCGCATATTTCTATTGTTAAAGATTGAAAAATTATGAGTTTTAAAAAACGCGTCCGCCACTTCTGACGTCATACCGACATCAGCCGGCCGAGCCAGCATTGGGCAGGATGGGTATACGTCTTAAACAGAAGCAATCTCCAAATATATTATTGGATTACATTTTGAAAAACTACTTAAAACCCAAATCTTGTCAAGCATCACAGCAGAGCCATGAAAAAAAAAAGCGACAGGCGACACTCTCAACCTGTCGCCCTATAGTTATCATGTTTTTTGTTTCATGCCTCTGCTGTGATTCTTGACAAAATTTGGGCTTTAACTACAAATGTTTTAAGTAGTTTTTCAAAATGTAATCCAATAATACATTTGAGAATCTTCTAAATGTAACATTAAATTAAAATTTTCTCTTCAAATTGTGCTGATGATAGACACTTTGTATTAATAATGTGACATATTTATGGTTAATTTTTATTGGAACCTACGGCCTTCTATCGTTTTTACACCTCCTTTAATAATATATTATTTCGTACGAAAATATAATGGTAAACAATTAATACAAGTACATAGACAAGCATACATTATGGGCAGAAATATTAAGTTGTACAAAATTCTCTTTACACACTATATTCTTTACTGTGCTTTAAAATGACAGGATGGCCCGAAAATGATTTGACGGTTTTTAAGTCTCCAATGAGTAGTTTCACAGTTTTAGCACTGTTTAAATAACTAGAAATCAATTTGATAGCAGTTTACATGTCTCCCAAAAAAAAAAATAGTTTGAAATTGTATTATTGTTGAAGGGAACTACTTTGAACATATTTAAAATAAAATTCTAAAAAATATGAACCATATGTCTTATTCTCAATTATTCTAGCGTGACCATTCAATCCACTATCAAACTGATTGAAACTTAGTGAATAAATTTGCAACAAATAACCTGTATTTGAACTGTCAAATGAAGACAGATGAACAAACCATTTTCAGAAATCCACTGATATGAAACTCATAGGATTTGTGAAGGTAGCAATAAATAAACAAATGCGTTTCATCTCTCCGCGTCTGCTTGATCGTCTGCAGAGCGAGTTTCTTCACATTATTTATGTAATTGAAGCGAACGTCATGGCAAATGAGCGACTCCGAATCGGCTCGCTATTAATCACCGCGTGAGTGTGTGCGTGTGTGTACGTGTGCTCCAGATGACAACCGGCCTCCAGCGAATCCATTGCGTCATCAAGTTCACCATATAGATCAACTTTTCATGGATTTTTTCTAGTTTGAAATGATTTATTTATTTTAACTCTCGTTAAATATTATTCAGTGGACTATTTACAAACGGATGAGTGTTGAAAGAATAGTTATGAAATGTCTAAGTGTTTTTCATAACAATATTTAAATAAGTTAAATAACTCATTCATTATATGTAGTGCATTTCATCTAGACTCTAGATCTAGATCTTCAACAAGTAGGTACAAAGTGTTTGCGATACAATAATGAATAATATATGCACTCATTAAATGTTATGAAAACAGTCTACAAATAATTATGTAAATGAAATATGATAATAATAATTAGTTCAAATTTAGCATCTGCACAACAATGGTCCTCCATTGTAGTAACGAATTAGAACATGGGTAATTTATATTAAAACTAAATTTGAAAACTGTACGTTCAAGGCCAGCAAAGTTTAAAACAGTTTTTCTAAATAAAATATTTGATGTGGCCAGCACATTAACTTCCGTCTATCCTGTATATTATGTACAAATTCCATACATAAATTTTCTTGGAAAAGATCCTATATTTCCAGTAAAATTATTTCATAAACATACTATGTAAGTTACACTTGACACTGACATCTTCTTCTTTAGCTTTCCCATTTGTTAGGGGTCGCTATGTTTAATTTTCTTCTTCCACTCATTTCTGTTTTACGTGTCGTCCTCATTTAGTTCCTTTTCTCTCAAGTCTTTCGCGATGCGGTCCTTCCATTTTATTTTTGGTCTCCCTCTGTTTCTATTACTAAGCTATTCAATCTTTCAATATATTCTTCATCACCTCATGACAAGTTCAAAGCAATATAAACGGAAGTGAACTCTCGAGTGCCGCAGTATTACCAACTGATAAGTACCTTATCATAAATGAGAAATGATCGTTCCAACTATAATTATTATAAAGAAAAACGGTTAAATATGTGTATTATCAGTCATATTGTAATTTTTTCATTCTTCGATATTTACCGATTTCTCGTAAAAGACAACGTCAAATTATCGATCCTGTGCACACTATAGTTGCCGTCAAATATGTATGGACTGGAGATTTATACACTGTTACCAATTCAAGGGCAAAGTTGAAAATGATAAGATATGAAGAAACGGCAACGCTGCAGGGCCAGGGACAGGGTACGGAAAAGGGAAAAAAATAAACATCAGTTCATACTTTTTTGACGGCGAGTATAATATGTCATGATTTATTTGATACATGAACGATATTGTCAATTTTCGTACGTAGGTAAATGTGTGGAAACAATGGCCCGTATTACGAGCTCACTTTTATAATAAAGGCGCTTTTATTGAGCATACTCGTCATAAGAATATTAAGTAAAAGCGCGCTCCATGAAAGAGCTTTTATTATAAAAGTAACTATTCTGCAATACAGGTCAATATGTTTTGTATATGGTCGTGAGAAAAATAAATAAAAATACAATATTGTATACGAAACATTTTCTCAATTTCTAATAGTTATTGAAAATTAAATACTGGTCAAGGTCGCCACAACATTTAGTAATAAAACAAAACCACATCTAAAATGTCCTCTCTATGGTGGTAACTCATAGTTTTCGAGTTAGCAGAAATAAACCCCATAAAAACCCAATTTTCACTCCCTTATATCTCGGAAATTATTGAATATCGGATCCATGTTGATTAAGCTTTTTTATTCATTTTAGTTAGAATTATATGCCCATAAAGTTTGAACCCGAAGTTGTGAAACATCCTGTATAATATCAAAAAAATCTGTTGTGGCCAGCGCAATACCTTCCGTCAATCCTTTGTATAATGTATAAATTCCATACATAATTTTCTTACAAAAGATTCTAAATTTACAGTAAAATTATTTCATAAACAAACTATTCAAATTGCACTTGACACTGACATCTTCTTCCTCTTTAGCTTTTCCCATTCGTTAGGGTCCCTATTTTTGCGTGTCGTTCTCATTCAGTTCTTTTTCTTTCAAGTCTTCCGTCCTTCCATCTTATCTTTGTTCTTCCTCTGTTTCTTCAACCTCCTATTACTAAACTACTCATTTTTGTTCAAATATAATTCTTGATTTCTCCTCATGACGTTCAAACCAATGTAATCGTCTTTCTTGTATCTTTCTAGAAACTTGTTACACTAGAGTTATTTTCTTACCGTATCTTTCCGTGCCTTCCTCAATATCTACTTCAACATCCTCATCTCTGCCACATTAATTTATTTTTATTGATACTGACATCTGTCAATATGAATTATATGAATATATTAGTAGTTTCCATGTTTAGCATAGCTGGCTGAATTATAAAATTTAATTTCTTTAAAATTCTTTAACTCTGTATCTATTGAATGTGAAGTATAAAATGTAATCAATTCATATAGAAATAATATATTCTTTAAGTTATAATAACGTTAAATGTCAATAAATCAAATTTAACTGTTAAATCTTCAAATAAGGCTACTTCCGGTTCACCAATTATAATCAAAATCTAATCACTTGTTCTTCTGGATGTAAACTTGAGGAATACGAAAAAATTATAATTTATGGAATCGTACGGAAGTTATGGGATCCGGAACTTTTGTCACACACACATACATATATACAGACATCATCGTAAAAATGGTAAAATCGTATTATAGGGACCCTAAAACATGATTAATCACTAAAAACTCATCATTGAATTTTTTGACCAAAGACAGTACCTTCCTTACCTAAATGTGTCGGAAGGTAAAAAAAAATGGCCTCATTGGATGTTCTTTTTAATTCTGAATGTACAGGCAAAAATTTTGTTCAATGTTCCTCGTGAGAGTAAAAGCAATCTTACATCTTACGAAATTGATTTTTGACGTGCAAGTGATGAATAGCGAACAGTGCATTATCCACTGATATTCTTCTTCTTCTTCGCGAGGTGTCAAGAGAACGACAAATGGCAGAAGGTTAAAAGTTCTTGGGAGGAGCAAGGTGCATGGCCTCCTGCGAAACAATCTGCTTAATTTTCCGCCGAATGAGGCTGGCGCTGGTGTAGTCATTAGGAGCCATTAGTTAAATGGTTAATTTTAGGATTTTTCAACTGCTTAATACACAATTCTCCGATGCAGACGGAATACTAACGAACAGACTACGACTAAATGAGTTAAATGCTCAACACACAACGCGGTTTTTTTTATCTTTATTTATTTACTCCAGAATGCGTGACGTGAATGATTGCAATGATGACGGTTCTAAGAACAGAAGGATTAGTTTATGTTCAAGCGATTGGAAGTGGTTACTACTTGAAGCATTTTTCATTTGCATTTAAAAGCGGGCAAGAGTGAACTGATCTGAAACTGATGAGAATTGAATGTCATAATTTTAAAAGCAACATGCTTCCTGGTAATCTATACATAACTTCACGGTTCAATATTTGCATAACATTTATTAGAATATGGATAGTACATTTAGCCAGTTGGAAAATTTTACTTTTGCTATTTCTTTCAATAAATAAACAACTAAATTTTTTGATACCTCTTGAAAAAGTTTTGTTTGTAATCTTTTTGACATGATGCAGGGCTGGCGCTAGGGGCGAGGCGGCACTTTTAAAGCGCAGCATTTTTTTTTCGATCGATGTGCAGAGAAATTTTTAATTTGTAAATATTTTTTGTTTATTAATAAAAACAAAGAATTACGGCAAATTTAAATTAAAAATTACTTACGAACCACGTTTCAAGAAAGACTATCTGGATTAGCAATAATAGCTATTGACCACGGTAACAGCCAACATATAATGATGAAATACCTAATTCCTAAGTTTGCAAAAATGAAACTTTGTTTTCCCCCAAAAATTCATGGTAAACAGCAAAAATACAACAATTAATTTTATAGGGCGAAAACAATGATTATGGTATTGAAGCAACTGAAATAATCAATTAGGTATTGTCTTTTGACTTAATAAGCTCTGAACTTTTCTAATTTCGTTTTCAATATTGTCATTGGCTCGTATATTAAAATTAATTGAATTTTAAGAACTTAACTAGGAAATAAACAAATTATAATTATATGTTTCATTGCCACAATAATTGTTTTTTATTCGCAATAATTGTCTTAATCCTATAACATTGATAATTGTTGTATTTTTTACTATTAGTAATAAATGAACATCAGTAAGTATTGTTGGAAAGCTAAAAAATCTCTTCTAATGTTGTAACTTTCTAATATGGCGTTCATATAAAAAATAATAATGTTGATCTCATAACTCGAAATTTAACAGAAATAAAATATTATTTCAAATTTAGAAGTTACTTGTATAAATGCAAATGAGCAAAAATTTTGTGTGGGTGTGGGTGTGGGAGTGTGGGTGTGTGTGTATGTGGATGCGGGTGTGTGTGTATGTGTGTGTGTGTGTGTGTGTGTGTGTGTGTGTGTGTGTGTGTGTGTGGTGTAAATCAGATAACCGGAAATGGCACTTTACTGGAAGCTCAAAATAGTTTTTCTTAGAAAAATACCTTTAAATGTTATTTTTTCGAGGTTTGATAGTATAAAAATTGAAGTTTTTTAAATTTTATACAGGTTTGCGTTAATACTTTTTGTATATATTTTATGGATAAAGTTATAAAATTATCTACAATTTTAATCCCGGAGCCTACACTTTAAACACAACGCCATAGTTACACAGTTTAGATCTCAAATGTATGACGCCAAATATTTTAGAATTTTAAATGGCACAAAATTGACCTCTGTGGTGTATTCACCACGCCAGCAATGGTTATAGGTAAGTATAAATAAAATAAATATATCATCACGGCATATTACCCATTGCTGGATCTGCCAATTTGCTTTGTACACAGGTTTCGATAACGATAATAACATATTTGTACCGTGCGGGCGTTTACCAGGTGTCACCTCACAAGCACTTATTGCTAGCGTGGAGAGTGCTAAACAGGGGTAATTTTTGTGCCATTTAAAATTCGAAATATTTGAAGTCGGTTGGGATCGAACCCGGTATTTAAATTTAATTTAAATATTTACATGAATAAAATTTAAATTGAACGGGAGGTATTGTGTTGGCCACATCAGATTTTTTCTTTTATATACACATATATATTTGAAGATATATAAAACGATGTAAACTATACATAAATGAGAAGAATTTTGAAATTAGCTAGGGACTACTTTTCAACCCTTTGTCTGCAAGAGATAAAAATTTGAAATAGATATCTCAATGTACTCTGGAGGTATGCAGTTTCAAACAGAATTCGTTTTTTAATAACCACCGGTATTTTCTGGAAACTACAACTACGTATTGAAAGTTGTTGTTGTTATGGTTAAATAATATAATTTCATATTTCTATAGAAAATTGTAATGTTCCATATTGCTATATTTTTCTTTTCAATTTGTGGTTAATAAAAAATTGTAACAAACATAATTACATTTCTTCTGTTAGTTTTTGTGATCTCAGGGTATTTTGATCTCTTAAGACGATCGTGTGAACTACTATAAGCGTGTGTTAAAAACAATTTTGTAATAATTATTTGAGAATTGGTAGCGCTAGAAAAATCTAAATTGTTTTTATCTGAAATAAAAAAAAAAACACACGTAGCACGTCTGTATCGTTTTTGCAACCAATCCGACCTTCATATTTAAAAATATTAATTTCACGATCTTCTGGAATTATTACAGAAATAATCAGTTCACATCACGCAAGTATAGAAAAAAATACACTGCAATCATCGTGCTATGGTATTTCACTTACAGAAAAGTTTTATATCAATATCTTACAAATTAACACGCTCTCTTAATAACCTGAAGATTATTGCTACGTATAAATCTCTCATGGTGTAATTATTAATTAAAATTAACTGTTGTTTTCCAATCATTCTAAAACCTTACAAGTTATAATATATTTACGAATGTTTTTGATTTTAACAATGTAACTCTTTCTTAGGAAACAAACGAAATAGCCAATTTAGAATATAATAAATGAGGGATGATTTTTATGAAATCAACTAAGCTATGAAAATAACATGACAATTGAACTGTTTTACTAACAAATTACTGTAACATTTATTTGCTTGTTAACACGTTTTAAATTACATAAGAGTTTTGCATTTATTGCAAAAGTATGTGAATGAGTAATGATTAAAGGTAAACAGCGTTATATTTCTAAAGTTTTGACAAAATACGACAACGGAGAATAAGAATGCCATGAATGGAATAAATTAATACATGTTAGTTTTTACCTCTCGCTAAGAGAGGTATTGGAATCATGCTAATAATCGCATATCCAGATTTTAGTGAATAAGCACGTTTTAAGGTCCCTAGAATTCAATAAAAAAAAATACGATAATGTGTGTGTGTGTGGATGTGTGTGTGTGTGTGTGTGTGTGAGGTTGTTGGAGGTACGATTTCTCAAATTTTATAAGACTAAAGACCTGTGTAGATACAGATTCCTCAATCTAACAGCAATGGGAAGAGTTGAATAGATTCTGGTAACAATTGGACAACCGGAAGAAGAAGTATTTTAACAAAAAAATTCTAAATATTATTTTTTTGAATATTTTTTTTATTACAAATATTAAAAAACAAAATTCTATATCCAACACATTCTATAGATTTAAAGATATAGTAAATCTCACAGCCAAAACTACTTGAGAAATTTAAATGTCTGTAATTGACAGATAAATGTCACTAATATCAGTTCTTTTCCATTTGACTATTGTTCTATTCACAACTTTCGTTTTAAAACATTATTATTAATTTGAAATTATGTGTATCAAGTTCCTTTCCATGTAACTCTTGTTCTATTTACATTTTTTTTTTTTGAAAATGTTAGTGTTATTAATATAAAATGATTATTTTTTGTCAGTGACATTTATCTGTCAGTTACATACATTTGAGGTGAACTATGTAAACAGGGAGTTGTGTTTATAGCATAAGCTCCGAGATATAACTTATATTATTTTATGAATTTATCCATAAAATATATAGAAAAAGTATTAATGCAAACCTGTAGAAAATGAAATAATCTTTAATTTTTGTAGTAACAAATTGCGAAAAAATAACATTTAAAAGTATTTTTTGAAGAAAAACTAAACTAAAACATCATCGTGAAAATGTTAAAATTGATTCTAGGGACCTTAAAACGTGGTCATTTACCAAAATCTCGATATGCGATTTTTAGCACAATCCCTATACCTCCCTTACCAAGGGTTGCGGGAGGTAAAAATGTGAAATAAATCATATTGTTTGTAAATCATCAAGTTTCAAAATTATCGGATCAAAGTTCTTCGTTTCTATATCGTTCTCTCTTTTAATCACAGTCGCTGTTGGTGATGATATCAATACGTCAAACTCTCATCGGATGATATAACAGTTAATGAAGCTAAAAATTCATTAGATCTGACATATCTGATCCGAATTCATTTGTAGAGTGTAACATTTTAATCATTCGTTATTATAGCCGTCGCGCTTATCTGCGAAAGTGATCACTCCAACACGTTCGTCATTTATTTCAGATCGATTTTGTTTTAGTGTGAAGTTATCTGCGTGTTGTGATCGGGTATTTAGATAACATCTCGGCAATCGACTTCGATAATTGACTTGAAATGTTAGCCTTTTCGTTCTACATTAAATGATGGACTGTTTCAAAATTAAATTAAGATGTGATAGACTAAACGGGTTTACATCACCGAACACTATATGAGGATAGTAGGTATAAAAGTAAAACTAAGAAAGTAACAGTATTCATTTTAAAATGTTTTTGTATTTATAATCTATACAGCCAATTAATCAAAACCATATACTGGGTGTCCCAAATTAAGTGATCTACTTACCATTGGGGTCCCGGAAACTATAAGAACTACGACTTCGGGTAAATGAAATATGTAGTGCGCCTTAGCAAGGCCATCTTATATGTGTTTTTGTTTTCCTAAAAATCCTCTAATGGCGGAAAACTGAATTTGGTCGATTTTTACCTTCCGTCACCGCAATAGGTAAAGAAGATATTGTATTTGGCCAAAAAAGTTGGTGGTGAGTTTTCAATGAATAAGCACGTTTCAACCTAGACTTGTCACCTCCATAATAGTCACAGATCAAGAATTAAGAGCTTCTCCAAGTACATTTTTCTTTCATTACTCATTATTTCGATGAGATACAATTTTTCTGTATTTTATATTGGAGAGTGGAGATCATCTTCACTTTCATCTTGTGTTTATAACATTTAAATATCGTCTTCCTTCGACCTGTATTCTCGCTTATATCTGTTCTTTACATTTAGATTTTTTATATATAAATTCATTCTATGAAGAACTTTTGTCCTACTCTTCTAATTTTTCGAGATGATTCCAATTCATTGTTGGCATTAACAGTATTTCTGAAGGGTATGTGAAATATACCTATAATTTTAAATATTTAACTATAAATACAATAAGAAATAATATAATGTAAGTACTTCCCAGACATAATCTTCAGTAATGTCTCCGGGTTTCTGACAATGACATTTATCTGTCAGTTACAAATATTTTAAATTTTCAACTATTTTCCATGGCATTTTTTCGGCTGTGAAATTTATTACAACAGATTATTTTATATATTATACAGGGTGTCCCTTAACTTGGTGCACAAACTTTAAGGGCATATAATACTGATCAAAATGAGTAAAAAAAGCTCAGTCAAAATGTGTCCGATCTTTAATAGTTTCCCAGATATAACGCAGTGAAAAATGAGTTTTTACGAGATTTACCTTTGCTATCTCGAAAACTATAAGAATTACGATTTTGATTAATTGAGACTTTTTGTTTACCTTTGAGAGGTAATCTTAGATGGCCTTTTGTTATTTTATAAAAATCAAAAGTGAAATGTTGTGGCGACCTTGGTCAATATTTAATTTTCATATAACTACGTAACTATAAGAAATTGAGAAAAATGTTTCATATAAAATTTTATTGTTTTTTATAGTCTTTTTACTGACATAGACAAAATTTTATTCGATCGCTATCTTTGTCAGTTTTTCTTAGATTTTTCGCTTTTCTCGGAAACAGTTGAAGATCATTCCTATGTTGATGAAGCTTTTTTATTCATTTTGGTCAGTACTATATGCCCTTAAAGTTTTTGCTCGAAGTTAAGGGACACCCTGTATTTCTTTTATCTCTAAATCTATAGAATATAAGTATAATAAAATATTTAAATGTATCAGAGAGAGAATTTAATTTTCTTTAATATTACCAAGAAAAATTATCAAAAAATTATATTTAGAAGATTTTGTTCCAAGAATCTTCTACTTCCGGTTGTCCAATTGTACCAAAACCTTTTCAGATCTTCCCATGAATGTTCAATTGGGAAATACGTAGTTAAACAAATATAAAGACTTATAGTTTTTGAGTAATCGTCCTTCCAACATCCCACACACACACACACACATAATCCAAGCACACACACATGTATCCACACACACGCATCCACACACACACACACACATCCACACACACACACACACATCCACACACACACACACACACACACACATCCACACACACACACATCCACACACACACACACACACACACATACACACACACACACACACACACACACATCCACACACACACATACACAGACAGACATCATCGTAAAAATGTTAAAATCGGATTGTAGGGACCTTAAAACGTGCTTATTCATGAATCCAATACCTCTCTTAGCGAGAGGTAAAAAATAAGTATTTTTTAAAGCAAAAAATAAATATGAGTTCTATTTAAAAAAAAAGTAACTTTGTGTTATATCTCGAAAATTTACCGATAGAAAAATGAATTTCGTACGCCACTCGATAGCAGACAGTAAAAGTATCTATTTTTTGTTTTTATTGAAAAAATTTACCAAATTCAGTTTTCCGCCATTATCTAGTAATCTATGAGATTTTTTTAGCAAAACAAAAGCACATCTAAGCGCCCCCCATAGGAGATTTCGAGATCCTAATGGCAATACACTTATTTTTGGACACCAGTATTTAGAACAAGGTTTGAAACAAATATACCCATTACAATTTATTTTCGTTTTCCATTTGTATCATGATTCATGAATGCCGTGCATGTCTTTTGAGGTGGATGTATGAAGACATACAATAATCAGGTTCATTTCGAGTCGTTTGTTTCTCCGATCACATGTGCTTGTCAGAGAGATATATTTATATTTTCTCGTATTGTAATGCGAGGTTCGTAAGCGGTAGCGCGCCTGTGGTGCGCGTCAAATCAAGGCACTCTGTGATGTGTGGTGTCTACTTTTTCATATGGCGTGATGAAAAAACACCAATTATGAGTTCCCGGGTATTTATTACTGACATCTTGAAAGATTGAGATTTTTATCGCTTCATTTGGATCTAGTCACCGCTGTGTGGATATTATCTCTATTTACATTTTAAATGAAGTAAACAAATAATCAGCTATTATGGATTTGACACCGCTGAAATACTTATTCATAATCTCCTTTACTGATTAAGTTTTTTTTTAACCTTGGAGGAATACCTAAAGACTTGTTTACACTTTACACACCAGATTAATGGAGCAATAATCAAAGCCAATAACTAGACCACTTATTTACGTTAATAAATTGCGTTTACATGTTGATTTAATGCAATTATAACAAGTAATGTAAACAAATACGAGTATTTTGCGTTAAGCCTTGCTTACAAATTACTATAATAAATTTTATTACGATAATATAAATAATCTACCGGGTGACCACGAGAATCTGTGACATAGCGTCGGCTTAATCTGTAAATCCCGCAAGTACATTTTTGCTGAAAATATACAATTTAACACCATCTATTGGAGACAACATTAATGTATAAACAAAAGAAATCCCAGTATCTCCAAAAAGATAAGCTTTTAAAAATTGAAATTTGTTTTCCAGGTGTCCACTTTAGGTTAAATCAAAATGCAATATCCATAACTCCTGCCTTTCTGTGTTAAAGTTAATGGTGTGTTATATTTAGATGTACCTAGATGATAGTTTGTACTATTGACATTAATAATAATAATATTTAATTGTGCGGAATTTGTTCATAACATTAGGTAAGTTCCTATTACCTTATTAGTGGTATAATAGATTTTAATATATTTTTCTATAATTGATAGTTTTATTTCACAATTGGACATACGGCTTTATCATGAATAATAAGTTTTATAAAGCTAATTTGAAGTTACTACTTCTTCCAATGTACTAATTTCACAAAATTAGTACGTGTTCACCAAAAGTTTTATTTATTTTTTAGAAAATAAAAACAATCTTGTTTTAAACAATACATAATTTCTTTTTTATCTTCTGTCACCTTTAGGAAGGTATTGTCTTTGGTCAAAAAAATCTATGGAGAGTTTCTAATGAATAAGCACGTTTTGGAGACCATGAAATACGAATTTACTATTTTTACGATAATGTATGTTTGTGCGTGTGCGTCTGTGTGTGTGTGTGTGTGTATGTGTGTGTGTGTGTGTATGTGACGATCATTTCGGATCGCATAACTCCAATACCCCGATTCCAAAAATGTGTAGATCGATATGCAGACGTGATTAGATTTTGGTTTTAATAGTTTTTTTTTTTGAAAAAAGCAGTTAAATATCATTTATTGTCATTTAATGTTATATAAATTTTAAAGAATATATTATTCTCTATTCGAATGGATTTTATACATCATATTCAATAGATACAGAGTTAAAGAATAGGGTATTCTCGCATATTTTTTTTATTCTTTATTCTTAAAGAACAGGTATTTCTAAGAGTACCTGTGGAAACCCGAATTAAAAATTCCTTTTAATAAGCGAGATATTAATTTTTAAAATTTAATTTTGGTAGGTCACGTGATACGTGACGTACTAGTTGTACGTACCAGCGGTGTACAATCAGTGGTTCATGAGTTTTCGAGATGGTATTCAGTAAGTATTACAAAAGGTAGGAAATCAAATATATTTAATTGTAATCTTACATATTATTACTAAAAAAAAGTAAAGATAATTATAAGAAAACCATTTTAAGTAAATGATTACATTTATTTATCCCTACAGCTGTAGTACGAATACTCCCGAACGAACCGAAGTAGACCCGAGCATGTACGTACCTAAATGCGGCGTGTTATCATATTCGAGCATGTAGTAGGGATATCAACTGGTCTCCCATTGATAGTACAACTAGTACATCATCAAAATTTTAATGCTTTATATCTTTTGCAACAATCAATTTATAACATCTTTTTTTGCTTTTTCTCTCTCATTTACCAATCAACTTTAGTATTTTAAATAACTTTTTAATGTTTGTAATCATGAGAGAATACCCTATTGTAAAAATATTAAATTTCATAAATTAGCTAGCTATGCTAATTGACAGATTTCAGTATCGATGGAACGAAAATGAATGTGGTAAAGATGAGGATGTTGATATAGATGTTGGGGAACACAAGAAAAGATATGGTAAGGAATTAAAAGATAAGGGAAATGGCTCGGGTGATAAAAGTTTCTAGAAAGTTACAGGAGAGATGATTACATTGGGTTGACATGTCATGAGGAGAAATGAAAAATATATTGAAAGAAGAATGAATAGCTTAATAGTAAAAGGTAGAAGAAACAGAGGAAGACCAAATATAAGGTGGAAGGACTGTATTGCGGAAGACTTGAGAGAAAAGGAACAGAATGAAAAAATAGAAATGAGTGGAAGAAGAAAATATAAAATAGCGACCCCTAACGAATGGGACAAGCTAAAGAAGAAGAAGATATCAGTGTCAAGTGCAATTTGCATAGTTTGTTTATGATATAATTTTACTGGAAATATAGGATCTTTTGCAAGAAAATTGATGTATAGAGCGCGAGCAGTCACGTGACTTTGCAGACCTTAGCAAGCAGATAAGGGGGCCCGTGTTATAATGACAGCTATTAATTATGTCCATAACTGACAAATATCATAATTTTTTATTAAAATTTCATGATTTTCTTTATTTCAGGTGGTTTATTTGTTATCAGTGTGGAATTCAGTTGCCGAGAAAAAATTATACAACAGCAAAAAAATGAAATTTTGAATAAAAAATTATGACATTTGTCATTTATGGACATAATTAATAGCTGTCATTCTGATACGGGCCCCCATATATGAGTGCCAATGTCAGCAAAGTCACGCCCTATGGAATTTGTATATAATACACAGGAATGGCGGAAGGTACTATGCTGGCCACATTAAATCCCATAATTCCCAATTTCTTGTAAAAATAAGCTGGAAAATGAATGTCCAATTAAATATATTGATCAAATGCATTTTACTGTATAAGTTGTAAAATTCAATAATTGTTTGTTTTGTAAATAGTTTAATTTATTTTTAAAACTTTTTTTTGTCCCTCCTGTAAAATCAGTTTTTGGAATTATTAGTTTCACAGATTAAGCCGACGAATAAACATTTAACATGGGAAAACACTTTTCCCAAAAGTGACCTAAAAATAAATACAAGCCTGGCGATTCGATTCTAGGGACAAATTACATGTTTATCAATTTTCACAAAAAAGCTAAAATCTGTGAAAGTAGCAAAAATTGCAAGGGGTAGTAAACCTTAGATTTTTTTAGTCTTATTCATTATATGAATACTAAATATTACTTACACCAATGTCAACACTGATTTACATAATAATCAATTTATATTTTGAAGTATATAGGTAGTAAATTTACAGAACTGGAGCAACTGAAATTACGTAAAACATTTATGTGATAGTAAAATAAATTTTAACCTTTAGGATGCTTTGAGATGAAATGTATTGTGCGATGACATTAGAAATTTAAATATTATAATATTAATATTTATAAATTTAAATAATGTAGATTTGTGAATTTTAAATATTAATAATATTACAAAGTTAAAATTTGACATTCAATATAAAAAAAATATAGTCTGTATAGCATTTTAGTGCGTACGAATTAAAATTTCGTACGTTCACGTTTAGAAATTCTAAAAATGAATCGCACACAAGTGATGACACTCATATTGCGTTGTAGGTTAGCTTCACTATAATAAATTAACTGGGCATTCCAATTTCAAAACCATATAAATATAAATCTAGTGTGTGGCGACTGAAATATTTCAAAACAAACAAGAATCGCGCGTAACAGTAATGGATGACACGCGTAGCTAACCTAGATATTTGGATATTAGAAAAATTACGAGACATTACACGAATTTCTTGTAAAATTTCACACAAGAGCCCTGACATTTATGTTCACAATTGTACGTAAGACTGGCGAATGTCTGATGGGCATTCTTTGGATGCCTAATATTAGAACCAGTCCGGGTTATTTCCGCGATGCGAGAAATTTCTCCCCGGGACAAAAAACAGCTTCTCAACAAGGAGTGCTTTCATTTAGTACAGTACAATGATGTATTGAGCGCATATTTCACTTTTGCCGCTGCGGATAGGATGTATATTATTAGCTGTATTCCTTTGTCCAAATCTCAGTCGTTTCAGAGCAGAAAAACTTAGTAATTTTTTCTTCTTTTTGTCCTAACTGAACTGAGCAGTACTGAGTGTACTCACATCCCCCGTATAGATGCTGCATTACCCGCGAAATAAACTCAATGGCTGGTACCACAAGCCTGGTTTTAACTAAAACGATGTTTTAAGAAATGTTAAATTTCATTATTTAATATTAATAATAAATAATATTAAATTCATCAAAATATGATTTTAAAGCAGAACATAGTTCATAATCAAACAGATATTTTTAAAAAAATTGCTCTTCAAACGTAAGGGTGAAATTAAATATTGAAATTTGAATTTGACATTTCTTAAAACATCGTTTTAGTTAAAACCAGGCCTATGGCACCAGCCAAAATGATGTGAGCCACTTGGTTTAGTAGAAAGGGTAATGTTGTTAGAAGAAATGTCAATTTTTAGGTTGTATTATGAAAGTTGAGTCATCGTGGTTGATAAAAATATCATACGGTTATGAATTTTGGAGAAGTTATTCTTTTCATATACAGGGTGTAACAGAAATAAGTATATTAAATTTAACCAGTGATAGAACTCGCCGAGAGCAACAATATTTCTTAATAACTTTTTTTCGAAATTTTAAATTTTTGGGATATGTACTTCCCCATAAATTAACGAGTAGTTAAGGTATTTTCATAATGATATGATCGAGTAGCAATAACAATGAAACAATTGTTTGTGACAAATGGGAGTTGTCAACATTTTCAAATAAATTTTGACAAATAAATCGATTAATAATTATTATAAAAATAACTAAATCAGTAAAAATGCCTGCCTTCACGGATAGCGAGTATACAGACATTGTGCTGGCCTATGGTGAAGCTTATGGAAACACTGCCTAAGGTACATGTATTTAAATAAAATAAATAAATCTCCGAGATCATGAGTTCTTTTAAGTCTGCTGCTCAAGATCGTGGTAGAACTCGTCCTGATCACATAGAGAATATTGAAAAAGATGTTTTGGACTCAACCAGGATCTAGTACTCGAAAAATAGCACAACACAGAGTGTTACATTTGACAATTTAGAGGATATTGAAACAACAACAGTTACATCATTTCATCATTATGTTATTTATGCTTAATAATAATTTCTTCATAAATATAACGTATATGTTTGTATATAAAAATATTTCAGCTATGCGAACATGAAAAATCAGTACCCTCTAGAACTAACAGTTTGTCGATAACTGGTGAGGACCAGCTACGTCATACTCCTAATTCTAACCTCTAAAAATTCATATTTCGCTTTTTACATAAAATTTTTAAGCTGCATTTGTACTAAAAAATTTAGTTCATCATGTACTTTCAGAAAAAAAAATTGTCTGTGTATAATACACTTCTGCGGTCTTTTTGAACAAAAAAGGTCAATTAAACAAGGTCCTATTCCTTTTACTTCCCAAAATACAAGAAGTTAAAATTTTAAAAATAACATTTAATTTTCAAATTAATATCAAGTAATACAGGCAGACAACGTGAGGTAACAAAAATAAAAGACTACAATTAACAATTAATAAGTAAATAACTTGTTTGATTTTATCATTAAAGATTTAAACACGACAATGTGCAGATCTGTAGTGAATTGTGTGTATTGCAGAATCGTATAGATACATGGTAATATACTTTATATTATTTAGCCCTTGTACCTTGCTGATATTATGTACAATAAAAAGATATATGATATAAATAATGATTAAAACGAAACTATACTTATTTACAATTCAGTGAATACAGTCATTGTGTAGTTCACCTATAATGAAAATATCAACTTGGTGTAGCTTACAAATAAATTTTATCTCGTATATTTCAACTGTTTAAATAATACAATTTATTTGTTCATTCCGAAAACAAAAAAATAACACATGCTTCGATGTTTTTGTATCGTGTAAAAGTTTTAAATAAGGAATAGTGGAGGTAAAAAAAGTACAAGCTTTAAATGTTCGTTTTTCCAATTCATTAACTAAATTAGCGGTATTTCTGAAGGGTTCTTATAATATACCTATAATTTTAAATATGTAATTAATAATACAATATATCGTAGAAAAAGCCCACAGTACAATTTTTGACACTGACATTAGTGATATTTATCTGTCAATTACAGACATTTAAATATCTCAAGTAGTTACCATAGAGATGTTTGGGCTGTGAGCAGGCTGTGAGATTTATTACAACAGATTATTTTATGGATTATAGTTCTATATCTTTAAATATATAGAATATGTAATAAAAAAATGAAATATGCCGGATAGAGAATTTTGTTCATTAATATTTGTAATAACATAAATTTTCAAAAAATAATGTTTAGAAGATTTTTGGCAAAATACTACTACTTCCGGTTATCCAATTGTTACCAGAACCTATCCAACTCTTCCTATTACTTTTAGATTGAGGAATCCGTAGTTACGTTACATAGGTCTTTGTTCTCATAGAATTTGAGAAATCGTAGCTCCAACAACCCCCCACACACACACATCCACATACACACACACACACACACACACACACACACAGACATCATCATAAAAATGTTATAATCGGATTATAGGGACCTTAAAACGTGCTTATTCATTAAAATCTGGATATGCGATTTTTTTGAATTTCTATAAGTGTCTTATTTTTCTGGCCACCACTGTACCGAGCACTATACATATCGTATGACCGATATCTGCGAATAAAAAAGCAGATTGGCACACCAAATATGGGTAATAAGCCATAATGATATATTTATAAATGTATTGAATTTAATGGATATTTTTTAAATTGCAACAAATAACATTAATTTTTTATTATATGTGTATGCGTATTTCGGTCAATTTTAAAATAATATATTAAATATTAAACTCGATTATACGAACTTTATTCTATTTTATTCACTGGTAACAATATGTACCTCCCTCAGATCTTCGTAATGACAGTGATTGTAGTCCGGAACATGCACTCATTATACATATGCCTCCGGGCTTTCCAGCTTATGATTCCCATACGTATAATTATTTCACATAATTATCACTTGGAGCTGTGACTGTTGAGCTATTAAAATCAGTGGCGCCGCATATTGTTTAATTAAAGTCGTTAAAATTTAAAGAGTCAGCGTGATATTTACACGAGAAAAGCTTCTGTTGCAACTTACGTAAGAAAACATATCTTTATAGTTCACGTATGTTCTCCATAACAATTTGTTTGAATAAATTTATTGCAATAAAAGTGAAACAAAATTAGATATTTATTCTACTTAATTTGCAGATTAATTCTATTCACATAAATATTTATATGTTGTAAAGTTTACGTCCATCTTCAGAATTGCGAAATATGCAACTGTTGAAATTCATTTAAAAAAAAGCTATTAGCATAAACATGCAATCAAGAGATAATAAAATCAGCGACACACAATTCAGGATCTTTCTTCTATCAATCAGTATACCGCCAACACAACAGACAATGGGTGGCATTCGACTCACACTGAATTCTTAAAAAGAACACATACTCAATATGCCAGACTGATACACATAAATTCACAGTTCGATATGTTTTACATTTACAGTATTGTTAATATAACTTACATAAGAAATGCAGATATTGTAACACTTTCTTTAAGATATGTTTTCTAAGTTCAAGGGTGTATTCATAGTTGCGGTATTATAGGCGCAAAGGAAAAGTTTCTAAATTAGGTTGTTATATTTAAATACTACAGTATTTTTGCAGATGTGCAATCAAGGTTATCTATACCATAAACAAATTAACCAATTCGCATACATTTATCTCTTTCCTTTGCAAAGGCTATAAGCGTGTGCGATAAGGATGGATATAACACGCTTGTCTCTCAAAAATTCATATTGTTTCCACTAAGTTAAGACATGCCACTTTAAAACGATGCTCATTGTTGATAATATTTTCGCTGTAACGTAAGTTTATTTATTAATTCAGATACATTACCTTGATTCATAGCCGTACAAATAACGTTATTTTTTGTCAGAACCACTGACACTGACACTGGTATACATTTATCTCTTTACTTTGCAAAGGCTATAAGCGTGTGCGATAAGGATGGATATAACACACTTGTCTTTCAAAACTTCATATTGTTTCGACTACACTTTAAAACGATGCTCGTTATTGATAATACTTTCGCTGTAACGTTAGTTTATTTATTAATTCAGATACATTACCTTGATTCATAATTGTACGAATAACGTTATTTTCTGTCAGTGTCACTAACACTGACATTGTGTCAGTATCTTATTTTTCATATATTAGGTTTTACATTTGCTAATAAACTTACCATTTGACTTATTTTCGAATTTTGAATGCTTTTATTGTAACATATATTTTTATAATAATAAAATAACAGTAGTATCTCATGTACCCTCATAAAAACTATGCAAACGACACTACTAAAATTGTCCTAATGGGAGGAGTAAAAATCTGAATTCAAACAATTCGTAAATCTTCATCGGACATCTTTGAAAAATTTTACTGTACCTTTGTTCCACAATAGTTAATTTGCATTATATTTTTCCCACAATACTTGTCAAATTCATAGATCTCGCTGAGATTTGTCAAGTTCTTTCTTCGTTTATTTAAAATCGCCTTGATCTATTAAGCACATTTCTACGAATTAAACATTTAGGGAGAATGACAAATAATTATTATCTACGTATGTGTGACGACTAAAAGTTCTCAACAATTTTTATATATGCGCATTGTTCGCGCTGTCCATTTAGAAGAGTGTACTCCTTACGAGTTGTAAAAAGACTTGACTTTGATGGGAACTCGTAGCTCAGATGGTTAGTGTCCTACTAGATATAGGAAGACCCTGAGTTCAAATAAAAGCGAGGTCCATGAATTTTTCACAATTTCTTTATTCGTTTATTTAACATCTGCTTGATTTATTAAGCCCATTTATACGAATGAAACGTGTAGGAAGGATCTCAAAATAATTGTTATCTATGTAAGTGAAGTAATTAAAATTTAAAATATTTTTTGATGTGAATTTAAACAGATTAGCCAACCAAGAAATGAGTAAATAGTTGTGGTGATACCTTTATTGTGGATCTTTTCTCATACTAGGTTTTAAAATATTTTACCTCCCGCTAAGAGAAGTATTGGATTCATGCTAAAAATCGCATATCCAGATTTTAATGAATAAACACGTTTTAAGATCCCTGCAATCCGATTGTAATATTTTAACGATGATGTCTGTGTGGGTGTGTGGGTGTATGGATATATGTGTATGTATGAGTGTGGGAATGTTGGAAGGACGATATCTCAAAAACTATTAAACTTAATATCGGATTAACTACGTATTTCTCAATCGGACATTGGGAAGAGTTGAAAAGCTTTTGGTAATAATTGGACAATCGGAAGTAGCAAATTCTTAAAAAAAAATTTAAGGTATATCTGTTGTAATAAATCTCACAGCCCAAATAATGTCATGGAAATCAATTGATAAATTAAAATGTTTGTAACTGACAGATAAATGCCAGTGTCAAAAACACAGAGACATTACTGAAGATTTTTTCTGGCAAGTACATACATTATATTATTTCTTATTATATTAATAGCTAAATATGTAAAATTATAGGTATATTACATATACCCTTCAAAAATACTGTCAATACGAACAATGAATTGGAATCATCTCGAAAAATTAGAAGAGTAGGACAAAATTTATTTATAAAATAAATTTAAAATAAAAAAATTCTAAATAAAAAGAATAGATATATGTAGAATTTTTGGTGTAGATTGTAGGTATACAAGAAATGTTAAATACAATACGGCACGAGCACTCATGTGACTGTGACTTTGTTGGCCATGACAAGTAGATATGGGGGCCCGTATGAATTATGTACATAGACGTCAAATATAATTTTTCATTATATATTTAGTGACTTTCCAATTCCATGTAGTTTATTTTCCTCTACAAGCAAATTCCACAATCCTGGTGACAAATTAACTACGTGAATTTAGAAAATCTTGAAATTTTTAATGAAAAATTCTGACATTTGACATCTATGTACATAATTACTAAGTGTCATTCTGACATGGGCCCTCATATCTGCTTATCAAGGCCAAAAAATCACATGAATGCTTATAGTTATGTAACTTTAATGTATCATACAGTTGGCAATATTGTTTATTTAAATGTTTAAATATCAATACACTACTTGCGGCAGTCGTAGCACGTCAGCCAGACAATAACTGTACTTGTAGATGTCAAATGTCATAATTTTTCATTCTAAATTTAGTGATTTTCCAATTACATGTGGTTTATTTTCCTCGACAAGTAAATTCCACTCTTCTGGTGACAAATTAACTACATGAATTTAAAAAAATCTTGAATTTTTTAATGAAAAATTCTGACATTTGACATCTATGTACTTAATTACTAAACAATGACTTATGTACCTAACCAAAAACGTGGCGAGAGGTAATGTGCTGGCCACAACAGATTTTTTTTTTTAGTTTACTATATGTTAAATAGTCTCATTTATTTACATGACATAAATATATTTTCCTTTTGATTGGCAACATGCTACATTTTCACTGTAGACCTTTACAATAACTGTTGAACAATATTGTAATGTATTCGTATTGACACCTATAGTTTCTAATAGTAATATATTCAAATGATTTGAGAATGCATTGCACTGCTCCCCAAGTTGCAGCTCGTGAGACAGTCGATCGGATGTGGTTTTGTTCTCACGGCCGCCCACGTGGCCACAGATACACTTATCAATATTTATCACATCGGGATCCTATCCTCGATCCTCAGCCTACAGCCGCGGCCGCAGTGTCTAGCGAGTGCGACATTCTCACACCACACAGGGATTCATCATTATGCGCGTGACGGATTTATGGGGACGCCTTAGCAAACCGAGGCCACTAATATGATTTATAACGAGGACTAGAACTGGGAAGATCAAATGAAAAGATGGTACCAGTAACAGTACCAGTACTGAACTTTCTGCAAGTAGGCTTTTATGTTCTTAATATAAATCTATAAACGCATTGCTGGATGTTTGCTAGCTGACCTTTACGGATATTTCATTGATTAATGATATTTATACCGTTCGAACATTTGCCGGATGTATTAGAAATCAATAAGTATATTATACGCCTTCAAATTATACATGGTGTGAATTTATTAGTTCTAATGTGTATGGTATATTTAATACACATTAAACGGTTGGTAAAATGGCTTAAGCAAAGAAGAAACTTTGAAATCTGAATAAAGAAATTCAATCTAAACTAATTAAATGTCATCTTCAAGCCGTTACTATTACAAAAAGTAAATAATCTTCGTACTCTGTATTATCCTTTTACTATTACGAATATAATGAAAGCGCCCCTAAATATATTCGTTATGTGACCAGACCTACATTTAAGTAATTTTTGAACAGGTAAAATTATAAATACGTACAATAGAGTAAACTCTGACTGACGTCATTGCGAAGTAGACACGTCATGAACTTCGCACATGACGTCAGTGTCTCATTTTAAAGTAATTATACTCAACCATAAAATTCATGTCTATACAGTTGCGTACACATAGTATGTAGTACAGATTTACAAAATTATATTTAACATTTAATAAATATTTAACACGAATACCTACCCGTATTTTAAAAAAACCCTTGGACAAAAATATAGACACAAATTCATTATTTAGAAATAAAACAAATAAAATTTAAAAAATCTGATGTGGCCAGCACAATACCTTCCGTCAATCCTGTGTACGTATTATCATTTTATGTATAAATTGCATATATAAATTTTCTTGCAAAAGATTCAAAATTTTCAGTAAAATTATTTCATAAGCAAACTATGCAAATTGCACTTGACGCTAACATCATCTTCTTCTTTAGCTTTTTCCATCCGTGCCACCGTCACAAGCCGCGACGGGCATTTGAACGATGTTATATTCCATACATGGGCCTTTAAAATAAAAAAAGAATTTCGTTAATACCTCACACAGCTTGTTTTATTCCTTTTCAACATCGACCCGCCCTTATTGAAAAACCCTTTATTATTTTAATTAAATCGTACAGCCAATATCAAAAGATTTCTTTTGAATTTATTTTTCAATATATTGACTTTAGAAAGTAAGATTTAAATTTGCGAGAACTAAAACCATTTAAAAAAATCTGTTGTGACCAGCACAATACTTTCCGTCAATCCTGTGTATAATGTATAAATTCCATACATAATTTTTCTTGCAAAAGATTCTAAATTTTCAATAAAATTATTTCTTAAACAAATTATGCAAATTGCACTTGACACTGACATCTTCTTCTTCTTTAGCTTTTCCCATTCGTTAGGGGTTGCTATTTTTGCGTGTCGTTCTCATTCAGTTCCTTTTTTCTCAAGTCTTCCGCAATACAGTCCTTCTATCTTATCTTTGGTCTTCCTCTGTTTATTCAACCTCCTATTACTAAGCTATTCCAATATAATTCTTCATTTCTCCTCATGACATGTTCAAACCAATGTAATCGTCTTTTTTGTATCTTTCTAGAAATCTGTAATACTATAGTTATTTTCTTACCGTATCTTTCCGTGTCTTTCCCAACATCTACTTCAACATCCTCATCTCTGCCACATTAATTTACTTTTTATTGATACTGACATCTGTCAATTTGAATTATATGAATATATTAGTAGTTTTCATGTTTAGCATAGCTGGCTGAATTATAAAATTTAATTTCTTTAAAATTCTTTAACTCTGTATCTATTGAATATGAAGTATAAAATGCAATCAAATCGTATAGAGAATAATATATTCTCTAAGATATAATAACATTAAATGTCAATAAATTAAATTTAACTGTTAAATCTTCAAATGAGGCTACTTCCGGTTCACCAATTATGCGATCCGAAACTTTCGTCACACACACACACACACACACACACACACACACACACACACACACACACACACACACACACACACACACACACACACACACACATACATACATACATACATACATACTTACATACATACACACATACATACTTACAGATATCATCGTAAAAATGGTAAAGTCGTATTATAGGGACCCTATAATATGCTTATTCACTAAAAACTCATCATTGAATTTTTTGACCAAAGACAATACCTTCCTTACCTAAAGTTGACGGAAGGTAAAAAATAAAATATTTCAAATTTTCCATACTTTTGTCCACCACTGTATTTTTTATTATTTATAAATCCTCATAAAGAAACTGTATTCTGAGTATTCTTTAAGAATAGTAATCAGCAATTTCCCAACTCTTGCGAATATGAGCATATTATTGAAGCATATGAGACCTGTATTCCACGGATTTATTTGACCGAATTTTAACTGCATTTCATTGGTGTAAAGTGGCTAACCTACAACCTACAAGGAACCAACGAGTTGCAGTGACTTCCGAATCACTCCAACCTTATTTTTTACCATAAGTATGTACTTGGAACAAGACTATATATGACTGTAATAATAAGAATAAGAAACAAATATAAATTTATCGTACGTATGATTTAAATACATATACTCGTATATCCATTGGGGGTTCGAATAGTACGACTGCGTTTGTTATGAAAAACTGATTTTTCAAATTTTTATCAGTTATTATGAAAAATATTTGATATAAAAATAGTAGATATTTTTATGACACTTTATTTTCGAGGTATAACAATGTAGTTTCTCCCAATCATTTACTTATCCAGTCGAAGAATTCTCAAATCAATAATAATAATCTCTGCTACTAAATCATCTGTATATTTTTTATTTATATTCATAGTGTTGCAAGATTCAAATCCAGCCAACGACAAAAGATCTCTTCACGACAGCTTTGAGAGTCCTCGAGGGGACGCCTGATAAACGCTCTCAACAATAGATACATACATCGTCATTACCGAAATTTACGAATACTCGTAGAAACAGATTAGCACGTGCAGAAATTTACAATAAGCAACAATTATATATTTATTTCTTTGAGAGTAAGTTAATTATATCGAAGTATCTTACCTTGCATCCTTCGCACGTGAAGGCGCCGAAATGGAATCCCGCGGCTGGTTCTCCGCACACCTTGCACTGCTGGTTCATCTGCAACAACATAACACCAAACATTCAATAACATTTCCTCAACTCTTTATCCTAAATCTCTGGACACGTAGTCGTGGTGCGTGCGAAATTATCCGCTTCACTAGCCAAACCATTGTACATTGTCAGCCAAGCCAAGCCATGCGATTACCAACCTGATATATCGCCTTTCCAACGCTCGGGCCCGATACTTAGGAAATTGTTATTAATTATGACTCTCGCTTGAAATATTGTTGATTGGTCTGATATTAAAAGCAAATATGAAAATTGATTTTTAATTTATTCGACTCGACGCCTACAGGATACATGACAGCTAGTGAAAAATTACGATTACGATTTATATGCGTATGCTCATATTAGAAAAGCTTTCTCACAAAAAATAATCACTAATTATTTTCTAACCAAGTTTCTGCACTTGATGTATTTGTATTACAACATACAACACACATGGTCAAGACAAGGTACTTCCTTTTGCTTAAACCTTTGGCTTTGAATACCAATTTTTATCGGGGCGATGAGAAAGTGGAACCTCCTTTCTATTAAATAAATTTCTGATACCCACAAGTCTGTTTTTCAAGCTATTCTTGAGTTATTTGCCCCAAAATTCATACACATCCATGTTTGGATAAAATTTTCAAAATCCTACTTTTTATACTTTTAACCATTACGCGCTATATCCAAATTTTCAAATCGCAAATTAATGCCTTTTTTTAGTTTTTAAGATATTTGCATTCCAACTTGGACCTAAAATATTTTATTTTTACCTTTCGTCACCTTTAAGTAAGGAAGTTAGGTATTGTATTGGAAGTATCCTCATTTGAAGATTTTAACAGTTTTTCTTGAAAAACGCAGTTAAATATTATTTATTGACATTTAACGTTATTATAAGTTAAAGAATATATTATTCTCTGTACGATTTGATTGCATTTTATACTTCATATTCAATAGATATAGAGTTAAAGAATTATAAACATATTAAATTTCAGATAATTCAAATTGACAGATGTCAATATCAATGAAAAGTAAATGAATGTGGCAGAGATGAGGATTTTGAGATAGATGTTGGGGAAGACACGGAAAGATACAGTAATGAATGAAAAAATAAGGGAAATAATAAAAGTTTCTATAAAGATACAAGAGAGACGATTACATTGTTTTGAACATGTCATGAGGAAACAGGAAGATCAAAGATAAGATGGAAGGACTGTATTTTGGAAGACTTGAGAGAAAAGGAACTGAATGAGCACGACACGCAAAACAGAAATGAGGGAAAGAAGAAAATAAAAAATAGCGACCCCTAACGACTGGGAAAATGTAAAAAAGAAGATGGCAGTGTGAAGTACAATTTGCATAATTTGTCTATGAAATAATTTTACTGGAAATTTTTGAAGAAAATTTACAAATGGAATTTATGCATAATACACAAGATTGACAGAAGGTATTGTGCTGGTCACATCAGATTTTTTTGGTAATAACCCAAAAAAAAAACGTTCAGCATAACTGCCTGAAGACGTTGTCATACGAATTGAGCCAAATAACTGAAAAATCGCAAAAATATAAGGTGTACGTGCCCGTAAAATTAAACGGCGTAATCGTCAGGCTCGTAAATCTGCATATCTTTCGGCATAACCCAGAAATGGGTAGTTTTAAATATAAATATGTATCTCGAAACTGAAAAGAGATATTGATCTGATATTTGAAAAATTGGAATCAGCGCATTCAGATGTATTTAAGTTAGATTTTTTTTTTATTTGAACTATTTTTCTCGATTACTGATAGTTAAGAAGTTATTTGAATTATTTAAATTAAATTATTATTTAAATCTGATTGTAATAAGAGTGCTATGAAAAAACAAAATATAAACCATTATATATCAAGCTTTTCCTCGTGAATAAAATTCATTTTATCTCTGAGAAAGTATACGATTTTTTTTTGACTTTAAACTACAATTAACATGAAACAAAATATTCAGTTGTTTTCTTCAAAGTCCTCTCATTTCAATAATATTTAAATTAAATCAACATAATTTCCATTTGCATTTTTTATATTAGGGCAATACATATGGATATCGTTGAACTCAGAAAAAAAAATACTAAATCGAATAAGCGAATAAAAAAAGGTTACATCCCTTATTTTGAGAACTACTAGTAGAAAAAACAATATTTCTTTTGCTCGTTGTAATAGGCTTGTAAAATAGAAATTGTTTGATAATTCAACCGACCACGGCATTTATAAAACGTCAGCTCAACGGGTGAAAAGAGCGTCACATTATCATTTTAAGGTTGCAACAGTAAAATAATCTATACTTGGAAACGATGTATAAACCACATCAAAATAAAAAGAACAAACAACTTCATATTTATGTTAAGACGGTGATGAAAACGAAAACAAATATTTAAGCCTTTTTAAAAGTGTTGTTTCTCACACAAAGTGAATCATCTTAATATTTCATTCAAATGATATTGCTCAACGCATTTCATTTGTTTCAAGACGGGGGCGACAGTCTCCTGTCTCTGCGAAACAATCGCGCATCACACATTTACAATATCGGTATGCAAATCACCCGTTCATCAATCACTTGGCAACGGCGATCGCCCATTGTTGTTGTAATTGTGCTGTTTTCGCATTAGTTCTGTTCGCACCCTAACTGACGAACTGCTGACGTGACTGACGGATTGTGGGTAGATGGCTGGGTGGGTGGGAGTGCGACCACCCCCTTTATTGTTAGCCAGGAGTTGAGAAACGCTGAATTCATTTAAGAATCGATTATGAAAATTTATGAATAAGGGAAAGTTAATAGCGCTATTTTATTTAAATTTCGTGCACACATTTTTTAAAGATGTATCATAGGTCTGGTTTACACCTTGATACTATATTGTGACAACCATATATTAACCAGATCAAAAATTTAGCTATTCTGTGTTTACACCGTATTTTTTTGCAAGGTCAAGTTTCATTTGGTAAAAAGTATCGCGATTTTTAAAACTAGAATTGTTAAATTAACCCAACTTATTGAAATACGTGAATTAACACAACAATAATTCATACAATATATTTTTAATGTAAAATAACTTACTTTAACTGCGTTGTATATAATACGAGCAACTCACATAACCTAACTTATCAACACTTATTACACGAAGCGTACTAAACTATTTAGTAGTAATATAGTGATAATTTAGTAACGGGTTTTCCAATAAGAGGTGTTATTTTGATATTCAAAGAAAAATGCCATTTTTTAATATAAATGATCGGATGTTTATTTCATTATAAAGAGGAAGGTATGCCGTTAATAGTGGAAAATAACATCAGGCAAATGACCACCACGACCACGCTGACAGGACAATATCCTTTTCATGAAATTTTCCATAACCAAATCGCAAAGTAGCTGTCCTATGTCCTCGATAGCCTCACGAATTCCATCTTTGAGGTCTTGAGTCGACGCTGGGCAGTTGGCGTAGACCTTCTCTTTCATGTGGCCCCAAAGAAAGAAGTCGCAAGGTGTTAAATCACAAGATCTCGGTGGCCAATTGTGATCACCTCTTCGAGAGATAACACGGTCCGGAAACTTTTCCCGTAAAAGATCAATGGTTTCGTTGCTTGTGTGGCACGTAGCGCCGTCTTGTTGAAAGTAAACGTTGTCCAGATCAATACCATCCAATTCCGGACATAAAAAATCGTTAATCATCTCTCGATAGCGCAATCCATTCACCGTAACTGTTGCTCCAGCCTCATTTTCGAAAAAGTAAGGTCCAATGACTCCGCCGGACCATAAACCGCACCAAACAGTCACACGTTGAGGATAGAGAGGCTTTTCAACAATAACTCTTGGGTTTTCTGAGCCCCAGATGCGACAATTTTGTTTGTTGACGAAGCCACCGAGGTGGAAATGGGCCTCATCACTCAAGATGATTTTTCGATGGAATTCCGGATCATTTTCATGCATTTCAACGACCCAATCAGCAAAGACACGACGTTGTTGATGATCGGCCGGCTTGAGTTCTTGTGTTAACTGAACTTTATAAGCCTTAAGACCCAAATCTTTATGCAAAATACGGTGTAATGACGTTTGTGGAATGCCTAATTCCAAAGAACGACGAGGAATGGACAAACCTGGGTTTTCTTCAACACTTTCGGCTACAGCAGCAATATTCTCGGCTGTTCTTGAGCGACGTGCACGGGTTTTATTCTTCACATCACTAACTTGTCCCAACAGCTCGAATTTTTCCACCAATTTCTGTATTGCGGTCCGACAAGGTGCTTCACGACGACCCAAAAATTGTCGAGTTTTACGAACCGTCTCTGCCAAATTTTCACCATTTTTATAGTGAATTTTAATAATTTCAATGCGTTGTTGAAGCGTGTATCGTTCCATTTTTATTAATGGCGTAGTTTCTACTTGTCAAATGTCAAAAAATGACAGCTTCAAAACCAACATCTACCGAAATAGCGGGCTATTCAAAATAACACCTCTTATTGGAAAACCCTTTATTTGCTCAGCTTAGCAAGATATCGGTGTAAACCGGGCCATAGTTCTTACTTTCAACAAGAACACTCGCTCGCACAATACCGCGTATAGCACAAATTTTCCTTGCGTATTAATTTTAGTCAAAAATAGCTCACATAAATGTTAAGAGTATTAAATTCTACATCCAATTCAATAATCACATTTTATTTTGCACGTTTTGTAGCCATGGAATTTAAACAAAATCACAAATAAATAATAATGTTATACCTATCAGAAAGAATTCCAATTTGCATCAGAATAATTCTAGGAGTACATAATAATTTATAACTTTTCTTAAATGTAAATAATTATACATTTTCAATAATGATAACTTAAACAGAGTATTTCTGACAAATCCATAGACAATACGCTTTTTAGACCTGAAACTCATGTGTACTTGAACTGAACATTACACCTGGTGATTAGAATAAAACTAAAATGTAAATTAAGCAACCCGCTTTTAACTCTATTCAAATTATTTTACTTAATATAAATGTATTTTGATATTAAAATGTATGTGCATAAATATAATGTTAAATTTTATTTTTTCAATAATATGAATAATAAAATTTTAATTTCAATATACATTCGATAACTTATTTCATTGAAATAATTATAACTGGGTTGAAACTGGATATATTATATGAACACATAAAATTAAACAATATTACAGTAAAAACTCGCTCAGTAGAAACACAGAAGGTACAATTAATAATCAAAGCAAATTATATAGAATCAAAAACATATATATTATCAAATGTCAAATTCGCAAATTCACATCAAATTCGAATGTTTCCTATGCATCTTTCTTTTTCATCTCATAAAAACATGTGAACCAATAGTTGCGCCGATATTAAATATGTAGGTTCGTAACGCGACGTTAGCGACGTCTACTGCCCGGAATTGAGTACTACTGGCACTGACCATAAAAGTTTCCAAAGGTTGGACAAATCACCCTGCCTAATTCTGTAACAATCTTACCAACATTGCTATACCACATAACCAATAATAATTGCAATTACGTGTAAAATAAAATGTGATTATTGAATTGGATGCAGAATTTTTCTCTACTATATTTATTTAACTCATTATTGTTGAAAATTGGTTACTAGCGTAAAGATAACAATTTGTTACAACTGCCTAAACTGACGAACTTAAATTAAAAGGGCTGTAATGGAAATGAAATAAAAATTGAACAAATTGTTATTTACTACACAAGATGAAGTTTATAATACAAGCCATTGGCGAGTATTATAATCATTCGACAGTAATATAGCCACTATATGGGAATCAAAAACTATACTTTATCTACAACTATAAATGTTACAGATTATAATAAATATAGGATAATAAATATTACAAAATATATTTTCTTATTTCGTGTTCACAAAGTGAATTTTGTACAAATGTTTTCGGGGATTTTTTAAATGAAGTGTGTCAAATTAATATCTTTCGTTTTAGTTTTTATAGTAAAATATATACATATATCAAACAATAAAGCACTCTTTTAAATTAAATTTTTAGATATTTATTTGTAGGTTCATAACATAACAAATATAAATTTTAACTGTAACCTACCTTGTAACTGTGTCAAACAAAATGTCAAAATAAATTCAATTTTAAATGTTTATTGAACCTGTCAGTGTTACCAACCTTGATATTATAATATTTCTTTCAATAATAATTTTGAAACAAAAATAAATTATTGCGAAATAGGAAAAATTGTATGAATAGATATTTATACACCAAGTGAGTTAAGATAATGTTTATCCATGAAAAGAAAGTTTAAGCCACGAGTAGGTTAAATTCTTAGAGTGAAAAAACATTCTTAACTCACGTGGTTTATACAATATTTTATTCAATTTTGACGAAATAATAATAAAAAATATAACATTTATTTTTGACAAAATAAAAAACTAATCAATTTGTAGGCTATACATAATAATCATCGTTGATAGACATCAAGTCGTTTATAAATTATAAACAAGCTTTATTTTCTGTCATTTGTGTCGTGAAAAATAATGCAAATGGCTGATCTGTCTAATAAAGACCATGGTGAATGTATTATTTTCGTGCCTAATGTTATTTTAAATGCATTTTTTGCAGCAGAGTGAGTTAAAATTCTGTGAAAGTGAGTTAATAATGACAGTTTAAAACGTCAAAATTGAACAAAAATATTAAAACAACATGAACTTTTTTAGTTTTTACAGAAATTCAGTATTTATTACAATAAAGGAAATCATACGTTTCAACTTTATTTTACTTAAAGAAATCTCAAACTCGTTAATATATATTTTTAAATACAGACGCGGATTAATTTGGTTCTTGTAGGATTACAAAAGTACACTTCTATATTTTTCGTGTTTTGCTTATTTTTTGTTTTACAAAACTTATTACTCACAATGTGACGCGATTGAAATTGAACGATAAGGCGCCATATTCCAGAAACTCCAATAAAAGTATAGATGGCGCGCGCGGCAAATTGAGACTGGGCCTGCTTATAAATGAATCCCCTGTCCCTTTATTCCAATTTTAGATGTTGACGAAGTCTTTTTCTCGTTATAACAATAGCAGATTATAATAATTACAATTAAATTTCGGCTTGGGCAAGTACGAATTTTAGGTTCAAGGTCAGTCTCAACTTAATGTGCCTGTAGCTATACTTGTTCAATTCTTACGGGAAGACCCACAATTACTTATTAACTCTATACATATCGTATCATTGGTCAAATAATAACGGTAATAATACTAAACAATTTACATCAAGTTTGCATTTAATTAATATTTTTTTTTTGGTTGATGTTAAATTGTAAATTGAAAAAATTAATAGAATGCGTTACTAGTATTAAAAGAAAAAAACTTTCTAAATAATGGTCATGTATCAAGATTTTTTAAATTCAACTTTACATTAATATCATCATTATCTTCCTGACCATGAATAGCAATTATTTCAAGTTATTAATTATTCTATTCCTTAAAATCATTCAAAAAAATAATCTATAAATTATAAACGTAGCTAACTCTTAATGAAACATTTATATTTATAGTAATAAATTTCTTTTGGTTCAAGGTAACGCATCTCCAAAAATGTCAACGAGAAAATATTCTTCATAAAGAGTGCGGCTCCAAAGTAGGAAAATAAACGACCTTTATTCCCATTACCATTAGACATTTCGTGTGCCGTACGGAATTTCTATAGAAATTTCACTGCATCGAAACATAAATCCCAGACATCGGGAGAGAAAGCATCGCGCCCTCCTCTTAGATAAGGTGAGCAAGATCATCTTCACTGTGCGTCAGTGTTAGTGATAGTAGTTAGTGTTAGTTGTAAATGTATGTAGCACGAACATGCGTTGATTTATATCATTATCGCAGCTAAATCGATAAAGATTCGGACCTATTTGGTAATTTACTGGATATTCTTTAGCATCCAGTACATATTTATTTGACATCCAAATGTCTTTTTGATTTATATAAACAATTTGATTATATTATAATGACTGAATAAAGCTCTAATGACATTTCTTGGTTTGAGCAACAAAAATTATACAAATCATCTCAACTTGATGTTTAAGATTAAATGTTAATATTATATTTCATAAAATAGAAACCAAGAAGCATTTCTTTAATAATAAATTTGACATTTAACACGAATTGTAGCTAGCAAGACACGTGCTTTGTTAATGACGATGTATGCTTCTACAGAATCCTAAAATCTCATTTCCAATATCCTAAATAATAAACTTAGGATTTAGATATTAAGGTAAAAATATCGGCGACAGCCTTAGGACGACTGGGACGACTTTGCCAATGGAGCATTAGTGACATCTATTGGTTTGTGTTCGATTATAACGGCCTCGGCTTGTAACGAACGCTCTTTTATAGCGAACACATTTTAAAGTCCCGTCCACGGTCAAATATTCGCCATTAATTTTGATGTGCTTATAACGAACCGAGCTACAGTGAACTAGGAATGACGACGGGTACCCGAGTACTCGGAAGCTATCCAATAATAATGTACCCGCTGCTCGTTAATTACCCGATACCCTTTAATTACCCGATACCCTTTAGTTACCCGAATACCCAAAATCTACACATTTGAGCGCGAAAGAAAATGAGGCAAATCGCGGCTGCAGAGGCAGTAAGTGTGGACGCTGTCCGAGTCGCGCCAAACCGTTCGCCGAATAACATCGGAACGATCCGTTGAGTTCGGTACATCAAAGAGAGGAATCATTCTGTGTGTGCTCGGGCTCGGTTTGTATGTATTTTTACACTTCGATGTATACTGAATGTTCGTTTCATGGTTTAATTTAAATCTTTTATCTCAAGTACCTACTATATTTTAACACAAAAAATGTATATGGTTATAATACAAAGTAGAAAGCATTTTTTTTTCTTTTGTGTGTTTTTCTTTTTATGAAAAAAAATCGAATTTGATATATTTCATTACAGAATTTTTTTAACACAACAGAAAAAAGTTGTATTTTGGATATCCTATCTTTGATAAAATTTAAAAGAAATATAAAATCTTATTCCGACATTCTAGAAAATTCTTTAACTTGTTATTACTTTTATCGGCTAAAAGATCATTTAGTAAAAATATACTCTTTGCGTTATGTAATTTACATCTCTGCAAATATAATTAATTGTGATGACAACGTTTATTACTCCTCTTTTTCTTTTTAAGTATTTTAATTATAACATTTTATTCCTTTATTAATATTGGCGAATGCATGTAACAGTGACGAGACATGTCTCATGCATCCTCATACGATGCTAAAAAATTGTATCATCCCAAACATGCAATGCCGCCTCAGCCTGCTTTATTATCGATCGTGCTCAAATGTGTACCCACCTTCAGACACTCGCGCAGGTGAGCATAATCTGCCTCTACGTCATATATCGTAGATGGATGGAAACTAAATGCATCAGTTTTGGAAATGATAAAATTGGATGATCGGTATACGAGTAAATATTCGATCCCGACCGACGCCAAAAAATACTTAGAATTTTAATGGGATAAAATTGACCCCTGTGGTGCACTCTCCACGCTATGAGTGCTCGTGGGGTGACGTTTGGTACGCGCCCGCACGGTACAAATATTCCATCATTACCGATATCTGTGTACGAAGCAGATTGGCACACCCAGCAATGGGTAATATGCCGTGATGATATATTTATTTATTTATAATTTCGGCAGTAGAAAAGCGGGGTATAGATTACAAAGTAGTCGGAATTGTTCACGACAATAGAGCCAATGTATTACATATTTTATTTATGTTAAGTTTTTTATAGAAATACAATGTGTTACTTTTTACCTTCCGTCACCTTTAGATAAAAGGTATTGTGTTTGGTCAAAAAATTCGATGGTGAATTTTTACGACGATGTCTATATAACTCCAATACTACAATACGAAAAATTATAATTCTTTCGTGTTCCTCTTTTGTACGTCCATATGAACAGTTGATTCGATTTTGGTTACGAATGGTTTACCGAAAGTACCCTAATTTAAAGATTTTAATAGTTAATAAAACGCTGTTAAATATCATTTTTTGACATTTTATGTTATAAATATTAATGAATATTTTATTCTCTATTCGATTTAATTATATATTTTTATTCATATTGAATTAATTTAGAGATATAAAAAATTATAAAGAAATATCTTGCAACAGTTAGAATATTCGAATAATACTAACTGACACATGTCAAATAAAATTTACATAATATCTTTGTGAAATAATTCTATTGCAAATATAAAAATGTAAAATAATTGAATGCTACAAAAACAAATCACATAAGGTAATCAGATTATAGCCACAAGCCAATTCAGCAGATTATTGTGTTACAAATATAATGCTATAAAAGTTTTTATTTTCTGCTTTTTACTTCCTTGTACGTAAGTAAAGGAAGTATTGTAATCGCGAAATAATTCGGTTTTCAGATTTCAGCGGAAATATCCATTTTGATCATCCCTGAATCCATTTTGACGTCTGTATGTATCTCGCATAACTCAAAAACGGTAAGCCGTAGAAAGTTGAAATTTTGTATTTAGGACTCCTATAACATCTAGTTGTGCACCTCCCTTTCTGGTTATTACACAATTTCCAGAAGTGGCACTTTACATGAAGCCAATAATAGATTTTAATGAAAAACTGTTTTAAAATATAATCCAAAACATTTCAAATTTGGTATACAAGACTTTTATATCAATCGAAATAACATAATAGATTTTGGTTAAAATAGGATAACCGGAAGTGGTACATTACTTGAAGTTGTTAACAGTTTTTCTTGAACAAAATGATTTTATTTTGATTTTAGAAATAAATGCTCCAAACAAAAGTTTTAGAAAATTAATTTCTTCGTCTAGCACATCAAGTATTATTAAATTAGCCCTTTGTATAAGCGAGATATGTAAATTTAAAAATTATTTTTTTGTAATAAAGCTTGCTATGGATTAGGACAAACATAAAAAAAATGTTCATGTCAAATTACGTTAAATATGTACAATTTTATGATTCGTACAATAACATATATTATATTTTTATTGTGAAATTAGTCATATTCATTGTTGTAATCAAATATTTCTTTGTTGTAATCAAAACTCTCTTTAAAAAGAACCGGGTTAGATTATGGTCGCTATATATCTTACTGTGTTGAAGTTAAAATTAATATTTTGTAATTTATTTATTATAAAAATATGTATAGTTTAATAATCGTACAAGGAAGTCGTGTGGTGTCCACATCAGATTTTTTATTTTAGTAGTTCAATTCAGTTCAGTACGAGCTAAGATCAGGTCATTTCTCCCCTAACAAGAAAGCGCCTATAGAATCGTTTGCAAGAAAAATACTGTGAGGAATTTGTACAATATACGTAGAATTGACGGAAAGTAATGTGCTGGCCACATTATATTTTTCATTTAATAAATGTATATGTTAACGATAATAATGATTTTATTAAGAAGGTCAACTGCTAATATAAGTGTAACTGATAATTAACGAGTTATATGTACTTAAAGAATAACGGGGAATTAAAGGATATCGTGCAGTTAACGGGTAAAGGATACTATCCGGGTAGTTGTTTCGGGTATTCGGGTGCGAAAATTATCGGAATTCGTGATTCTTACAGTGAACACTAGTTTTGAACGTACACTTTTTTGATCGGTCGACTCGGTTGTAGCGAACTAGGTCATACAGTAACGGAGCCAGTAGCATCTTCAGCCGTCGTACATCGGTGATACCCCAGGAACACTTACAGCGCATCACAAATGCTGGCCTTTAGTGCCTTTTCATCAGTTTTATGTTGTATGTTAACCATGTCACCATCAAAGCGAAAAGCTGTCATATTTGAAGAAAACATGTATTTCAATTTAACGTTTAAAATTAAATGTTAATATCAAATATAATTTCGAAATCAAAGCACTTTTTCGACCATAAATTAGACATTTCGCACAAATTATAGCACAGCGAATGATTTGTTTAATTAATGTACATCAATATTGTTTCTGCAAAACCTAAAATCTAATTGCTATCTAAATATATAGTATATATAAATTTAGAATATGGTATATTGTTATGCTAAAAATGCAATGCAAATGATTACAGCAAAATATGCCTGATTAACAGAAATACAGTATTATTATCTCGTATATAATATGCACTTTTTTGTAGAACTATTAATTATCAAATTATTGAACTCTAGTCAGTAAAACTAAGTTTCAAAAAGGAAGCTTTACCTTTTGGTTTGGTTTGATTCATAGTCACACTAATCTTTTGTAAATGATTTCAAAATTTCACTAATTTTCAGTTCAGCTGTAGTCACTTAAAATAACTTTTTTATTTATAATTATTTTTTTAATTCTCTTTATATATTTGTAAACTAGGCTTAGGGGCTCACAAATCATGGTATTTAGTATAATGGTAGCGCTTACGGTTTAACCGGAAATGACAATAAATTTTATATTTCAAATGGGACACCTATATATTTTTACATATTTGAAATCTACGTAAAATTATGAATTCAACGATATGCTCAAAGTGCATTGTTATTAAAGAAATAAACTACAAAAACGTAAAAGAAAATTATGAATAATTAACCTGGTATGTCATATCAAGTAAGCTGCGATAACAAATTGATCTTTTGTTTGCAACAAAATATGCAATATTACAAAAGTAACTTACTATTTATGCAATTAACTTAATTATTAGTTAATATTATCTCATCTGTTTTCACAGCTTGTCTGGTATCATGACTTAGCAGGTTAATTATTCAACAATTTCCCTCATGTCTTTTTAATTTATTTCTTCAATAAAAATACACTTCAATCATATCGTTGAACTCGTAATTTTACGTAGATTCCAATTGTATAAATATATATAATGTTCCATTTGAAATATGTAAGTTAATGTCATTTCCGGTCAAATAGGAAGCCGCTAAGCCTAGTTTACAAATATGTAAAGAGGATTAAAAAATAATTATATTTAAAAAAGTTATTTTGAGTGGCCCATTTTTCAGTGTCACCTGTATACTTCTCCAAATTACAACTTAAATGTCTTTAGCCTAAAAGTACTGAATATTCTTTATTCGCTTGTAAATTAAAAATGAGATTTTAAACCGTTTTATTATAAAAGCGCTGTAGGAATTTGCGCCATTTTTATATGCTTATTTGAAAATTCTGGTTAGAATAATTATTTTAAATAAGTTAATAGAAAATTTATTGCTAAGTATATTTAACGAATTAAACTTCTTAAACGCACATATTATTACTATGTTTACATAGAACAAAAAAATATTACATATTAATAGTAAATTTTTATAGGAAGAACTTTTTTTTGCTTGACTTGAAACATTTACTTCTGTCATTTATATCTTAATAATATTTAATCAGATTTTTTATAATTTCAAATTTCTCAAAATTAGGAAACTGCCTTCGATACATGGCTTGCTTAACTCACTTGCAACATGTCAAGTGTCATGTTTAATCTGACATGTGTCGTTATATTTCATATCGCTAAGTAATATTACAATATTTGTACGCAGTTTAATGTGGAAAGTATTGACAATACTTTTACAATAAATTGCTAACGTTAGAACAGAAAAATTATATTCGCCGTAGCAGTTGACAAAATCCAGAATAGCTTTAAAGGGCTGCGTCGGACGATTGAATTATATAGCACAATACCTCTCGCCACTTCCTTTTTTGGTTACATAAGTATAGGGCGCGAACAGTCATGTTACATTGTTGGCCTTGACAAGCAGATGTGGGGGAATGATAATTAGTAATTATGTACATGGATGTCAATTGTCAATTTTTCATTCAGAATTTCAAGATTTTCTAAATACACGTAGTTAATTTGTCACCAGGAGCGTGGAATTTACTTGTCGAGGAAAATAAACCACATGGAATTGGAAAATCACTAAATTTAGAATGAAAAATTATGATACTTGACATCTATATACATAATTACTAGCTATTATTCTGACATGGGCCCCATATCTGCTTGTCAAGGCAAACAAAATCACATGACTGCTCGCGCCCTATTGTATTTAACATTTCTTGTATACCTACACTCTACACCAAAAATTCTACTTACATATATCTATTCCTTATGTTTAGATTGTTTAATTTTAAATTCATTTTATGAAGAAATTTTGTCCTCTTCTAATTTTTCGAAATGTTTCCAATTCATTGTCAGGATTGACAGTATTTTTGAAGGATATATGTAATATACCTATAATTTTAAATATTTAACTATTAATACATTAAGAAATAATATAATGTATGTACTTCTCAGAAAAAGTCTTCAGTAATGTCTCCGGATTTCTGACACTGACATTTATCTGTAATACTACAGAATAAGAAAAATTCGACAATGAAATTATTTATTAAAATATATTTCTGTTGATTTGAGTAAGATGTAATGTAGCTACAGGCCACACTTAGAATTTACTCAACTGACACTTAATTTCAACTCACTTGTCACTGAAATTCGACTGGCCTAAGGTCTCTGAATTCCAAATAATGACATTTTGGTCAACTGAGTCAGGGGGCTGAAACTGCATACAGAAACGTGATAACAAGTTTTCAATCTAGTAGCGTATGGAAATACTTCCTGACCCTTTCATAGATGGCTTTAGTAGTACAGATTTTACAGGGATTCTCAAACTTTAATGTCAAAATACTATAAAAAGGTAACATACGTTTGAGAACTGCTGTAAATTTCCCACAATTCTCTATTGCATCGTTCGAAATTCTTTGACATTTAAAACTGTTATTTGTGAATTTGTATCTTTATTGCAATATAATACTTTATCATTCAATATATTTTCGGTAAGTACATTAGTTTTCATACTAGCATTATTATACGGGGGTGATATAAATTATAACAACAAATTAATAATATTTCAGAAAAAGTTCACATGAACTGCATAGTGAAAACACATTCTCGCAGAAGTTGACAGTGCCCAATAGAAGAAATGGTTTATGTAAGTGGACCAGGAGAATTTACATCATGATGGTGCTCTTGGATATTTATACCGGAGAAGAGCAGCAAAATATTATATTATTAGGCGAAAGGACGTGAAGCTTCATAAGATTCATCAACGAATGTTGAAATAGTATGGTGTCAGTTTTAAGAAAAAATGAGTATAGAAGAGGGTAGATTTGTTAAAAAGTGGACAAACATCGATAACGAGGTCAATGAAGCAGTGCATTTCTGGCAGACATTTAAAGTAACATCCCTTTTTTTGAAATAATATTACCTCTTGTAATAATAATAATTCAAATTTTTGATTCCTTGAGTAGTATGTTCTTAAATTTTAATAGTTGCCGCCGTGTAGTTTGAGATTTGTAGTTATTTATTTATTATTTGTTTAAATAATGTAATGTATATATTTTAAAATAAAGACATTAACATATTAAGTAGTATTTTTTTTATAGTTCAACATATATTTCACATTTATTGATAATGTCTTTAATAAATTATCTATTTTCGATAGATTTTTTATTAATTACATTATCAAGAAATAAAATTTAAAGTTTCGAATAATTCAAAATGAATTCATATTTCCCGCGACTTTCTTGGCTGTCAAATTTAGTTCTCTGACCTTTTCATAGACGGCACTAAACTTGTTATCACGGTTTATAAGGGAGATACCCAATCTTCTACTATATATTTTCCTTAATCTATGAACTGAGTGTAAGGTGAGTCTGAGTTGAGTGTAAGGTGAGTGTGAGTCGTGTCTCTGAATTTGGCCCTAAATATTTGATTTTTGTTTAATGATTTAATAAAAAAATTCTATTGTTTTTTTTTTATTTAAACCCACCCCAAGTTATTTTTGTAGTTTCATTGCAGATTAGTTTCTGTAAGCCAAGCTAAAAAAGTTTTTCCTATAACATTTTTTTGTAAATTCAATCCGCGGACATACTGTATATTTGAAAAAAATATTAATGTTTCCAATGTTTATTTGTTAGAAAACATTATTTACAATCTAATATTATTCTTAATGTGCATGCGTTATAAAAATATTTCTTGTTCTTGATTACTGCAAGAAATGAGTATTTTCTCTTGACACTTAGTAACATTTTTATTAGTTTATCTTGTAAATGAAATAACTGTCAGATGTTAATTGTATTTTTGCATTTTAGAACATGTGCAATAAGTGCATTAAATGTGATGTCATTACAAACAACACAACGGATTTCATCTTACATGTTACAAATGATGAGAGTATGCAACATCTGTGATGAAGTTTCTACACAAATAAATGCACATACATCGAGTAAACAACTACATATATCTAATAAATATATAAATATAATTATTATTCGTATTAAGACATTAAATTATAGTAATATCTAATACTCATTTGGAATACAGTAAAATTTTAACAGAGTGGTTCATAATAATTACGATTGAGGGGCTCTTGGGTCTTGTCTTGTCAATAGTTCAAATAATGTAAATATGAGAATGACTAACTTCATTTAATTGCGTTACGCTTATTATGGCCGTTTAAAATCTTTGTTTTCCCATATAAAAGTGTGTCGTGAGTTTTTGACAGATTTGGTACGGATAGTAGTGACATCTAGTTATTTTAATTAGGATAGTGTCAGTGTCCTTAATCTTCCTTGGTCTGAGACCAACTGATTTCCCATATTAAACGTCTATGGCCCACTTTTTAATTAACATCCTGTATATGTATCAGTTATTGTTCTTTATATTTTATTTTAAAAAATCTGGAAAACTGGGGAATTTTGTTCAAAGTCTGGTCTCTGTCAATGAAGTTTAGATGTGCAAATGTGCTGTCAGTTTATCAAAAGTAAATACACAATATTTAAAAATGAATTCGTTATAATTTATTTATTTGTGACAAGCTAATTTGTCAAAATGGTACAATGTTACGCCGTGCGTGGCGCTGCTTGACGTACTCTATCTGTAAATTTCGTTTATGTAATTTTAATAACATTTGAGACGACGAGAATAAGATTCAATGAAGTTGGCCATGATATGAGTTACATACAGCGACATCTACTATCAAGGATACCAAACAGTTTGGTAAAACTGTTTCTCGCAAAAAGTATCTTAGACACAACTTATTACATTTTATAGTCTAAGCGTTTCTTCAAAAATTTATCAATGTTTATGTTTCTATTACTTAATATCCAATAAATAATTTTCTAATATTTAAACATTATCCTGAGTTAAATTAAGTTACAGAAACCTTTTACAGTAAGGGAGCTAGAAAGTGTTTTCTTTGATTATCTCAAAATAAAAAAAAAAAATAGGCTAAGGTTGATTTTGCTAAAAGCTCTTCAATTAAATATACAATTGCACGCGGTAGATCGTGACATAGGCGTATAACATGGGAAAACAATTTATTTCAAATATTATCTCTGTCCCGTAAAACTTTATGACATGATAAATCAGATTTAGTAAGCGTTATTTCAAGAAATGAGCGATAATTAACTTCCAAATACCTATCTTTTGATGGTTTACACAACGTTCACTTTTCGAAAAAACCGCATACTTAAACTCACAAGTTCACTCTGTATGTGCAACATTTTAAGAAAGGTAACTCAAAGCACTACCATGAAAAAACAATAACTTACGTTCGGATCTTAGAAGAGACACTAATTTTTCAAATTATTCTTATAACACAGTTTGGGTACATAAGATTGAAGTTAAAATCTTATATTCTGTAGAACAAAATACTTAAAACATCATTCCCAGATAGAGAAAAATAGTAATATATTAAAAATGAAGTTATATACTATCTGTTATTACGAGAAATAGCTTGATCACTCATTGAAATCTCCTCTGCACTTCAGAATTTTACAGATTTACTTTTAAAAAGAATCTTTATCTGTAAAGAAAAATGAAGAATACTACAAATATTCGTATAATACAAATAATTTTGCTTATATCATTAATTTACATTAGTATTATACACAATATATTTCTAATTTGAAAATTGTTCTAAATACAAATATCATAAACGTTACTAAATAATTTATAAACAAATCATTTTTAATCAATAAACAATCTAAAATTTAAGTATAATTTTTGATAATAAACATTTATAACAAGTACAAAATTAAATGCATAATTGTTTCGTGTTTCTATATTGTTACAATTCCGTCGATAGGTAATTATATTTATAAATATTATTGTAGTAACATTTTAAAGTTATGTATGAAGTGAGCTCCATATAATTGTATGAAACAAATATTGTTCATCGATTCATCGAAATCAAAAACACAAAAGTATTACACTTAATAATATCGATTAAATATGTGTAACGATTATTCTTTTATTTAGAATAAATAAAAAATCAGAATATATCAAGCAATTCACTTATTATTTTACAAGTAGGTAACACATCACTTAACAATTTAAATATCCATGATTCAAAGTACACTAAGCACGTCCAGTTTACAATTTTTTTTAATAAATTAAAATTTCATATAATTGAACATCTAAAGAAAATTATTTGCTGACAGTAGTGAGAAAAATTGTAATGTAAAAAAAAGCACACATACAAAATGTGCTTATGAAAATGCAGGATCGATTATTTTCAAAATCTCACAAATTTATCAAAACTATTCACTATCTTTATCTCTTATCTCCCACCCACCTTGTAACTCTGTGTATCCTCGGCATTATTATCCTATCTTCCTCCGGTGGCCTCCAGGTCTGTGCGCTCCGAGCTGCCGTGAACCGTGGTTAGGTCACACACGCGCGATGTTCTCGTACCGCGGTCTGCAGGTAACTGCGCTATCCTCGCGTTGAACGCACCTGCCGCAACCTGTCGCCGCCTCCTGGGGGTGGGGCCACCCAGGGCCCGACACCCACGAGGAGGCGGCCAATCGAGCACCAGGAGGTGGAGACTAGGAGGAGCCCAGGAGTTGTGGATAGTTGAAAGAGATTAGGAATTGTAGTGGTTATTATTTATCGAATCCAAACCATATATAACGTAGCTATTAACAATATAAAATATATTAATATAACATTTGTCAAATTGGTAACAATATAATTAACTAGGACAATGAGCGCTTCTCCTGTAATGACTTCTTCACACCACATGAAAGCCGATCAAAAAACCCTGACAGAGATGTGGCCTATTTTAATTGATTTTTACCTCTCGCTAAGAGAGGTATTGGATTCATGCTAAAAATCGTATATCCAGATTTTAATGATAAGCACGTTTTTAAGGTCCCTACAATCCGATTTTAACATTTTTACGATCATGTCTGTGTGTGTGTGTGTGTGTGGATGTGTATGTGTGTGTGTGTGTGTGTGTATGTGTGTGTGTGTGTATGTGGGATGTTGGAAGGACGATTACTCAAAAACTATAAGACTTTAAATTTGTTTAACTACGTATTTCCCAATCGGACATTCATGGGAAGATCTGAAAAGGTTTTGGTAATAATTGGACAACCGGAAGTAGAAGATTCTTGAAAAAAAATCTTCTAAATATTATTTTCTTAAATTTTCTTGGTAATATGTATTAAAGAAAATTTAATTTTCTATCTGATACATTTATATATTTTATTATATATTCTATAGATTTAGAGACAAAAGAAATATAATATATAAAATAATTTGTTATAATAAATTTTACAGCCAAAAGAATGCCATGGAAAATAGTTGAAATTTAAATTGTTTGTAACTGACAGATAAATGTCAGTATCAGAAATCCGGAACCATTACTGAAGACTTTTTCTGGGAAGTACATATATTGTATTATTTCTTAATGTATTAATAGTTAAATATTTAGTATTATAGGTATATTACACATACCCTTCAGAAATACCTACTGTTACTTCCGACAATGAATTGGAAACATCTCGAAAAATTAGAAGAGTAGGACAAAATTTCTTCATAGAATGAATTTAAATTTAAAAAATCTAAATATATGGAATAGATGTAAGTAGAATTTTTGGTGTAGAGTGTAGGTATACAAGAAATGTTAAATACATTAGGGCGCGAGCAGTCATGTGACTTTGTTGGCCTTAATAAGCAGATATGGGGTCCCATGTCAGAAAGATAGCTAGTAATTATGTATATAGATGTCATATATCATAATTTCTCATTCTAAATTTAGTGATTTTCCAATTCCATGTGGTTTATTTTCCTCGACAAGTAAATTCCACACTCCTGGTGACAAATTAACTACGTGAATTTAGAAATTTTTAATGAAAAATTCTGACATTTATGTACATAATTACTATTTATCATTCTGAAACGGGCCCCCACATTTGCTTGTCAAGGCCAACAATGTAACATGACTGTTCGCGCCCTATACTTATGTAACAAAAAAAAAGGAATATATAAAATAGCACAGTTTACAGCTACTGGTGTTGCTTTATCAAGAGCTTCTCTTGCACAGTTGAGGCGCTAAGGGGAGGCCAGGGTGGGCAAAAACGTCCTATAAAAATGGCTAATTATTGTGTAATTCAATTGCCCATCAACATTTACTTTTCTCCAATAAATAATTTTCTAATTATACATAATCCTGTCCTGACTGAAATTAAGTTACAGAAACACTGAACAGTAAGAAAACTAAATGTTTTTTTCTTTGATCATCTCAATTTCAAAGAAAATCTGTTGTGGCCAGCACAATACCTCTCACCCTATCCATTGTGGAGCATTTCTTGTACAACAAAAAATTCTAATTACATCTATTCTTTATGTTTAGATATTTTTTATAATTTTAAATTCATTCTATGAGTAAACTTTCTCTTACTCTTCTAATTCTAAATGTTCCAGGTTCTTCCAATTCATTGACGAGATTGGCGGTATATCTGCAGGGTATATGTATTATATTAAATATACCTATAATTTTAAATATTTAATTAATAATACAATCAGACATTTTAAATGTCGTTCCCAGAAGAAACCTTCTATACTATCTCTGAATTTTTGACACTGACATTAGTGGAATTTATCTGTCAATTATAAATATTTTAATTTCTCTACTGGTTACCATATGGAGTTGTTTGGGCTGTGAGATTTACTACAACAGATTATATTATAGATTATAATTTTATATCTCTGAATCTATAGAAGATATGATTTTTTTTAAATATATCGGATTTTATGTTCATTAATGTTTGTATTACCATAAATTTTCAAAAAATAATATTTAAGAGATTTTTGTTAAAATACTACTAGTTCCGGTTGTCCAATTGTTACCAGAACCTATTCAACTTTTCCCATTACTGTTAGATAGAGGAATTCGTAGTTCCACAGGTCTTTACCAACACGCCCCACCCCACACACACTTCATCGTGCAAATGTTATAATCGGATACTAGGGACCTTAACCTGAATATGCGATTTTTAGCATAAATCCAATACATCTATTAGCGAGATGTAAAGATGGATTAATGTTGTTTTTGTCAAGAGCTCTTCAATTAATATTTAGACATCTAAAAAAAACTTATTCCGGGTTCAATCAGGGCTGCGGTCGAAGCATATTGTGACTTGTGACACATACGAAGGGCTACCTACCTGTGTCGTACACAGAGGGCACTGGCTTTCGGACGGAAGCAAGGTCGCGCTTCAAATAATAAATTTTTGTATGGATTCGGGGCGCTAACACCTTGAAAAAGGTTAACCCTTGAGAAAATGTACTTCAAGGAAACAAAACAAATAATATTTAAGGTTTAATAATGAATTTAAAATTTTGTAAAGAAAAACTTCGATGCCGCACAGCTTCAGAAGTGAAATAGTGATTTTACAATATTTTATTGCCTTACACAAAGGAAATTTCACCCTAATACATTCAAACTCGGGGTGTCAGGTACTTTTCAACCCAATAAGTTATATTCATACATAAGCGTTGGTGCATTTTTTTTTCAATAGCAATAGAAATTTTATGTTCTTAACTTAAGTAATTTAAAAAAAATATTATAATATCATTTATATAATAAATAATTCATTCCAATATTTGATATATTTTTTTGTATAAATAATTTATTTTTTTTGTAATATTCGAAATTTTATTGAGCTTCATTCTTCTTCGGTACGCCTATGGATTTTATAACTTCCCCATTACCGCAGTGATAATGTGAATTGCCCCAACTCGCCAAGTTACATCGTATGGACTGTACACAGTACTTAATGAAGTAACAAGCGCATCGGAAGGACGTGATTGTTAAAAAGTTAATACAGAAAAATCTGATGTGACCAACACAAAACCTCCCGCCATTTAATTTTTATTAATTTAAATACATATACCTATGGGGTCTCATGGTCGCGTTCCTGAGTGTCTGGTCGCGAATCTGGGGAACCGGATTCAATTCCTACTATCAAATATTTCCAATTTTAAATGGTACAAAACTGATCCCTGTAATGCACTCTCCACGCCAAAAAAGAGTACCCGTGAGGTGACGCATGATAAACGCCCACGCGATACAAATATGTCATCATCATTACCGAAATCTGTGTACAAAGCAGATTAGCACACCCATCAATGGGTAATATGACGTGATAATACATTTATTTATTTTCTTATTTAAATACATATCTGCATATTTACTAATACTAGAAATTATGTATCTTGAGTTCCTTTCCATATAACTATTGTTCTATTTACAATTTTCGTTTTAAAACGTTATTATTATTAATTTGAAATTATATATATTAAATTCCTTTCCATGTAACTATTGTTCTATTTACAATTTTCTTTTGAAAACGTTACTGTTATTATTTTGAAATGATTTTTTTTGACAGTGACATTTATCTGTCAGTTACATACATTTGAGCTGAACTGTGTAACCATAGAGTTGTGTGCATAAGCTCCGAGATATAATTTTTATATTTTATAAATTTATCCACAAAATATATAGAAATAGTGTTAATGCAAACCTGTAGAAAATGAAATAATCTTTAAGTTTTATATAACAAATTGCGAAAAAATAACATTTAAAGATATGTTTAAAGAAAAACTATTTTGAGCTTCAAGTAAACTGCCATTTCTGGTTATCCGATTGACTCCAAAATCTAATGGCTTCTTTCCATATTAGAATAAGGTAGAAATACAAGTTTTCAAAATTTTCTGAACGATAGTATTTGAGTCAGAGCGTAAAGAGGATCCACACACATATACTCGTACATACACACAGACATCATCGTGAAAATGTTAAACATGGATTCTAAGGACCTTAAACGCGGTCATTTACCAATATCTTGATATGAGATTTTTAGAACGATCCCTATACCTCCCTTACCAAGAATAGCGGGAGGTAAAAAATGAACGCCTCGTACTCCGTCAGAAGTTAAACAAAATATCAAAACTTTAAATTAGTAAAAAACATGAACGATGAAATTACATTTAAATACCGGGTTCGATTTCAACCGACTCCAGATATTTTGAATTTTAAATGACACAAGAATTACTACCCCTGTGGTGCACTCTCCACGCCAGCAATAAGTGCTCGTGAGGTCACACCTGGTAAACGTCCGCTCGGTACAAATATGTCATAATTATTACCGACATCTATGCACAAAGTAGATTGGCCACCCAGCAGTGGGTAATATGCCGTGATGATATACATCTTTATTATCTTACCTATATTCCTACATATTTACTTATGCTGGAAAGTGTATTAAGTTCCTTTCCATATAATTATTGTTCCATTTACTATTTTCTTCTTAAAACGTTACTATTATTATTGGAAATGATTAGTATGTTGACAGTGACATATATCTGTCAGTTACATACATTTGAGATCTGAACTGTGTAACCATGGAGTTGTGTTTTAGGCGTAGGTTCCGGGATTAAAATTATAAATAATTTTACAAATTTATCCATAAAATATATACAAAAAGTATTAACGCAAACGTGTATAAAATTAAAAAAACTTTAATTTTATAATAACAAATCTCGAAAAAATAACATTTAAAGGTATTTATCGAAGAAAAACTATTTTGAGCTTCCAGTAAAGTGCCATTTCCGGTTATTTCAAAATCTAATGGCATCTTCCTATATAAGAGTAAGGTAGAAATAAGTCGATGTATAGTTCGTATCCAAATGTGTAATAATTAAAAGAATATCGACGGATGATGGATAAATTGAAGGAAATAAAATATACTCCTTGTTGCAAACGTTTCGGATTTTTATTAATCCATCCTCAGTGCTACAGAGGAAAGGAAGAATAAATTGTTACAAAGTAAAATACAGCAAAAGCCCAGCAATAATTACACATTACTAAATAAATAATGCTTACCAACAGAAGATTGTTACAATAAATTTTTAAGTTTTTTAAATATATGAAGTGATACATGTGACAAAATTAGTTGAAAAAATATACATTGTGCTTTCTGCCGCAGTGTACAACTGCGAGAGAAAGATACAGAAAATTAACAAATAAAAAAATATACAATGAAATAAGGTTTCAAAATTTTCTGAACGATAGTATTTGAATTAGATTTTTTGTAAGTAGAGTCCCCTCTAATTTTTTTTTGACACTACAACACTTTTATTTATGTTAGCATATGAAGTGGGGAAAAATATCTAACTTCTGATGACAAAAAATAATTGTATTTTTTTTTATTTAAATCGAACAAGCATAGTCTAATTTATCGTTCTGTATGATTAAATTATTTTTCCTATTTCGCGTTCACAAAGTGAATTTTGTACAACTGTTTTTTTCCAAAGACGGTGTTACAATGAACAATTTTGTTTAATTGTTTTTGGAGATTTTTTACTTGTGAAGTTGGTGACCTAGTCTGGTCAAATACATGTCTTCCATTTTACTTGTCATAAAACAATACTTCAATTAGATTTTTTAGTGTAAAATAATTACATCAAACAATTAAGCACCCTTATTTATTTGTTCTTTCATAACGTAAATGTAAATTTTAACTGTAACCTAACCTCTAAACAACTGTTGTCAAAATGTCGAATGTCAAAATCATAGATTAAGGAAAATATGTAGTAGAAGATTGGGTATCTCTCTTATAAACCGTGATAACAAGTTTTAGTGCCGTCTATGAAAAGGTCAAAGAACTAAATTTGACAGAGGTGGCGGGAAATATGAATTTATTTTGAATTATTCTAAACTTTAAATTTTATTTCTTGATAATGTAATTAATAAAAAATCTATCGAAAATAGATATTTTATTAAAGACATTCTCAAGAAATGTGAAATATATGTTGCACTATAAAAAAATAATTAAAGTACTTAATATGTTAATGGCTTTATTTCAAACTGTATACATTTAAATCACATAATAAATAACTACAAATATCTAACTACACAGGGACTATTAAAGTTTAAGTACATACTATGCAAGGAACCAACATTTTGAATTATTATTATTACAAGAGGTAATTTTATTTCAAAAAATGAATGTTACTTGAAATGTCTGCCAGAAATGCACTGCTCGTCATCGATGTTTGTCCACTTTTTAACAAATCTACGCTCTTTTATACTCTTTTTTATTAAAACTTCTTTGATAAATCTTATGAAGCTTCACGTCCTTTCGTCAAAGAATGTAATACCTTGCTGCTCTCCTACGGTGTGAACATCTAGGAGCACCATCTTGATGTAATTTTCCTGGTACACACACACACACACACCATTTCTTCTACTGGGCACTATCAACTTCTGCAAGATTGTGTCTTCACTACAAATATTTCATGTAATCTTTTTCTGAAATATTATTAATTTGTTGTTAATTTTTTATATCACCCTCTTGTTATAATGCTAATATGAAAGCTAATATACTTACCGAAAATATATTTAATGATAAAGCACTATATTACAATAAAAATACAAATTCACAAAACAGTTTTAAATGTCAAAGAATTTCGAACGATGTAATACAGAAATGTGGAAAATTTACAGCAGTTCTCAAACATATGTTACCTTTTTATGGTATTTTGACATTAAAGTTTGCGAATCTCTGTAAAATCTGTACTACTAACGCCATCTACGAAAAGTTCAGGAAGTATTTCCAAACGCTACTAGATTGAAAACTTGTTATCACGTTTCTAAATGCAGATTCACCTCCCTGGTTAAAATATATTAAATTTCAAATGTTTATTGAAACTGTCAATGTTACCAACCTTAATATTTTTATGCAATATTTCTTATTGCCATACTCGTTGTCCTCTTGTGCTGAAATATACAAAAAATCTGATGTGGCCAACACAATACCTCCCGTTAAATTTAATTTTTATTCATGAAAATACTTAAAATTAAATTAAAAGAGAATATATTTAACCATTCTTATCTTTTAGTCTCAGTCGAACCATTATATTTAGTTTTTGTTTTCAACTATAATTTACTAGTAAAATACAAAAACACTACTATTTACATCTTTATTTCTTTTCTCGTGAGGCACTGCCTCATCTGTTTACCCTGACAAGCCGCCACTGGGAACGGTAGTATTTTAATATGAAAATTATATTAAAAATTCAATATTTATTTCAAACTTAAATACAAAAACAGTATTCTCAGTTTAAGATATAGAAAAATACATATGCAGTATGTACGTATAAAAAATACAAAAATAAAAATCTGTTGTGGCCAGCACAATACCTCTCGCCACTTCCTTTTTTTGGTTACATAAGTATAGGGCGAGAATTATCAAGTATTGCTAAGCGATATGACATCTGGTGGCAAAATAATGAACTACAGGTTGACTTTTTATTAAAGTATAATATTAAAAATTTGTTAAATAGTATACGTATTTGTGTATCTAAATTGACATACATATTGTAATATGGGTAACAAATATTGCTACTTACTTGAGTGCACATTGTCCCGTTAGAAAGGCAAATTATGTTGTCACGAATTCCCGCGTAAACGAAAAGTTCGTATTTACATTAAAAATATGCTTGACAAGATGAAAAAAGGTAATAATACAGTGCGTGGATCAGAAAATTATAAATTAATATATCCGTCTTGTATACTTTGAAGATTTATTCATTATATTTCAAAGAAAACTTTGTTTCAAACGAGGTTAGTTTTATAAATGTTTTACAAAAATATCATTTAAGTTATCTTCACTTCCACGAATATATCGTATACTAATGTTCACAAGTGAATACGTAATATAATCATGAAATTTTGCTATTTTAATTATTTCTTTGAAGATATCATCTAAAACAGAAGTGGTTGTACAATTTAAGTTAAAATTTTATAAAAATGTACTAGGAATTTACATTAATTTAAAAAAAATACTAGTATTTTTTAGGGTACCTTTATATACAGGGTATGGCCATGAGGCAAGATCGCCGCCATAAGCGAGCCAATGTCAAACATACTGATAATTCATTTCCCTATTTATTTGTAAGAAATGTGATATTATATTATACAGGAATATTAAATAATCACACTATGAATCTATAAAGGTAATAAAAATTCATTTATTTAAGAGATACACAATTATTATTATGACACAGATTTGGAGGTTATGTATAGCATATGATATAGGTTGTTATTATCACATCAAATTTAATAACTGTGGTTATTATTTACATAATAAGTATATATTTTAAACTTACCTTTTAAAAAATTAAATGTTTGTGCTTAATATTGGTCATTTTTATGTGTTTTCAATATTGCCAGTCATCGTACTCAGTATCTCAAGAAAATATACAAATAAATAAAATAAAAGTATTACTTACACTTTAAATAAATATTAGAAGTATATTTAAATGTGTTTTGCATTAAAATAAAGCAAGTAGCCACGAAAATACATAAAAAATTTGCGCAACAACAATGAATATGACAGTGGCCCTCTAATGGCGGACGAAACGCGAGCACATCATGGCCATACCCTGAGTATATAGGTACCCTAAAAAATACATGCCAATAGTCATGTTACATTGTTGGCCTTGACAAGCACATGTGGGGGCCCGTTTCAGAATGATAATTAGTAATTATGTACATAGATGTCAAATGTCAAAATTATTCATTAACAATTTCAAGATTTTCGAAATTCACGTAGTTAATTTGTCACCAGGAGTGTGGAATTTCCTTGTCGAGGAAAATAAATCATATGGAATTGGAAAATCACTAAATTTAGAATGAGAAATTATGCTATTTGACATCTATATACATAATTACTAGCTATCATCATATGGGCCCCCATATCTGCTTGTCAAGGCCAACAAAGTCGCATGACTGCTCGCGACCTAATGAATTTAACATTTCTTGTATACCTACACTACACCAAAAATTCTACCTATATCTATTCCTTATATTTAGATTTTTTAAATTTAAATTCATTCTATGAAGAAATTTTGTCCTACTCTTCTAATTTTTCGAGATGTTTCTAATTCATTGTCGGGAGTAACAGTATTTCTGAAGGGTATGTATATATATAGAATATTAAATATTTAACTATTAATACATAGAAATAATATAATGTATGTACTTCCCAGACAAAAATCTTCAGTAATTTCTCCGGATTTCTGACACTGACATTTATCTGTCAGTTACAAACAATTTAAATTTTCTACTATTTTCCAATGCATTCTTTCGGCTGTAAAATTTATTACAATAGATTATTTTATATATTATATTTCTTTTATCTCTAAATCTATAGAATATATAATAAAATATTTAAATGTATCAGATAGAGAATTAAATTTTCTTTAATATTACCAAGAAAAAATTTCAAAAAATAATGTTTAGAAGATTTTTTTTCAAGAGTCTTCTACTTCCGGTTGTCCAATTGTTAACAAAACCTTTTTAGATCTTTCCATGAATGTCCGATTGGGAAATACGTAGTTAAACAAATATAAAGTCTTATAGTTTTTGAGTAATCGTCCTTCCAACATCCCACACACATACACGCCTACATACATACATACACACACACAAACACACACACACACATCATCGTAAAAATGTTAAAATCGAATTGCAGGGACCTTAAAACGTGCTTATTCAATAAAATCTGGATATGCAATTTTTAGTATGAATGCAATACCTCTCTTAGCGAGAGATAAAAATAGGTACTCTCATTTCATAAACACAAAAACACCTCCACACCAACCTTACACTAAATTAAATATCTATTACAATCTAACTAAAATTTGTACTTTTGATTTGACGATACAGTCTTTAAAATGCTACTATTGGATTGAATGAATTTATAAAATTGTTGGAAATTCATGCCAAAATTAATCCTGGTACACAATTCAGCTTTGATTAGTTTTTCGTTCATTCTATTTCGGTCGTCAGTCCAAAGGCCCTTCATTAAGGACAAAGTTCTTTCTACACCAGCATTACTAATGCATATGGAAAAAACTTGTTGAACAAACATCTAAAGATTTACTATTTCTATTTTATTAAAAATATAAATCCACTTTTCATGAATTGCGGTAATTTCTGGGGTATACCTTCAAGAATGGAATTAACCAATCCTACTTCGTTATATAATTGGTCCATGTTAATTTTTACCTCTCGCGAAGAGAGGTATTGGATTCATGCTAAAAATCACATATCCAGATTTCAATGAATAAGTACGTTTTAAGGTCCCTACAATCCGATTTTAGCATTTTTACGATGATGTCTGTGTGTGTGTGGATGTATGTGTGTATGTATGTGGGATGTTGGAAGGACGCTTACTCAAAAACTATAAGACTTAATATTTGTTTAACTACGTATTTCCCAATCGGACATTCGCGGGAAGATCTGAAAAGGTTTTGGTAACAATTGGACAACTGGAAGTAGCAGATTCTTGAAAAAAAATCTTTTAAATACTATTTTTCCAAATTTATTCTTGGAAATATTAAAGAAAATTAAATTCTCAATCTGACACATTTAAATTTTTTAATATATCTCGTATAGGTTTGGAGATATAGTATATAATAATATAGAATAATCTGTTGTACAAAAATAATCTCGTTGCCTAAAAAACAGTTGAAATATTTAAATGTTTATAATTGTGTCAGTCAAAAATCAGATTTTTCTGGGAGGTACGAGTACATTTAATATATATTATTGTATTATTAATTAAATATATATTTAAATTATAGGTGTTAATATATCCTTAAGAAATACCGCTAATACGCTAAATATAACTCCCCGACGAAAAATATAAATACCCGCTGAAAAATATAATTACCCGCTGAAAAATAAAATTACCCGCCGAAAAATAAAATACCATTTTTGACCATTTATTGACCATTTTTGACCATTTTTTGGACCATTTTTTGACCATTTTTGGCCATTTTTTGGCCATTTTTTGACCATTTTTAAAATAAAATACCCGTCGAAAAATATAATTACCCGCCGAAAAATAAAATACCCGCCGAAAAAAAATAATTACCCGCCCAAAAAATATAATTACCCGCCGTAAAAATATAATTACCCGACGAAAAATATAATTACCCGCCGAAAAATAAAATACCCGCCGAAAAAATATAACTACCCGCCGAAAAATATAATTACCCGCCGAAAAAATAAATACCCGCCGAAAAAATATAACTACCCGACGAAAAATATAATTACCCGACGAAAAATATAATTACCCGCCGAAAAATATAACTACCCGCCGAAAAATATAATTACCCGCCGAAAAATATAATTACCCGCCGAAAAAATAAAATACCCGACGAAAAATATAATAACCCGCCGAAAAAATATATTACCCGCCGAAAAATATAACTACCCGCCGAAAAAATAAAATACCCGCCGAAAAATATAATTAAAATACCATTTTTGACCATTTTTTTGACCTTTTTTTGACTATTTTTGGCCATTTTTTTGACCTTATTTTGACCATTTTTGGCCATTTTTTGACCATTTTTGGCCATTTTTCTGACCATTTTTTGACCATTTTTGACCAATTTTTGACCATTTTTGACCATATTTTGACCATTTTTGGCCATTTTTCTGACCATTTTTTGACCATTTTTGGCCATTTTTTGACCATTTTTGGCCGAAAAATAAAATACCCGCCGAAAAAATATAACTACCCGACGAAAAATATAATTACCCGCCGAAAAAATATAATTACCCGCCGAAAAATATAATTACCCGCCGAAAAATATAATTACCCGCCGAAAAATATAACTACCCGACGAAAAATATAATTATCCGCCGAAAAATATAACTACCCGACGAAAAATATAATTACCCGCCGAAAAATATAATTACCCGCCGAAAAATATAACTACCAGACGAAAAATATCGCGTTTTTTGACTTGGGCGGCATGCCGGATGAAATACACTGCTCTAAAAGAGCTTGTTCTGCGTGCTCGGTAGAGCTCACAGAAGACAATGAATCTGAACGTAATCGTTGTTGATTTTGGGATTCTCTATCGACTGTAAGATCACTTAAACTTGATTTGCCGAAAAATATAACTACCCGACGAAAAATATAATTACCCGCCGAAAAATATAATTACCCGCCGAAAAATATAACTACCCGCCGAAAAATATAATTACCCGCCGAAAAATATAATTACCCGCCGAAAAATATAACTACCCGCCGAAAAATATAATTACCCGACGAAAAATATAATTACCCGCCAAAAAATATAACTACCCGCCGAAAAATATAACTACCCGCCGAAAAATATAATTACCCGCCGAAAAATATAACTACCCGCCGAAAAATATAATTACCTGCCGAAAAAATATAATTACCCCCCGAAAAAATAAATAAAATACCATTTTTGACTATTTTTGGCCATTTTTTGCCATTTTTTGACCATTTTTGACCATATTTTGACCATTTTTGGCCATATTTTGACCATTTTTTACCATTTTTGGCCATTTTTTGACAATATTTTGACCATTTTTGGCCATTTTTCTGACCATTTTTTGACCATTTTTGGCCATTTTTTGACCATATTTTGACCATTTTTGGCCATTTTTCTGACCATTTTTTGACCATTTTTGGCCATTTTTTGGCCATAATTACCCGCCGAAAAAATATAACTACCCGACGAAAAATATAATTACCCGACGAAAAATATAATTACCCGCCGAAAAATGTAACTACCCGCCGAAAAATATAACTACCCGCCGAAAAATATAATTACCCGCCGAAAAATATAATTATCCGCCGAAAAAATAAAATACCCGACGAAAAATATAATAACCCGCCGAAAAAATATATTACCCGCCGAAAAATATAACTACCCGCCGAAAAAATAAAATACCCGCCGAAAAATATAATTAAAATATATAATTAAATTTTTGGCCATTTTTCTGACCATTTTTTGACCATTTTTCGCCATTTTTTGACCATTTTTGACCATATTTTGACCATTTTTCTGACCATTTTTTGACCTACCCGACGAAAAATATAATTATCCGCCGAAAAAATATAATTACCCGCCGAAAAATATAATTACCCGCCGAAAAAATATAATTACCCGCCGAAAAATATAACTACCCGACGAAAAATATAATTATCCGCCGAAAAATATAACTACCCGACGAAAAATATAATTACCCGCCGAAAAATATAATTACCCGCCGAAAAATATAACTACCAGACGAAAAATATAATTATCTGCCGAAAAATATAACTACCCGACGAAAAATATAATTACCCGCCGAAAAATATAACTACCAGACGAAAAATATCGCGTTTTTTGACTTGGGCGGCATGCCGGATGAAATACACTGCTCTAAAAGAGCTTGTTCTGCGTGCTCGGTAGAGCTCACAGAAGACAATGAATCTGAACGTAATCGTTGTTGATTTTGGGATTCTCTATCGACTGTAAGATCACTTAAACTTGATTTGCCGAAAAATATAACTACCCGACGAAAAATATAATTACCCGCCGAAAAATATAATTACCCGCCGAAAAATATAACTACCCGCCGAAAAATATAATTACCCGACGAAAAATATAATTACCCGCCAAAAAATATAACTACCCGCCGAAAAATATAACTACCCGCCGAAAAATATAATTACCCGCCGAAAAATATAACTACCCGCCGAAAAATATAATTACCCGCCGAAAAAATATAATTACCCCCCGAAAAAATAAAATACCCGACGAAAAATATAATTTCCCGCCGAAAAAATAAAGTACCCGCCGAAAAATATAATTACCCGCCGAAAAATAAAATACCATTTTTGACTATTTTTGGCCATTTTTTGACATTTTTTGACCATTTTTGACCATATTTTGACCATTTTTGGCCATATTTTGACCATTTTAGGCCATTTTTGGCCATTTTTCTGACCATTTTTTGACCATTTTTGGCCATTTTTTGACCATATTTTGATCATTTTTGGCCATTTTTCTGACCATTTTTTGACCATTTTTGGCCATTTTTTGGCCATAATTACCCGCCGAAAAAATATAACTACCCGCCGAAAAATATAATTACCCGCCGAAAAAATATAATTACCCGCCGAAAAATATAATTACCCGACGAAAAATTTAATTACCCGCCGAAAAATGTAACTACCCGCCGAAAAATATAACTACCCGCCGAAAAATATAATTACCCGCCGAAAAAATAAAATACCCGACGAAAAATATAATAACCCGCCGAAAAAATATAATTACCCGCCGAAAAAATATAACTACCCGCCGAAAAATATAATTACCCGCCGAAAAAATATAATTACCCGCCGAAAAATATAATTACCCGACGAAAAATTTAATTACCCGCCGAAAAATGTAACTACCCGCCGAAAAATATAACTACCCGCCGAAAAATATAATTACCCGCCGAAAAAATAAAATACCCGACGAAAAATATAATAACCCGCCGAAAAAATATATTACCCGCCGAAAAATATAACTACCCGCCGAAAAAATAAAATACCCGCCGAAAAATATAATTAAAATACCATTTTTGACCATTTTTTTGACCTTTTTTTGACTATTTTTGGCCATTTTTTTTACCTTATTTTGACCATTTTTGGCCATTTTTCTGACCATTTTTTGACCATTTTTGGCCTTTTTTTGACCATTTTTGGCCGAAAAATAAAATACCCGCCGAAAAAATATAACTACCCGACGAAAAATATAATTACCCGCCGAAAAAATATAATTACCCGCCGAAAAATATAATTACCCGCCGAAAAAATATAATTATCCGCCGAAAAATATAACTACCCGACGAAAAATATAATTACCCGCCGAAAAATATAACTACCCGCCGAAAAATATAATTACCCGACGAAAAATATAATTACCCGCCGAAAAATATAACTACCCGCCGAAAAATATAACTACCCGACGAAAAATATAATTATCCGCCGAAAAATATAACTACCCGCCGAAAAATATAATTACCCGACGAAAAATATAACTACCCGCCGAAAAATATAATTACCCGCCGAAAAAATATAATTACCCGCCGAAAAATATAATTACCCGCCGAAAAATATAACTGCCCGCCGAAAAAGATAATTACCCGACGAAAAATATAATTACCCGCCGAAAAATATAACTACCCGCCGAAAAATATAACTACCAGACGAAAAATATAATTACCCGCCGAAAAATATAATTACCCGACGAAAAATTTAATTACCCGCCGAAAAATGTAACTACCCGCCGAAAAATATAACTACCCGCCGAAAAATATAATTACCCGCCGAAAAAATAAAATACCCGACGAAAAATATAATAACCCGCCGAAAAATATATTACCCGCCGAAAAATATAACTACCCGCCGAAAAAATAAAATACCCGCCAAAATACCATTTTTGACCATTTTTTTGACCTTTTTTTGACTATTTTTGGCCATTTTTTTGACCTTATTTTGACCCGAAAAATATAATTACCCGCCGAAAAATATAATTACCCGCCGAAAAAATATAATTACCCGCCGAAAAATATAATTACCCGCCGAAAAATATAACTACCCGCCGAAAAATATAATTACCCGCCGAAAAATGTAACTACCCGCCGAAAAATATAATTACCCGCCGAAAAAATAAAATACCCGACGAAAAATATAATTTCCCGCCGAAAAAATAAAGTACCCGCCGAAAAATATAATTACCCGCCGAAAAATAAAATACCATTTTTGACTATTTTTGGCCATTTTTTGCAATTTTTTGACCATTTTTGACCATATTTTGACCATTTTTGGCCATATTTTGACCATTTTTACCATTTTTGGCCATTTTTGGCCATTTTTCTGACCATTTTTTGACCATATTTGGCCATTTTTTGACCATATTTTGACCATTTTTGGCCATTTTTCTGACCATTTTTTGACCATTTTTGGCCATTTTTGGCCATAGTTACCCGCCGAAAAAATATAACTACCCGCCGAAAAAATATAACTACCCGCCGAAAAATATAATTACCCGCCGAAAAAATATAATTACCCGCCGAAAAATATAATTACCTCGTCGTAAAATTTAATTACCCGCCGAAAAATGTAACTACCCGCCGAAAAATATAACTACCCGCCGAAAAATATAATTACCCGCCGAAAAAATAAAATACCCGACGAAAAATATAATAACCCGCCGAAAAAATATATTACCCGCCGAAAAATATAACTACCCGCCGAAAAAATAAAATACCCGCCGAAAAATATAATTAAAATACCATTTTTGACCATTTTTTTGACCTTTTTTTGACTATTTTTGGCCATTTTTTTGACCTTATTTTGACCATTTTTGGCCATTTTTCTGACCATTTTTTGACCATTTTTGGCCATTTTTTGACCATTTTTGGCCGAAAAATAAAATACCCGCCGAAAAAATATAATTACCCGACGAAAAATATAATTACCCGCCGAAAAATATAACTACCCGCCGAAAAATATAATTACCCGCCGAAAAATATAACTACCCGCCGAAAAATATAATTACCCGACGAAAAATATAATTACCCGCCGAAAAATATAATTACCCGCCGAAAAATATAACTACCCGCCGAAAAATATAATTACCCGCCGAAAAAATATAATTACCCGCCGAAAAATATAATTACCCGCTTAAAAATATAACTACCCGACGAAAAATATAATTATCCGCCGAAAAATATAACTACCCGACGAAAAATATAATTACCCGCCGAAAAATATAACTACCCGCCGAAAAATATAATTACCCGACGAAAAATATAATTACCCGCCGAAAAATATAATTACCCGCCGAAAAATATAACTACCCGCCGAAAAAATATAATTACCCGCCGAAAAATATAATTACCCGCCGAAAAATATAACTACCCGCCGAAAAATATAATTACCCGACGAAAAATATAATTACCCGCCGAAAAAATATAATTACCCGCCGAAAAATATAATTACCCGCCGAAAAATATAACTACCCGCCGAAAAATATAATTACCCGACGAAAAATATAATTACCCGCCGAAAAATATAACTACCCGCCGAAAAATATAATTACCCGACGAAAAATATAATTACCCGCCGAAAAACATAACTACCCGCCGAAAAATATAATTACCCGCCGAAAAAATATAATTACCCGCCGAAAAAATAAAATACCCGACGAAAAATATAATTTCCCGCCGAAAAAATAAAGTACCCGCCGAAAAATAAAATACCATTTTTGACTATTTTTGGCCATTTTTTGCCATTTTTTGACCATTTTTGACCATTTTTGGCCATATTTTGACCATTTTTTACCATTTTTGGCCATTTTTGGCCATTTTTTGACCATATTTTGACCATTTTTGGCCATTTTTCTGACCATTTTTTGACCATTTTTGGCCATTTTTTGACCATATTTTGACCATTTTTGGCAATTTTTCTGACCATTTTTTGACCATTTTTGGGTATTTTTTGACCATTTTTGGCCGAAAAATAAAATACCCGCCGAAAAAATATAACTACCCGACGAAAAAATAAAATACCCGCCGAAAAATATAATTAAAATACCATTTTTGACCATTTTTTTGACCTTTTTTTGACTATTTTTGGCCATTTTTTTGACCTTATTTTGACCATTTTTGGCCATTTTTCTGACCATTTTTTGACCATTTTTGGCCATTTTTTGACCATTTTTGGCCGAAAAATAAAATACCCGCCGAAAAAATATAACTACCCGACGAAAAATATAATTACCCGCCGAAAAAATATAATTACCCGCCGAAAAATATAATTACCCGCCGAAAAAATATAATTATCCGCCGAAAAATATAACTACCCGACGAAAAATATAATTACCCGCCGAAAAATATAACTACCCGCCGAAAAATATAATTACCCGACGAAAAATATAATTACCCGACGAAAAATATAATTACCCGCCGAAAAATATAACTACCCGCCGAAAAATATAACTACCCGACGAAAAATATAATTATCCGCCGAAAAATATAACTACCCGACGAAAAATATAATTACCCGCCGAAAAATATAACTACCCGCCGAAAAATATAATTACCCGACGAAAAATATAACTACCCGCCGAAAAATATAATTACCCGCCGAAAAAATATAATTACCCGCCGAAAAATATAATTACCCGCCGAAAAATATAACTGCCCGCCGAAAAAGATAATTACCCGACGAAAAATATAATTACCCGCCGAAAAATATAACTACCCGCCGAAAAATATAATTACCCGACGAAAAATATAATTACCCGCCGAAAAATATAATTACCCGCCGAAAAACATAACTACCCGCCGAAAAATATAATTACCCGCCGAAAAAATATAATTACCCGCCGAAAAAATATAACTACCCGCCGAAAAATATAATTACCCGCCGAAAAAATATAATTACCCGCCAAAAAATATAACTGCCCGCCGAAAAATATAATTACCCGACGAAAAATATAATTACCCGCCGAAAAATATAACTACCCGCCGAAAAATATAATTACCCGCCGAAAAAATATAATTACCCGCCGAAAAAATATAACTACCCGCCGAAAAATATAATTACCCGCCGAAAAAATATAATTACCCGCCGAAAAATATAATTACCCGACGAAAAATTTAATTACCCGCCGAAAAATGTAACTACCCGCCGAAAAATATAATTACCCGACGAAAAATATAATTACCCGCCGAAAAATATAATTACCCGCCGAAAAATATAATTACCCGCCGAAAAAATATAATTACCCGCCGAAAAATATAATTACCCGCCGAAAAATATAACTACCCGACGAAAAATATAATTATCCGCCGAAAAATATAACTACCCGACGAAAAATATAATTACCCGCCGAAAAATATAACTACCCGCCAAAAAATATGATTACCCGCCGAAAAATATAACTACCCGCCGAAAAATATAATTACCCGCCGAAAAAATATAATTACCCGCCGAAAAATATAATTACGCGCCGAAAAATATAATTATCCGCCGAAAAATATAACTACCCGACGAAAAATATAATTACCCGCCGAAAAATATAACTACCCGCCGAAAAATATGATTACCCGCCGAAAAATATAACTACCCGCCGAAAAATATAATTACCCGCCGAAAAAATATAATTACCCGCCGAAAAATATAATTACGCGCCGAAAAATATAACTACCCGCCGAAAAATATAATTACCCGACGAAAAATAAAATACCATTTTTGACTATTTTTGGCCATTTTTTGCCATTTTTTGACCATTTTTGACCATTTTTGGCCATATTTTGACCATTTTTTACCATTTTTGGCCATTTTTTGACCATATTTTGACCATTTTTGGCCATTTTTCTGACCATTTTTTGACCATTTTTGGCCATTTTTTGACCATATTTTGACCATTTTTGGCAATTTTTCTGACCATTTTTTGACCATTTTTGGGTATTTTTTGACCATTTTTGGCCGAAAAATAAAATACCCGCCGAAAAAATATAACTACCCGCCGAAAAATATAATTACCCGCCGAAAAAATAAAATACCCGACGAAAAATATAATTTCCCGCCGAAAAAATATAATTACCCGCCTAAAAAATATAATTACCCGCCGAAAAATATAATTATCCGCCGAAAAAATATAATTACCCGCCGAAAAAATATAATTACCCGCCGAAAAATATAACTACCCGCCGAAAAATATAATTACCCGACGAAAAATATAATTACCCGCCGAAAAATATAACTACCCGCCGAAAAATATAATTACCCGCCGAAAAAATATAATTACCCGCCGAAAAAATAAAATACCCGACGAAAAATAGAATTTCCCGCCGAAAAATATAACTACCCGCCGAAAAATATAATTACCCGCCGAAAAAATATAATTACCCGCCGAAAAATATAATTACCCGCCGAAAAATATAACTACCCGCCGAAAAATATAACTACCAGACGAAAAATATAATTATCTGCCGAAAAATATAACTACCCGACGAAAAATATAATTACCCGCCGAAAAATATAACTACCCGCCGAAAAATATAATTACCCGACGAAAAATATAATTACCCGCCGAAAAATATAACTACCCGCCGAAAAATATAATTACCCGCCGAAAAATATAATTACCCGCCGAAAAATAAAATACCATTTTTGACTATTTTTGGCCAATTTTTGCCATTTTTTGACCATTTTTGACCATATTTTGACCATTTTTGGCCATATTTTGACCATTTTTTACCATTTTTGGCCAGTTTTGGACCATATTTTGACCATTTTTTGCCATTTTCTGACCATTTTTTGACCATTTTTGGCCATTTTTTGACCATTTTTTACCATTTTTGGCCATTTTTGGCCATTTTTTGACCATATTTTGACCATTTTTGGCCATTTTTCTGACCATTTTTTGACCATTTTTGGCCATTTTTTGACCATTTTTGGCCGAAAAATAAAATACCCGCCGAAAAAATATAACTATTCGCCGAAAAAATAAAATACCCGACGAAAAATATAATTACCCGCCGAAAAAATTAAATACCCGCCGAAAAATATAATTACCCGCCGAAAAATATAATTACCCGCCGAAAAATATAATTACCCGCCGAAAAAATATAATTACCCGCCGAAAAATATAATTACCCGCCGAAAAAATATAATTACTCGCCGAAAAATATAACTACCCGCTGAAAAAATATAATTACCCGCCGAAAAATATAATTACCCGCCGAAAAATAAAATACCCGACGAAAAAATATAACTACCCGCCGAAAAATATAATTACCCGCCGAAAAAATATAATTACCCGCCGAAAAATATAACTACCCGACGAAAAATATAATTACCCGACGAAAAATATAATTACCCAAAATATAATTACCCGCCAACAAATATAACTACCATTTTTGATCATTTTTGGCCATTTTTCTGACCAATTTTTGACCATTTTTGGCCGAAAAATAAAATACCCGCTGAAAAAATATAACTACCCGCCGAAAAAATAAAATACCCGACGAAAAATATAATTACCCGCCGAAAAAATAAAATACCCGCCGAAAAATATAATTACCCGCCGAAAAATATAATTACCCGCCGAAAAATATAATTACCCGCCGAGAAATATAACTACCCGCCGAAAAATATAATTACTCGCCGAAAAATAAAATACCCGACGAAAAAATATAATTACCCGCCGAAAAATAAAATACCCGCCGAAAAATATAATTACCCGCCGAAAAATATATTTTTTGACCATTTTTTGACCATTTTTGGCCATTTTTTGACCATATTTAGACTATTTTTGGCCATTTTTACCATTTTTGACCATTTTTTGACCATATTTTGACCATTTTTGGCCATTTTTCTGGCCATTTTTGACCATTTTTGGCCATTTTTTGACCATATTTTGACCATTTTTGGCCAATTTTCTGACCATTTTTTGACCATTTTTGGCCATTTTTTGACCATATTTTGACCATTTTTGGCCAATTTTCTGACCATTTTTTTAACCATTTTTGGCCATTTTTTGACCATTTTTGGCTGAAAAATAAAATACCCGCCGAAAAAATTAAAACTACCCGCCGAAAAAATAAAATACCCGACGAAAAATATAATTACCCGCCGAAAAAATAAAATACCCGCCGAAAAATATAATTACCCGCCGAAAAATATAACTACCCGACGAAAAATATAATTACCCGCCGAAAAATATAATTACCCGCCGAAAAATAAAATACCCGCCGAAAAAATATAACTACCCGCCGAAAAAGAAAATACCCGACGAAAAAATATAATTACCTGCCGAAAAATATAATTGCCCGCCGAAAAAATAAAATACCCGACGAAAAATATAATTACCCGCCAAAAAATATAATTACCCGCCGAGAAATATAACAACCCGCCGAAAAATATAATTACCCGCCGAAAAATATAATTACCCGCCGAAAAATAAAATACCCGACGAAAAAATATAATTACCCGCCGAAAAATAAAATACCCGACGAAAAATATAATTACCCGCCGAAAAATATAATTACCCGCCGAAAAATAAAATACCCGACGAAAAATATAATTATCCGCCGAAAAAATAAAATACCCGCCAAAAAGTATAATTATCCGCCGAATTATTGAAATTAATAGGAATTATAGGAATTAACCGGAATTAATAGGAATTAATCGGAATTAATTGGAATTAACCGGAATTAATCGGAATTAACCGGAATTAATAGGAATTAATCGGAATTAATTGGAATTAGCCGGAATTAATAGGAATTAATCGGAATTAACCGGAATTAATAGGAATTAATCGGAATTAATTGGAATTAACCGGAATTAATAGGAATTAATTGGAATTAATCGAAATTAGTATGAATTAATAGGAATTAATCGGAATTAATTGGAATTAATCGGAATTAATCGGAATTAACCGGAATTAATAGGAATTAATTGGAATTAATCGGAATTAATTGGAATTAATCGAAATTAACCGGAATTAATCGGAATTAATCGGAATTAATCGGAATTAATTGGAATTAATCGGAATTAACCGGAATTAATAGGAATTAATCGGAATTAATTGGAATTAGCCGGAATTAATAGGAATTAATTGGAATTAATCGGAATTAATAGGAATTAATCGGAATTAATTGGAATTAATCGGAATTAACCGGAATTAATAGGAATTAATTGTAATTAATCGGAATTAATTGGAATTAATCGGAATTAATAGGAATTAATTGAAATTAAATGGAATTAATTGGAATTAATCGGAATTAATAGGAATTAATCGGAATTAATCGGAATTAATATTAATTAATCGGAATAAATCGGAATTAATAGGAATTAATAGTAATAATATTTTGGTGATTTTGGGGCCTTAGTAATCCTCATGCATAATTTTTATAACATTTTATTTGTTACATAAGACGTTTCAGATGCTAAATGTATCCATCATCAGTGACTATAAAACAATTATAAACAATAATGAAACAATCATTAGATATTCTGATCAACAACTTACCAATTAACCAAAACAAGAAAAAATTTAAATTAGAAAAATTTAAAAAAAATGATCATTTTTTTTGAGCATTTTTGACTATTTTTTGACCATTTTTGACCATTTATTTGAGCATTTTTGACCATTTAAAAATATAATTACCCGCCGAAAAATATAATTACTCGCCGAAAAATTAAATATGAGTATTTCTATACTTTAGCAGCGTGACTATGATTATTAGCTCACTAGTGAACTACTTTGTTTCAAATCACCACCTGGATTCAGAGATTGCATAATAGCATAGAATAACAGAAAAACAGAATATGAATAGGCGATTTTTCGCGACGGACCAAACATGAACCACGGTTATACGTTTGGTTCATGAAAACGTCACTGTTATGACGTAATTTAGGATATCGCGAGAAATCAGTTTGGTTAAACCTGTTGCATCATTCAGCGGTTAATTTTAAACGATGGAGAAGTAACTGAGTTATATTATAGATGAATTTATGGAGATGGACATGAGTTATTTAGTATGCGATCTTTACACATTTCGAAATATTTTGTAACTGCAGAATCCGCAAATAATTGTTTGTATTATTTGTAAACAAAACTTTAACCTAACTTTTACCTTTATTTAACATATCAACAGTTCCCCTGTCAACTTCTACTTCAAGCATTTCTAATCCATTGGAAATTGTGACTTTTTCCATGTTTGTAATTTATTCTAATTTAAATCAAAATCTCAAACGCTCAAGTATGTAAACAAAACAAAGGTAGACTAAGATGGATTGAGATTAGAAAGAGAGAACCGATGAACCAGATTCATGAACCTGCTCGCTAGCTCGGTTCGTGATTCAACGAACCTGGTCCATGATTGACGTCATTAGTTCGCCGCGAGAACGTACTGGTTCATAAAATTCATTAACCAAACCGCTTTGGTTCGTCGCGAAAATTCGCCTATTGAAATACGCCACTTGTGTATGTGTTAGTGCGAGTGGTACAGTCCAAAAAAAAACTTTTCTACGGAAAAATAAAGAAAATTCATGTTTTACAGCCGTTGATATTGGCTTTTAACTATTTTGATGCAATCTGTTTATATAATATAATGTTAAAAAATATAAGTTATTGCAAATATAAACTGCATTAGCTTAATTTTTATTTTGAACATAGAACAAGTTTTTGAATAGGTACACTCGAGTGACAACTACCTTAACAGAGACTGGAAGAAGAAAATAAAAAATAGCGACCCCTAACGATTGGGAAAAGCTAAAGAAGATGTCAGTGTCAAGTGCAATTTATATACTTTGTTCATGAAATAATTTTACTGGAAACGCAATCTTTTGCGAGTATTCAGTTATTTATTATTATCCTGCAACTAATTTTGCTATTTTCTTTTGCAATAATTGAGAAGGAAACCATCTTAAAAAATCATATAAAAATTTACATTAGGTGCGTTCAATGAAGTTAGCAAATCAGCGTGCTACGCTAGCAAATTGTATATGACGTCATAAGTGACGTCATATTTAATGCTTTGCTAGCGAAAAATGCTAGCACCGATTATTTCGCTAAGCTGGATACATAACACAGAAAAACAAAAACGCATAAGCGATTCAGAGATTGTGAACAAAACACAGCAAATTAGATAAAAGTGCACAGATATGGTTTTAAAACGAATACTCGCGATACGCAGCGGATATATCCGAACACAGAAAACCTTGTTCGAAAATGCTGTGTATGTAATTCTGAATCGGTACATTTCCACATAATAGGCGAATTTTCGCGACGAACCAAAGCGGTTTGGTTAATGAATTTTATGAACCAGTACGTTCTCGCGGCGAACTAATGACGTCAATCATGGACCAGGTTCGTTGAATCACGAACCGAGCTAGCGAGCAGGTTCATGAATCTGGTTCATCGGTTCTCTCTTTCTAATCTCAATCCATCTTAGTCTACCTTTGTTTTGTTTACATACTTGAGCGTTTGAGATTTTGATTTAAATTAGAATAAATTACAAACATGGAAAAAGTCACAATTTCCAATGGATTAGAAATGCTTGAAGTAGAAGTTGACAGGGGAACTGTTGATATGTTAAATAAAGGTAAAAGTTAGGTTAAAGTTTTGTTTACAAATAATACAAACAATTATTTGCGGATTCTGCAGTTACAAAATATTTCGAAATGTGTAAAGATCGCATACTAAATAACTCATGTCCATCTCCATAAATTCATCTATAATATAACTCATTTACTTCTCCATCGTTTAAAATTAACCGCTGAATGATGCAACAGGTTTAACCAAACTGATTTCTCGCGATATCCTAAATTACGTCATAACAGTGACGTTTTCATGAACCAAACGTATAACCGTGGTTCATGTTTGGTCCGTCGCGAAAAATCGCCTAATGTTGAAGAATAACTGTGGCATCGTCGTATCTAGACATTTATTGGTACATTCGGGTATAAAAGTAATAAGATATTTTAAGATATAATACTAATTCTAAACTACAAATGGAAACTGCAAAACAAATTAATATATTTCTATCTTAAAATTACAAAAGTAGTATTATACTGTTTAAAGATTTCATGCTTTTCACGTAAAATACCAATTTCAAAAATATTTCTTTCGAATGTACGTCTGAAATTCCTTTAGCCTAAGATCACCTCTTATTCGCTAATACCAAGCGGGTGTTAAATTAACTAATACTTCATCTGAAACACATGTACATGGTTGTCAAGTATAATTCTACCTATTTATCATATCTTCAGATTAAAATTTTCTAGAGGCAATAAAATTAAATCTGGGTGGTAAATAATTTTCTAATTTTTACATAAAATCCGTTAATTAGTTTACTAGTTTTTCGATTAAATGTCATAGTGGATATAAAAGTTATAATTTAAAATGTTGTGTTTATTTTGCCATTTCCTATTTTTCACGTGTTAAAAAGGCCAAATTTAATTGCAAATATCTCAGGTACCGCGTGATGAATTGTTTTAAAACATGGAGAGCAGGTAGATTATACTTCAATTGAGATGTACTTAAAATTTCAATTAATTCTGATTTTTAACTATATTTATTGAATATGAATAAAAACATGTAATTAAACCGTATAGAGAATAAAATATTCTTTAATATGTATAACATAAAATGTTGAAAATTGATATTTAACTATGTTTTTTCAAGAAAAAGTGTTAATAACTTCAAATAAAGGTATTTCCGGTTGACTAATTATAACCGAAATGTAATCAGCTCTTCTATGGATGTAAAGAAGAGGAATACGGAAGAATTTTAATTTTTAGAGTTGTCGTTTTTGAAAGAACCGTCACAGACACACACACATACTGACACCCTCGTAAAAATAGTAAAATAGTACTCTAGGGACCCTACAACGTGCTTATTCACTAAAAACTCTTTTTTTTAAACGTCCCACATTTTAGCTTCAAACAACTAGTCACTTTAGCCATATGTATGTGTATTCAATAAGTCATTATATCAGAATTTTTTAATAAAATAAATACGCAAAAAAATGAATTTTCAACAAGACATATCTTTTTGTATGTAATACCATGGTAATACCTCAATAATACCAAATACATTAAATTATCGAGGATGAAGTTTGGAACCCTTGCTTATGTTGTAAACTTCATCTTCCGTAAGAAGAGTATCCGTTATAGCGTTATTGTATAATAAATTATTATAGAACGGAAAATTCTAGATATCTTTTACTAGAAACTTTATTATTATTTTAAGCTTATTATAAAATATATACAAAGTAAAATACTACAAACACTATTTTTTTCTTCTTTGCACTACGGTCCATTCTGGATCTACATCCATTTGCTGTTCATCTCCAGAAGAATCAGAACTTTCTTCAACCATTTGTTTGGAAGGCTGTAAAAGAACAATAATTAATTTTAATAGACGTATTTGTACGACGACATACCTTTGGAGCTGATTCCAGTCCTTTTGATAGCCAAATCTTACAAACGGGCAATTTATTGAAATCAAGTTCAAATTGATTTAAGTTTCCTTCCCTTAAATAAGTAAGGAACTTTACTAATAGTTGCGCAACTTCTGTAAATTAAAAAAAGTAGCATGGCGAGGAATAAAAGCTACAAAGATTGCATAAAACTCTTTTTTGTATTTAGAAATACAGGATATAGTAGTTTAGGGACAAAGAATTAAACATACCTTTTGGAGAATCATCTTCGCAAATAGTAGAAAATTCTTCATCTAAAATATCTTCTAAAGTTTCAGTGAGATCACTAACGTTGAGTTCGCTTTGTGCTAAGCAATAACTGTACACCCAATTCATAATATCTATAGCAGTCTGTACAAATAAATTATATTAATTATAAAATGTAACACTTGTGTTTTTCTAACCTAACCTGGGCACTAGTTTGGCCACCCATTTCATTTTCGACGGCTAATTGCAAAGCCGTCCAGTTGTTAAATATTTGTTCAACAACCCTTTTAAAGTTGCTTTCTAGTGTTTCAGTCATTCTTTTAAGTATTTTTGAAAATTTAGATGTTTAACACATGGTCATTCAACGAACATGAAGTTTGAAAACTTAAGAATGACGTTTACTAGTTTTTAGGTTATTTTAAAATAAAATACACTAGAAACCTGTTATTCATCCGTTTCTTTTCATTTGTTAACAAGAGAAATGAATGGTTTTGATTTCGGTGATACTATGGCCCTAATATTGGGCTTAGTAATAAGTACTATTGGAATTTTGGCTTGTTTGGGGGCTTATGCTCGCCGATTATGAGTTATAATATAGTTAATGTTAATATACATACAAAATTAGTACGCAATACATTGAAGGGCAATTGTTTACATTAAATTCTATAGTAATATAGAATGTTATCTATATAATGAATAAAAGACGGACGAATTAATTTGTGACCACAGATAAAAGGGGGTAAAAAATTAATCTTTTCATAACAGGGCTGCAAAAAAAATTATATGCCTTTTAAGTACTAAATTTTAAATACTTATTCTGTAAATAGCCTCAACTTCGAAAATATAGCGAAACATCCATTAGATATATAACAATTTATTATAGAAATTTGTAATATTTTGAAAAAGTCACTTGATCTTAAACAATGTACCGTGACGTCAAAGTTCATACAGCTAACATGTGATTATCGCTTACGTTTATTTATATAAGTAACGTAGGTGATGAACAAACTGTTTTCTGTTCCATTTTTATTGCACAAATATACCTATTAAATTAGTTTGAAGGTGGATTCATGCAACATTCATTTTAATTTTCATTAAATTTTAATTCTAAAAAGTTGAAATAATGAAAATCAATGGCCGTGTTCATGCAAGCACATTATTCATTTTAACTACATTAATACATTTCAAAATTCACCAACTTTGAATTTTTCACTACATTTCTAGTAAAAACTAACTACACGCAAAGAACAAAGTAATAGCTATTTTTTAACATTTTAAGTAACGGCGAACTGATAAAAGTTAATATATTTAGTTCTAATAAAAAATATAAATTAATAAATTACTGGATTGCAGTCAAATTATTTTATTTAATTTTTCTTTTTAACTATTGACGTCCTTACGTATGTTGTTTTTTTGTTATTATTTTAATGTGTACACACAAAAGTGAAAAAAAAATCACCTCCTGAAGAAGGCATAGGAGATGCCGAAACCGGTAGAGCCCAAAATTTAAATAAAATAATTTGACTGCAATCCAGTAATTTATTAATACACCCATCCAGTCAAGAAGCTTCATCATCCAAAAAATCTTCCCTTCTTCTTGTTATGAAATATTCATCACAAACGCTTTGTGTGAATTTATTTAATATAGTTAAGTTTTTACTTTCCGCCATTTCAAATTTTATTGGAAATGTATCTCGTCTCACCAATGCGCCAACAACCTAGCGCGTACTACATGTCATGTTTTATCGCTCTTTTCTGATGGAAAAGGTTCATTGGCCATGAATGACATGTATGTAATTTGACGTCACAGGAGTGGGGGGCTATTTTTCATTACTATTTTTCGCGCCAATCTTTTTATTTAATTATTTAATAACAACAAATTATTATTTCAAATAAAAGACGTACGAATTAAAGTATGAATAAAAGGCGTAAAACTTTTCATAACTATATATCAAAATGTTTTGTCATTACATTTATGGGATGTACGACCAACATATTACTTAATAAATACATGTATAAATAAATACAAATAGGCTGATACAAAATTATAACATTTTATTCCTTTTACAGGTGTAACAGCAGAGACACTACCCTACTTTGGGATATATGCATATTTTTATAATACAAGTTTGTAAATAATGTAATAAGTAATAAAAAGAAAAAACATATTCAAGTGCTCATAACTTAAATCCTAAAAAAGGCAATACAAAAACAAAGAAAAGAATTATACTTTGGTCATATCTTGAATGTTACTGATTAAATAATTATTGTAATCTTTGTAGTTCAATGGTTCGACTCTCATGACCACATTCTTTATGCGTGTTTCATCCTAAATAAATATTTAATTAATAAATAATTCAAAAAATAAATTATATATACTTACATTGTAGGTTTCCATTTTAGATCTGCATCTGAATATATATTCTGAGAAATGTGGTTTGCTACAATGCGACGCAAGAGATTCTTGATCTTGTTCTGTTGCTTCTCCAAGTTGTTGGGAAGTCATTCCTAATATTTTTTCAGCTTCGCCTGCGAACATGCTGACCCACTGGTTGTCACTCCAGTCTCCAATATTAGCCTAAGAAAAAAAATGTGTTTTGCAAATGGGGTATTCTTCTTTTGGATTATTGGAGGGTAAAAAGGCTTGACATTTCTAAATGTGATAAAATTTACAATTACAAATTTATTTTGTGTTTTTGCCTACACACAGGGCTGACGAGAGCCAGGTGCAGGGGGTGTAAATTACCCGGGGCCCGGCCACTACCAAGGGGCCCGGAGCAAAACAAAAAAACATTACTTTTAATAATAAAATATTTTACTAATATTATTAAAATAAATACTTTCTCCATTTTCCGTTTTTATTAGATACTCTCATAGCAAATATTACAAGACGATTTACGGCAATAAAAGAAATAAATTCATTGTTTGATATTCTTTGAAAGTTTTCTACAGAAACAGAAAATCAAATTCAAGAGAAATATAAAAATCTTCAAAGACAGTAGCAAGATGATATTAGTTTCAAAATCAGTGACGAGCTTATACATGTGAACACAATTTATCATTCAAATTTTGGAGAAAATTCGCTTGTACCATTGATTTTTTAAACCAACTAAAAAAATTGAAACTGGAACCTTTATTTCCAAATGTAATTATTGCATTAAGAATATTTTGTACAAATCCTGTAACAGTGGCACAAGCAGAGCGTTCTTTCATTGTCTATCGAGGATAAAAAATGTTACGTTCAACTATGTGCCAAAATCGTTTATCAAATTTAGGACTTTTGTCAATTGAAGCTGAGTTGGCTAAAAATGTGATTTTTCTGCAATTATTGATTTATTTACTAATCATAAATCCCGGAAAGCACATATATAATAAATTTAATTTCTTTTTATTGTATAGGTATATAATTAAATTAATTAAAAAAATTATATACCTTTAACAAATATTTTTTTTCTTAAATCATGTTTTTATTCCTTTATTCCTTCCTGAGTACCCGAAATTTCTCTCGGCGGCCCTGCCTACTCATACATAAAAATCACGTATAAACCCGACAATAATAACATTCCTCACTCCTTCGTTACATATCAAAGTGAGCGATATACCGCATTCATACATACCCTTCTCTTTATTTTGTATTTTTGCCTATTGTATATAAAAACAGTAGCACGGGCTGTGAACGAAAAATATAAAAAATATGAATCATGAATTTCTACCTGATCATTAATATTACATTTAGAAAATCTATATTGAATAGACGAATTAAAGCAAAACAACAATATGTAAGACTATGATATAATTATGGGTAAGAAAATATATATCATGGCAACACCGGCTATCTCATTTTTTTAACAAAACAAGTTGTCAATTCATTTCTTATTCAAAATTCTGCAGGAAATCGATTGGGAAGCTCAGTTTTTCGATCGGGACACCAGGAAGCGCGTGAATCACAAATACAACAATCTAAAATCGATTTTTCGCGAAATTTTGAACAATAAATGGTTGATAAATCGTTTTATCCAAAAATGAGATAGCCGGTGTTGCCACTTAGGCGACGATGGCCGTTACCAATCTATAAAGCGCATATAAGATCTGTGCGATATATCAAGTGTTGTTTTTTTAAAAAAAAATCATCAGAATACAAACCTATTATAGTTTACAAAACGAAAAAAAATATCACCTGACCGTTGTCAAAAATTTAATGAAATCTACAGAATTAAGTAATGTTTAACCATGTTTTGTTGTAGGTTTTATACATTTTTACACATTAAAAATATTTATTATTGATAAAGTTTGATTTCACGAATTTAAATTATTTATTTAATGCATAAAATTTTTATTTTATAGAACCGAAATTTTTCTAAACCAGAACTATAAATCAGAGCATCGAACCAAACCATTTTAGCGAATTCAAACCTATTATCGAACCTCAAATATCAACTGAGCCCGACTCGAAACCGAAGCAGATATTAAATTTTCGGTTTAGGGTTGAGGTACATTTTCAGTTCGAAACGTACGAGTAACCGTAATAAAGCCGATTGTTATTAAAAAAAAACATTAATTCAATTTTTATTAGGTCGAACCAAACCTAAACCCTATACTTGAACTCGGAACAAAACCGTACTTTATTATTGCTGGAACCAGAACCGTACACGAATCCATCTCTCAAAAATCAAATTAACATGAACCGAACCCAGTTTTTGGCGGGTTCGTTAAGTCTTTGGTACAAATTATTACATTTGGCATCCTACCATTCGCATGTATTGCAAATATTTTGTAATATTTAAATTATAAAAAAATTCTGACAAAAAACATAACTTTCTAATTCCACAAAACCTGCTAAAAATTGTATTTCGCTTAAAATAAATAAAATATGTTTTACTTACCGACATAATCATCCTGTATTTGAATCTATCATACTCCTTGTTGCACTTTTCGCATCTGTACTGCTGGTTCTCCATATCAATAACCTTCTTGTTGCAATCATCCGAAGGGCAAGCTTTGTACATAACATTATTAGAATTTATCAGCAAAATAGTAGCCTTGCATTGGTAATACTCTGCAACATCTCCTCCTGCATGTTTCTTCTGCTTTACATCTCCAATAGTCATCCAATCGGCCTTCATTCCTCCAGCTCCAGTTCTTGCACTAACATTGACAGCTTCAACGGATCTGCCTTCGTTGTCAAACCAACCGCGGAGTTTGTGAGCCTCAGGAAGATCGGGGTTGACTTTCATGACACTGCTCACCAAGCTGGAAACGTTTTTCCCACCGCCGAATTCACCCACTTTGGCTCCGCGGATAGCGAGAATGGTTAGTTCGTCCTCTTTGAAATTTTCGGCTTCGCTGCCCCACAGAGTTAAAGTTACGGCGGCGTTGGATGTGTCGACGAGGGATATTTCGCGTTTTTTAAGCTCGCGGTTGGTGGATCTTGCGACGATTGTTTGCACTTCGCCGATTGATTTGCAGATGCCAAGTATATCTGAAAATGTAATAAAAATAATAAAAAAAAACATTTTCTCTAGCCATTTCAGTGTCATGCAAAAAAAATGTTCATGTACTGTATGATTAAATTATTTTTTATTTACATTTTCTGTTGTACTTATAAAAATTGTTTTAAAGTATATTTTTAAAAAGTTGCAAAAACCAGCCATGTTGTGACGTCACGTTTCAAAAATGCAAGTTCAGACTCATGTCATAAAGACTTATCATATGAACACAGAATTTCTAAAAGAAAAAATATAGACTATAAATTGAAAAATGTCAAATGAGTAAATTTATATTTTAAAATATTTAATGCAAACTTGTAAAAAATTCTTTATATTAACACAAATTGCTAAAAAATGATATTTAAAGATGATTTACCAAGAAAAACTATTTAGATCTTCAAGTACAGTATTAATTTGGGATGTCCAATTATCTTTTTATATATAAAAGTGAAAGATTCTTTAAAAAGGCAACATTTGTGGAATGGAGTATTCCGATGGTATGGAATCGATATGAAATGTACCTTTTTTCTATAGTTTACGTCTTCATATAGTAGGAAAATATAATAAAACATGTTTAATAAAAACTTTTAATTCATAATTTAATGTTAGAAAAATCGATTTGTTGCATCTGTTTAGAAACACAGATGGTGCCAGTAGTTAGAACGCGCGCGGCGGAATCCACAACAGGTAAATTACCAGAATCAGCCTTTTTATGTTTCCATAATTATTACACAATACTCCTATTTTTACTATAAACAAACACTGAAATACAGTTACTGAATTGCAATGAAATTTTTAAAAATTCATACTTTATTTGGTATACACATTTTCTTACTCATAATTACATATTGATGGTCCTACTGGTCTGTACTAATGAAATAAAAAATGTCGGAATACCTAATTGCGAAAAATTTGAAGATAATTTAAACCGTTGAGGAGTTGTGAGCAAAATAAAATGTGTTTTTGGGGGCAATTTTTTCCTAAAATTTCGACCCAATTTTCTGGAATCCCTGATTTGAATCAATTTTGTCTAACATTTTTGGCCGACACTAAACATTATCTGTTTGAAATACCTTGAAATTAATACTAAATTCGTGTTGTACGGGATTAAATTATATATTGACTCCCGGCGCTAGAAAGTACTGAAGAAGATTCTGGGTCGATATATAATACAGTGGTTGCACTTTTTTATTATTTTATGCGAAGGATTATACAAATTAACTCATAGTAAACTGAAAAAATATTGTTCATATTTTTTTATATAATGAATTAAAAAGAATAGCGTTAAAAACTCTAGACACACAAGCAAACGTTTCTTGTTCATCGCCTGCAATCGCGGGTCTCTCTATTTCCGTCGCTTATAAACAACACTTGATATGCTTTTGTGTTTGACATTAGAAGCTATTTCCTTGAATGCGCTGCCGCGAGTGCCTTTTGATATATGCACATGTTTTAACAATTAATAATTCATTATTTATACGAAATATAATTTTTTTCCAATGATGTTTAAATAAGCAAAATTACGACAACAATGTTATTTTACAAATACAAAAATCGTAAAACCACCCTTTTTAATTACGCAGTTGCACACCGAATTACAAGCACACAAATACTCGCGGTTGCGAAGCCCGCGGGATATCAGCTGGTTAGTTAATCAAATCTGATGGAAAAAATAGAAGTATATGAAATATGAGAGGTTTTTACCTATAATTGATCCAGTCTCTTGACTTGGCAGTTGGCTGATAGGCACAAAATTGTAAATAGGTTTTGGTAGTGACATCTCATCAAAACAAGGTGTGACAGTTGTTTCATTAGTAAAAGTTATTTCATAATCATTTTTCAGGTTACAAAATGTTTTGTTTGCAGTTTTAATTTGACATTTACTAATGTAATATACTTTATCAATCTAAAATACAAATATTTATTCATTAAATACTTTGTAATTATTTATAAAATACCTCAATAAGTTCATGAAATTTATCGACAAGATCTCTGAAAGCAGTAGCTCTAATTTCTCCACTTTCGTCCGCTAAATCCATGGAAAATAATTTGCCTTCACCGCGAGAATTCGACCAAGTTCGAACAGCGGTTTTATTTGTAACTCTGGCTTTGATAACCCACCTAAATCAACAATATAATTCACGATGAACATATGAAATTAATAAAACTTACTTGTTTTGATATGGGGTGAGATTAATAATCGGTACTGTGAGTTGACTTCCCATCAAACTTGTATCGAGAGAAGCCGGTGATGCAGCTGGGGCAACAACTGGCTTTGGTTTGGCAGGCGATGGTGTTGGTTTAGGTGTAGTTCCATTCGCAGCAACATTCTGTTTGGAACCATTTTTCAAAGCAGTAGACGGATCATCTGGCAATTGACTTGGATTACCAATTCGGCTTCCAACTTCTTCACCACGACTTAAAATATCCATATCCAAAATCACCAAAACACGCCTATCGCCTTTTCCACCATTGTTTATCATGCTAGTAATGTGTTTTTTAACTTTAATAACAGAATTGTTAGACAATTCTCCAGATGTGATTTTTTCGTTGATTTGAGTAGCGATCATCGCAAAAGATATTTGGTATTTACCATCAGAAACTAAGAGACGATATCGCTCTTTATCAGCATTGCCGACAATTTTTTTACTGCCTAATACTTGCATTATTGGTTCGTCGAAAGTTCCACCGCTCATTATAACCTGACAGATGCAACATTGTGTAAGATAGTTATTGTATCTTATAAAGATTTTGTTGTACTTACAGCTAAAGACCCTTCGGAGAGCTTGTGGTTAACCATGATTGTAATTTTACTGTTAAACTTTTAACTTTTGTTTGTATGTTTCACTTTCACAACCACGAACTACGCATTCAACCATTCACGATCTGACAAGTTTGGCGGCAAATGTAGTTAAACATAACGAACTAAACATCACCAGCTGCTCGGGCTGCCAAGTAACAAACAGGGACTTTTCTTGACGAGCGTGTTGACGAGTCACAAACTCAGGGCCGGCTTGAATTTTTACGAGACCATATGCAAGATTTTTACCGCGAACTGTAGATTTTTCGTTGTTTCACTAAAATACCTATTGTTCAGAGCCATTTTGCCATAGATTAATGTTTGACTGCTATTTATTGGATCAGTATTTTACAAAAATGTTCAGTATCTTATAATAAAAATGTAATGTAAGCTAATCCAATCTAAACCAACTTTAACTAAACCTAACCAAATCTAACATAACCTAATCTAACCTGAACACAATATTCATATATTGATCATTTATTGTACAAAAATATTGATCATCAATTAGGGTTGCTATGCGTTCAGGTTTTCCTGGACATGTCCTCTTTTGTAAGGAATCTGTGATTGCCCAAGTAGATTTTTAATAGTACTCGGGATTTTTAGATTTTCAATTTATCGTATAAATGTTCATGTCTCCGGGTAAATTTATGGCCGTATTCTATACAAAACTATAAGTTTTACAGATCTTTAAATCTATAAAAAGAAAACTGGCAAAATACATCCATTTTTGTTAATTAATATAAAATCTTACATAAGAGTGGCAGATTTCGTTGCGATTTTCTACATTATTTACAGATTTGTAAGACTTACAGTTTCGTACAGAATACGGCTATAAATCAAAATAATAGATATTTTAATTAATTAATTGATTGTGAACAAGAATTGCATTCTGACCAATTAAAAGGCTGAATTTATATCCTTGTCTCTATCTAAACCAACGCTATTTTCTTACGTGAAATCAAGGCGTGAAATGAAGTATAGAAACTTATCGGCGGAAATTCAAAATACGGGTCTAATATTTTTATATACAGATTATAGATATTAAGGATACAAGTTTGATAGTGTTTATAATGAAACGCGTGTGATGTTAAATCACGTGGCAATGAGCCGAATGTTTTAATCACGCAAGTTTCATTATGAGGCTATATCATATGTGTATCCTTCAATATTTTATCTACGACAGTTTAAATTGATCTTAAAATACATTTAATTTTTGACATAATGAGTAACATTGAAATTTTCATTCGTAGCTTACGTTATTAATACGTATGAGTGATTTAATGGCACTGAGTGTCATTATGAGTTTCATACTGACATTCAAATTGCTGTACTATTTACATATTAGCGTACTGTCGTAGATAAACATATTAAAATATCTGATGTGGCCAATATTATACTTCCCGCTATTTAATTTTTATTAATTTAAATACATAACACCCCTGTAACACGGGAAGAAGGCATATTTACTAATACTGAAAACTGTATTAAGTTCCTTCCCATATAACTATTGTTCTTTTTACTATTTTTTTTAAAACGGTACTATTATAATTTAAAATGATTAGTTTTTTGACAGTGACATTTATCTGTCAGTTACATATATTTGAGATCTGAACTATCTAACCAAAGAGTTGTGTTTAGGCTCCGGGATTTAAAATATAATTTTATAAATTTATCCATAAAATGTATAGAAAAGGTATTAATGCAAAACTGTAGAAAATTTAATAATCTTTAATTTTTATAATAACAAATTGCAAAGAAATAACATTTAAAGGTATTTTTCGAATAAAAACTCCATATTAGAATAATGTAGAAATACATATACATGGTTTCAAAATTTTCATATTTATAGTATTTGAGTTAGAGCGTAAAGAGGATCCACACACACACACAAAATATTTAGCAGTTGTTGCAAATAAATAAGAATGGTTTATAAACCCAAGACGGCTGCGGGCTACAACTTCCTCAGGCCGACCCTGCATATACAAATACCAACCTTGATACCAACATTACGAGCAAAATTTGAATGAATCGTTGAACGTGCGTTTTTAAAATTGATAAATGAAAAGTAATATAATACAGAGGATATATTGCTACATTAATTAAAACAAATATGTCTTCTGCAGAAAAATCAAAGGTAATGTTCGCTGTTGTAACATTACCCTAACTCATTTTAACCTCAAAAAGAATGTCAACATTTAAAATATTTGTTTGTTTTAGAGTAACCACCAAGGTGGAGGAGACCAAAAAGAAAAGAAACGTAAAGAATCTATTTTAGATTTGTCCAAATACTTAGAAAAAAGTATTCGAGTTAAATTTGCGGGTGGTAGAGAAGCAGCCGGTATATTGAAAGGTTATGACCCTTTACTAAATCTCGTATTGGACAACACAACCGAATATTTACGAGATCCAGATGATCCGTACAAACTTGTAGAAGATACAAGAGCATTAGGACTTGTTGTATGTCGAGGAACCAGCGTAGTTTTAATATGTCCAGTTGATGGCATGGAAGCCATACAGAACCCATTCATTACGCAAGAATAATATTGAAAATATTTATATTTTTTTTACATTGTCATTACATATTTAAAGACTTGTATTTGTAAGGACTAAATATTGCACTCATTACATGTGTAAATTAAAATAAATTTTTGTTATACTTATATCTAATTTGTCTTTTATTTACAATCAGTTCACGAATCACGTTAAAAAATAAAACTAATTCATACCAAACTCATTTCTTATCCACGGATATTGTTGCGGACATTCTGCGCATGTGTATAAAAATCTGTCTTGTTGGTGTATTCTGCTGTACAGTTTACAAATATTTGGTAGATTACATGCCAACTCTGATGCATCCAGTGATTTTTTACAACTCCATTGTTCAAAATTATTTAACTGGTTAAATGGCGTAGGATTTTTCATCCATTGTATTGCTTGCCAGTTTGTTACGAACCAAACATCAGGCAGTTTCACCATTTCATCTAAAAATTTCTGTAAAACACAATTAAATAATTGTTTTAATTATGATTTTGATCTCACCGTAAATGCAGCTAAATATTCTGGTTTTTTGAACCAGGTTGTGTGGAAATATAACCCGTATGGTGCTCTGTTCGATAAATAATGTCTTTTGAAGTTGTGGTTTAACATTTTGTAAATATCTTCACCACTTAAATGCGGCGGACAAGAATCTACCATTGCGCATGCGTATTCGTTTGCTTCCATTTGGTTCATTACCATTTCCCATATTCCTGGATATGAACGGGACGGGCATTTTTGTTTGTTACCTAATAAAACAAATTATAAAACTATTTTTTACTCTTGTAAAAATATATCACTATTATTTCAATATTTCGATTAATAAGGTCATGTAAAAAAATAATTATTCTTTTTTTGTTTAAATCGAATAAGCATAGTCTAATTTATCGTACTGTATGAGTAAATTATTTTTTTTACATTTTTTGTTATATAAAATTGTTTAATATACAACCGATAAATAATGTTAACTTCTTTCTTTTCAAAATCATTACTTAATGCGCTTCATTATTTACCGAGGGAAATAAAAATGCGAAGTACTCAACAGGGAAATAAAATGATTCAAGAGCATTGGCAGTGCCACCTAGCAAGAATTTTATTTTATTAATGTTCAATTATTAATTGATATCGATTAACAGATATGTCGACTATTATCAATTATCGATTAAAGTTAAAAATGAAAGATTGTGCATGACCTCATTATAGTAGCCAATCACAAAATCATAAATTAATTATTCACGTTTATATTAATTTTGCCGCGACGCCACAAATAAAACAAAAAATGTGAAATAAGTCCATTGTTTCTTACCTGTGCATTTGTGTGGCATTTTGTGGTCCAAAGTATACGGCCATAGTGGAGGATTTGAAAATGGCGCCACCATAGAACTATCATACATAAAACCAAATTCTTTCATCATTAAAAATTGCCTATTCCATCCAACTCTCAAGAAAGGAACTCTCAATCCTTTCAAATCTTCCATTCTAACGCTTGCAAACCGATGTAAAATGTTTGCCTGTCCGACCATTTCATCAAACCAATCTTCTATTGTTGCATTATTTGACCACCAATCTTCTGGACCACGATGGCTACAAATTAATAAATTTTAGTTCAATGAAGTAAATTTCGAAAAATATTTACGTAATGGAGTGTACAGCAATTTCGTGTCCATCGTTCCACATTTTCTGCGTCTGTTGATAATTTGTGTATTGATGACTAACAAAAAAAGTTGCTTTTATCGGACAACCGTTAGGATTTTTCCTATTTGGTGAAAATAATTTATTTGAATATAAGTCCCAATTTTCAAAGTTTATAGCATCGTCAAAAGTTAAAACTATCATTTGAGGTACTTCATTTGGATGTAAATTACCGGGAATTAATGTTCCTGCAATTTATTTCATGCTAATTTAACTGTTAAAATACTTCTTTTTCTTTTTTACCGTCTTTGGAGCAAAAGCAATCCGGAAGTAGACATGTTTCTGTGTCGCATTGACTAGCCGCATTTGGATCGTGATTTACGTCGCACCATCCTTCGTCACTTCCGTCTACACAGTCGACAGATCCGTCGCAGAAGTAATCTTCCGGTAAGCAAGTTCCGTCTGCGCAACCTAGTTCATCTTCGTTTGCGCAGTCTGCTTCGTGTAAAAGCGGCTTTGGAATTATTGCCTCTAAAATTAATAGTTATTTTAAATATTTGCATATTAGGGATTTGTATTTTAACTAGAGCATTTTCAAAAGACGTCTGAATTTTTTGTTGTAACTTATTTGTTTGATTCATTCTGGAAAATAGTTGCACGCAAGTATACAGTGTTCATTTTATTTTGCCCACTATTGCTACCTCGAGAACTATGAGACTACGAGATCGGTTACATTAGCTAACAATTTCAATTTTACTAAACTATTTTAATGAGCGTAAAATTATTATTTTTTCAACCAGTGGTTTTGAAACTGTGGGTACCAACTTTGTTATAAATGGGGCCATTATTTTTTTTTTTTCTTATTAGATAGAGAATTTTATTCCGAATTCAATGATATAATATTTACATACCCGTAAATAACATTTTTTTTTGAGAAAAATGCATGTCATCGACGATATATGAATTCAGATTTTATGTGTTCGTTGTTTTTTGTTGCACCACTCATCGCTGAGCACCGAAGTTTGCTGAATACAATGAATGGACGAATACGATTGGTCCAGCAATTGCATTCAGCAAATACGGCACTCACCGGTGCTCATTACTGCCAGCTCTGCCGGCCGGGGAGCCGTAGGGTACCTTTATAAACAAACAGGGTATGGCCATGGGCCAAGATCGCCGCCATTTGCGGACCAATGTCAAACATACTGAGTAATCATTTTCTTATTTATTTGTAAGAAATGTGATATTATATTATAAAGGAATATTAAATAATTACACTATGAATCTATAAAAGTAATAAAAATTCATTTATTTAAGAGATACACAATTATTATTATGACATAGATTTAGAGATTATGTAGAGCATAGGATAAGTTGTTATTATCACTTCTAATTTAAAAACTGTAGTTATTATTTACATAATAAGTATATATTCTAAACTAGCCTTTTAAAATTTTAAATGTTTGTGCTTAATATTGGTAATTTTCATGTGTTTCAATTTTGCGAGTCATCGTAGTCAGTATCTCAAGAAAATACACAAATAAATAAAATAAAAGTATTACTTACACTTTAAATAAATATTAAAAGTATATTTAAATGTGTTTTGCATTAAAATAAAACAAATAGCCGCCAAAATACGTAATAATATGTGCAACAACAACGAATATGACAGTGGCCCGCAAATGGCGGACGAAACACGAGCCACGTCATGGCCATACCCTGAATATATAGGTACCCTAGGGAGCCGAACTCGTATCGGCCATAGCACACTTATTGTGGCCATATTAAAATAAAACTGATGTAAATCTAAACATGCATTTTTTTGAAAAAAAATGTCATTTAAAAGTATGCAAATATGCCACTATCGAATAAGCAAATAAGAAATATAAAGTTGCATTTAAAATAACAAAGTTGGTCTCCATAGGTTGTGAACCACTGGTTAAAAAAAATATGCTCATTAAAATAGTGTTATAAAATAGAAATTGTTTCCTACTTTAACCGACCTCGTAGCTTTTATAATTCTCGGGATACAGCAATAGGGAATAAAATAAAATGAATCCGGTATATACCTACTGCCGGATATGTTTTTTAAGCAGGTACAATTCATAAAATTCCTATAAAGATTTAAACATGTTACAATTAATTTTATTTTAAAAAATTGTTTTACTTTGAACGCAACCCACATAACCCGCTAGCAAACAAGAAATAATTATACGTTTTTGTTTGTTTCTCTTAGAAAATTTGAAAACCTTCATAAAATGTTCATTAACATTAATAATGACTATATTTTGTTTTCTATTAATACATTTACTAAAAGCGAAAAGCTTTTACAAAAAAAGTTTTTAATTACAAATTTGTTTCAAATAAGTTGTTTTTAAATTTAGTTTTGTTGTTTTTTACAATTTATGCAGATTAGATTATTAGATAATATATTCTTATAAAACCGCACAGGATATTAGAAGAAATGATTGACATTGCTTATGAAATGAAAATACATCCTTCGTAACCACAAAAAATAATTAGCCGTGAGAATAGAAATAGAAAGAGATTAATTATCAAATCACTTTCATTTCGATATAAATTTCTATGAATAATAATCTTACCGGCAGTGATATCACAGTTGTCCACGTTAAGCTTGAAGTCGCAGATCTGTCTGTTGACATCAAAGAGCAAGCCGCTGGAACATTTAAACTCGAAGACTTCGCCTTCCAAGCATAAATAGTATTTGGCGCATTCGTTATTTGTCCAGATCTTATGCGCTGGACGATGTGGATTTCGATAAAAACGACCGTTTTCTATACATTTTATTTCGGCTCCTCTTGCATCTGTCAAAAACAGAGACAAACTTATGGAAATGAAAGAAAGTAATCAGATGCAGACTTGAATTTTAATTAGTTATGTCACATCTATCAAAAAAAAATGTGGCTGAGACATTAATTCCCGCCATTTGGTTTTTATTTTATGTAAACACATTTAATAATATTGGCAAATATTTATATAAATATTATTTTCACATTGTTACATTATAATTTCATCTAATGCATTACCAATAATTTGTTCTCCAAATACTTAAGGCCGCTACAGACTATACGGTTCGTGATGCGTGATTGGACAAATCACATTATATTCGTTGCGGTTCGGAGTAGTTCGTAAATCAAAATCTACAGACGTTTACAAATACGTAATGCGCGCTGGAGTTTGTGAACAATGCCCACAAACTATGCGGTATATTATAAATTCACGTCCAGTATAGTTTTTTGCTCTGAAAAAATGAAGAGAGACGACGATTTGGCATTAAGAAGTGCTATTTTCGTTATCATGGTACAAACGAAGAAGAAATAAAAACCAAAACGGAAACACAGCAGATTTTGGCATGAACAAATACTCGTATTCTTGTTGGGACTCTTGAGTACTCTTTCTTGGCCCAATGTGATTAAATTATTAAAACAAACAATATACATATCATACACGAGACCCCTAGAGCTACTATACGACAGAATAACTTCACGATTTAAGAACTGGCATGCATCAAACGTGAACTTTGTTGAATCAGCGATTCGTGTTAATGCGCGGTCTTTGGTACTTTACTTTGGTATTCGCCAATTTACCGCCTCTAAGAGCGAATCATTGCGAACACACGAATCACGTTGTTAACGAATCGATTTTGAACGAACAAGTCCCTACACACTATAGTGAAAATGAATAGGCAGAAGACTCACGTCATCAACCTGAAAAAAAAACTTATAAAATGAAATATAACTTGTAGAAATTATTGGGTGTTATTTATTTTAAAAAAAGAAGAAAAAAAGTACTAATATTAAATAATGTATATATTAATGATTTTTACAATTATTTCTAAGTCAATCGTTATTCTTTTATGGAATATAAAATTACTTGAAATAATTGTAGATTATTTTCATACCTTACATTGGCACTACTGAGAACGAGCATGTTGTTTCAAATAATTTTATATTCCGTAAAAGAAACAACAATTGACTTTGAAATAATTGTAAATTAAGTAATATATACGTTTCTTTAATACTAGTATATTTTTTCTTCTTTTTTTAATACATAAATAACAATTAATAATTACTGCAAGTTATATTTCTTTTTATAAGATTTTTTTCAAGTTGATGACGTGAGTCTTCTGCCTAATCATTTTCACCATATTCACAAATTGCCTGCGAATCATGTATCGCACATCACGAATCGTGAATACACGCATAGTCTGTAGCGAGCTTTACACTTTAGCACTATTAATTCAAATTTATTTATTATTTGCTAATAACATTCACTTGTCATTCACATACATTTCAATATACAGATAGATTTTTTATAACGTGTATAAAGAGTCTGTATTAAATTTTGTGTTTAAAATGTTATAAATTGCAGTAAGGTGGTGCAAATGTTGAAAAAGGCTTTTGGCGTGGAAGCTATGCTGAAATCAAGAGTGTTTAAATAATACAAATGTTTTCAAGAAGGCCATGATGATGTGGAAGATGACATGAGAGCCGGGCGTCCTATACCACATCAACCATCAACGAAAGCAGGGCCGCTCCGTGTATGTGGGCACGCACAAAAAATGTGCCTGACCATGATACTAAATAAAAGTAATTTTTTACCTTCCCTCACCTTTAGGTAAGGAAGGTATTGTCTTTAGTCAAAAAATTCAATGATGAATTGTTAGTGAATAAGCATAACTTATAACTTCAATACCACGATTCGATTTTTTTTCATTTTTTCGTATTCCTCAAGTTTACATCCAGAAGAACAAGTGATTAGATTTTTGTTATAATTGGTGAACCGAAAGTAGCCTCATTTGAAGATTTAACAGTTTAATATGATTTAATGACATTTAAAGTTATTATAACTTAATGAATATATTATTCTCTATACGACTTGATTGCATTTTATACTTCATATTCAATAGATATAGAGTTAAAGAATTATAAAGATATTAAATATCATAAATCAGCCAGCTATGCTAACAATGAAAATTGTTAATATATTCAGATAATTTAAATTGACAGATGTCAGTATCAATAACAAGTAAATGAATGTGGCAGAGATGAGGATGTTGAAGTAGATGTTGGGGAAGACACGGAAAGATACGGTAAGGAAATAACTCTAGTATTACAAGTTTCTAGAAAGATATAAGAGAGACGATTACATTGGTTTGAACATGTCATGAGGAGAGATGAAGAATATATTGGAAGAAGAATGAATAGTTTAGTAATAGAAGGTTGAAGAAACAGAGGAAGACCAAAGATAAGACGGAAGGACTGTATAGCGGAAGACTTGAGAGAAAAGGAACTGAATGAGAATGATACGCAAAACAGAAATGAGTGGAAGAAGAAAATAAAAAATAGTGAAACCTAATGAGTGGGAAAAGCTAAAGAAGAAGAAGAAGAATATGTCAGTGTCAAGTGGAATTTAGTTTGTTTATGAAATAATTTTACTGGGAATTTAGAATCTTTTGCAAGAAAATTTATGTATGGAATTTATACATAATACACAGGATTGACGGAAGGTATTGTGCTGGCCACAACAGATTTTTATAAAATGCTCTTATTCGTAAAGAAAAAAAATCTGTTGTGGCCAGCAGAATACCTCTCGCCATTTTCATTTTATGTTGCATAGGGCGCGAGCAGTTATGTGACTTTGTTGGCCTTGGCATGCAGATATGGGGGCCCGTGTCAGAATGAGAGCTAGTAATATACATACAGGTGTCAAATATCATAAAGTTTTCATTCGAAACATTATGATTTTCCAAATCCATGTGGATTATTTTCCTCGACAAGTATATTCCATACACGGATCCTCATATCTGCTTGTCAAGGCCAACAAAGTCACATGACTGCTCGCGCCCTATAAGTACACACAAATAATTGAAATTGTTTCTCTTCTTTCGTTCTATCAGAAATTTTATCCTACTATTCTAATATGTTCAAAATTCTTCAAATTCATTGACGGTATTAGCGGTATTTCTTAAGGATATATTATGTAATATGAACATACCTGTAATTTAAATACATAATTAATTAATAATACAATAATATATATTAAATGTACTCATACTTCCCAGAAAAATCTGACACTGACATTTTGCATTTATTTCTCAATTACAAAAATTTAAATATCGCAACTGTTTTTCGGGCAACGAGATTTATTACTAGAGATTATTCTATATTATTATATACTATATCTCCAAACCTATACGAGATATAATAAAAAAATTAAATGTGTCAGATTGAGAATTTAATTATCTTTAATACGTAGTAACAAATTTTCAAAAAATAATATTTAGATTTTTACTTCCTTGTACGTAAGTAAAGGAAGTATTGTAATCGCGAAAAATTTCGGTTTTCAGATTTCAGCGGAAATATCCATTTTGATCATCCCTGAATCCATTTTGACTAATTTCGTCGTGACGTCTGTACGTACGTACGTACGTCCGTACGTACGTACGTACGTATCTCGCATAACTCAAAAATGGTAAGCCGTAGAAAGTTGAAATTTTGTATTTAGGACTCCTATAACATCTAGTTGTGCACCTCCCTTTCTGGTTATTACACAATTTCCAGAAGTGGCACTTTACATGAAGCCTATAATAGATTTTAATGAAAAACTGTTTTAAAATATAATCCAAAAGTTTTCAAATTTGGTATACAAGACTTTTATGTCAATCGAAATAACATAATAGATTTTGGTTAAAATAGGCTAACCGGAAGTGGTACATTACTTGAAGTTGTTAATAGTTTTTCTTGAATAAAATGATTTTATTTTGATTTTAGAAATAAATGCTTCAACTATAAGTTTTAGAGAATTAATTTCTGCGTCTAGCACATCAAGTATTATTAAATTAGCCCTTTGTATAAGCGAGATATGTAAATTTAAATATTATATACTTTTTTTGTTTTTGTAACAAAGCTAGCTATGGATTAAGACAAAAAAAAATGTTCATGTCAAATTACTTTAAATACGTGCAATTTTTTTGATTCGTACAATAACAAATATTATATTTTTATTGTGAAATTAGTCATATTCATTGTTGTAATCAAATATTTCTTTGTTGTAATCAAAACTCTCTTTAAAAAGAACCGGGTTACATTATGGTCGCTATATATCTTACTGTTTTGAAGTTAAAATTAATATTTTGTAATTTATTTATTAAAAAAATATGTATAGTTAAATAATCGTACAAGGAAGTCGTGTGGTGTCCACATCAGATTTTTTTTTTTTAGAAACTACCACTTCCGGTTGTCCAATTGTTACCAAAACCTATTCAACTCTTCCCATTACTGTTAGATTGAGGAATCCGTGGTCAAACAGGTCGTTAGTCTTATAGAATTTGAGAAATCGTGTCTCCAACAACCTCACACACACACACACACACACACACACACACACACACATCCACACACACACACACACACACACACACACACACAGACATCATTGTAAAAATGTTAAAATCGGATTCTATGGACCTTAAATCGTGCTTATTCAATAAAATCTGGATATGCGATTTTTAGCATGAATCCAATACCTCTCTTAGCGAGAGGTAAAAATCTATACAACTTACACAGTCAGTGAACAATATTTTTTTAAATTTGTTCCATTTTTCCATTCTACAAAACGAATATTTTATAGCATTATTATATTGAAATAATAACTGTGGTGTTGATTACAACAAAGAATATTTTGATTATAGTTCAGGAATATTGATTACAAAAATAAATTCGACATTTAAATACTAGCATTTTGCGAAGAATCATATGCTTATGATTTACAATTCTGAAATCTTAGTGAGATCATTTTTTTTCTTTTTTGATTGTAAAATTGTTGATTACAACAAACGATTTTGATCATAACCTAATAAAATTGATACAAGAATGAAATATCAATATTTTAAGTCTAGCATTTTTTTCGAAGAATCGAAAGTACAATTTAAACTTTAAAGCGTGTGTAATTTTGAAAATTATACATTATGGGGGGCGCTGAAATATAACTTTGCATAAAGGCGCCTTTTATCCATGGAGTGGCACTGAATGAAACTGTGGCAAAGTAATCGGAAAATCACTTTAAGGGAGGTTATTGAGGATGTCGGTATTTCATACAGCTCATGTGAAAAGAAATGAGGGCAAACATCTCCTGGATTTTGCTGCACGACAACGCACCGGCTCACAGTACAGTATTCATTCAATACCATCCGTAATTCGTAATGCTGTAGCCACCGTATTCATCAGACAAGGCCCCCTGTGACTCTTCCCGAAGATTAAAAAGACATTGTAAGAACAATGTTTTGCAACCATAGAGGAGTGTAAGGCAAAATTGCTGAAGGAGATGAAGGTTATACCACAAAGTGCATGTCACAAGTGTTTTGCAGATGGGAAACAACAATCGCATAAGTGCATTATATCTAATAGAGTATACTTTGTCGAGTTTTGAAATAAATGAAAATTCTCGTAATTTTTCTTTTATCAAACCCCATATATATTTTTTTAAATTTTTATAATAATATAAATCAAGAAAAATAATATTGACACGTATTTTTTAAAAGACAAATTATTTACAGCTTTAAATAAGGTGTCAATTCCAAAAACATAACGTAAAATGTTACATCTGTTTTTGAAAACCTTAAAACGTGTTTATTTATCAAAATATCATTTTTCAGCACAATCTCTGTAATAATAGTTTCTAACTATTAACTACTTAAACCTTGCAAAAATGTTAATGTTCCAATATTAATTATGTTTAATTAGTGAAATCCTTTATGAAATTACAATAATAATTGATGATCAAAAACACCGCTTTTTGTTGTGTAGACGCGCCTTTACTCTGCCGATTATCCACAGCGCGACCTGGAAATTCGTGCCACAAACCTACTAAATTATTATTCTCTCTTGAATCTTTCCGCCAATCAAATCTCCGCCTTTATATTTGCCGCTCAATTGTAACCAATTGTCACATTGATATAGTAATTTTGAAATTATGAATTAAGTTTCATTTTCATTGCACTTGTTTTTTTAATAAATGTAAAAATAAATAAACGCAAGTGATCTATAAATATGTTTCACTTTCCTTTCACGAAGGAAAACTAGATAACACAAAGATTTTCCGAAGAAGGAACGATATTTAAGTCAGCATCAGGTATGAAATTTTAAGTATGTAATTAAATAATGATACTATTGTAACTGAAACTGTTATGTACATGTAAATAGATAAGGAAACTTGAAAATAAGATGTAAATCTTTACAAACATTTTCACTATCAAAATCTGTCACCATTCATAATGTCAGTTTCTCTTTCGCTGTGGTGTAAATTAGTAGTATGTCTTTGCATGCAAGTACTTACGTATAATGAAAGCGAAGTTTAAATACAATATTATTGTAAAAATATTTCTTGACAGATGAATCGAAGTCGCCATCTCACTGGCCGGGATACAACTGATGCTCGCTTGTTTTAGTGTGAGTGCATGGATTGGCTAGTGTTAACTTTCTTCTTTCATATATGCCATTTCAGTTTCTTGTGATCATTAAAGCCGTTTTTGTTACCGCGAGTAATGTAATCGCAGAATTATTTATAAGAGTTTTTGTCGCCAGAAAATAGGTGACAAAGGGAATCATCGCGGAATAGTTATAGAATTGGTTCACAATGTTTTAGTCTAATAAAATAAATGGTTAAACGATCCCGGAAAAGTTTTGTAATAAATAAGAATATACGGAAAACTATAAAAATAATTAATTTGATTTTATTACCCATGCAATAAATAAGCTTACTTATATATAGGTTACCATATTTTGAAACGTCCAAACCGGGACACCAAGTTTTTTTTAAGTAATTATTACGTACATAATGTTAATAATTTACAGTAGGTAAGTATTTTATTGTTTCGCAAACAAATCATATATCTGACGACATATTTTTTAAAGATTGGTTTGATTATTTTAAAAAATTCTCGGTCATATTTTTTTGGGAAAAACAAATCATATTTACTGCATCTTTATAATTGTTATTGATCATTTGTACCGTTTATTTAATTGAATATCCATGAATATTCAATATTTACGGAATATACTTCCCAACATGATATGTAAAACATACAATCTTAAAAAAATGTAATGTAACGCTGCTCGCTTGTGACACCATCTTAATATTAAAAGTTAAAAAAATTATACTCGTATTAGAAAAAGAAATTGAAAAACCGGGACATATTGTAACCCGACCGGGCACCGGAACACATGCTTAAAACCGGGACTGTCCCGGTTAAACCGGGACGTATGGCAATCCTAATTATATACTGGTGGTTGCCGGCACAGCCGAAAAAAGGACTTTAATATGTAAAATTAGTTTTGCCTAATTTCCTGTTTCCCTAATTATTTTAGGTAAAAAAGCTTCAAATAAAAGTTGTAGAGAATAATTCTGCATTTGAATAAATAAGAAAAATTAATTTCGTGTGCCTTATAACGGAAAAAATAGATATGACAATGTCGAAAATCACCTCAAAAATAGCAATAGCTATGGAATTGAAGCAAAATAAATAACAAATGTTTAACGGAATATCTGTCATGTTAGGGTTATTTATTTTTATTAATATATCTAATTTCTATTCCAGTTAACAATTATCCCTTAATTTAAATTGATATTTGTTCACTTGAACAGAAATTACAAATAATAATACAAATAAATTAACCTAGCTTGACAGATAAATCGTTAATATTGTTAATTTTTTGTTTCAATTCCATGGGTATAGCTATTTTTGGGGTGATTTTCGACATTTTCATACCTAATTTCTGCCGTTACAAGATACACAAAATTTAATTTTGTTTATTGAATCTAATTTTATGCCCTACAACTTTTATTCGAAACATTTTTACCTAAAATAATTAGGGAAGCAGGAAATTACGAAAGTGTAATTTTATATGTCAAAATCCTATGTTCGGCTGTGCCAGTCACCACCCTGTATGTAAATATGGTAAAATAAATAAATATATCATTCTAAGTTTTTACCCATTTCTAGATGTGGCAATCAGCTTATTCGTAAATTTAGGATTAACGAGCTTTTTAAGTTGTTATGGAGAGGGCAAAACAGGGGTAACTTTATGTAATGTGTACCAGAGCCGTCCTAAAATTAAAGATACATAGGCATAGGCGAGCAAAAATTTGAAAAAAAGAAATTATTTTCACAAATCTTACTGGAGGGTGTATAGGTCCTTTTTTACCTGATCTTCGTCTTTCATTTTTTCTGCTAGATTCTTATACAAATGAAGTAAAAGATGAAAATTAGACGGTATGAGATTGGAACTGTGTGGTGGATGGTCCACAATATTCCATCCAAAATCGCCCATTAAAGCTTTACCGATTTGCAATGTTTGAGGCTGTGCAGTGGTGCAAACTTTTCGAAACAAAATTTCCCCAGACCACCATTGCCTTTCTATCTTTAATTTTAGGACGGCCCTCGTACTATTTGAAAATTGATAATGGTTTTAAATTTTGACGTCACTTGGAATCAAATCTGGGCCATCAGAACAGTAACCGGTCACATAATGCATTTAGCCTTTCGCGACAATAGTTATTTAGGTATTCAAGTTAGCATTTATGGTCATAAATATTAAGAGATGAAGTGCCCGTTGAGGCTTCTAACTCAAATTTTATGTACGATGCTATTTTCCAAATATGCTATAAAATTGGGTATTTTGGTATTATGGGAACTGTCCTCAATGTTAAGCCTAACTAGTACGTAGTAAGTTTTTAACTAATTTTATTTTACACGTTGCTAGACTAAACTTTAGTTTATAAAGTAACTGGGTAGTATATGAACCAACATTAACAACCTAACGCACATATACAAAAAAAGTGATATGGCTAGCACATTACCTTACGTGTATTATATGTAGAAATTTCATATATAAATTTTCTACCAAAAGATTATATATTTCCAGTAAAATTATTTCTTAAACAAAGTATGTAAATTACACTTGACACTGACATCCTCTTCTTCTTTAGCTTTTTCCAATCGTTAGTGGTCGCTATTTTTGAATTTCTTTGTCCACTCATTTCTATTTTGCCTGTTGTCCCCATTCAGTTCATTTTCTATCAATTCCTTCGCCATACAGCCTCTTCATCTTATTTCTGGTCTTCCTCTGTTTCTTCTACCTTCTACTACTAAGCTGTACATTCTTCTTCCAATATATACTTAATTTCACCTCATGACATGTTCAAACTAATATAATCGGCTCTCTTGTATCTTTTTAGAAACTTCTATCATTCGAGCCATTTCCATCATCCTCTTATTCCGTATCCTATCTTTCCGTCTCTTCCCAACATCCATCGTAACATTCTCATCTCTCTGCCACGTTCATTTTCTTTTCTTTGACACTGACATCTCTGTCAATTATAGAATTTTCTTAATAGAGTAACTGTTTCCATGGTTATAGCATAGCTGGCTGATTTATGAAATTAAATTCCTTTATAATTCTTTAATTCTATATCCATTGAATATGAAGTATAAAATGCAATTAAATCGTGTAGATAATAGTATATTCTTTAATATTTATAATAACATTAATGGCCAGTTGCACAGCATATAGTTAAATTGGTAACCGTTGGTTAAATTGACAATATCGCATCGAAACGAAATATCAAATGAGTTGTTAAATATTACTGTCAAAATTTCGGTACGCATTTTTTCTCTTAACCAGTAGTTAAGCCATTAACTATATGCTGTGCAACTGGCCATAAGAGTCAAAAGATGATTTAACAGCGTTTTTTTCTAGAAAAACTGTTAAAATCTTCAAATGAGGGTATTTCCGGTTCACCAATTATAACCAAAATTTAATCACCTCTTTTTTTGTAAAAATGGTAAAATCGTATTATAGGGACAGGGACCCTAAAACATGCTTATTCACTAAAAACTCATCAATGAATATTTTGACCAAAGACAATACCTTCCTTACCTAAAGGTGACGGAAGGTAAAAATCACAACTTTATTTGGTATATAATTACGCCAATCCGTCCAATGGCGGATGAATAAAATATTTTGATAGATTTAAGTTCAAGTAAATTTCTCTGATCCCTCATTTACTTTTACAATCGTCTTATTTATAAATACGAAATTATAAAATCCTTTACATGAAAATTGTTTAAATTAATTTGAATCATTAATATACTTTTAACTTTTAGCTGTTGTTATATTTAATCTATTTCTATGTACGAGGATATTCTTTAGTAAAAACAGCCTTTCAGTGTTTTTGACCAGAATTAGCAAAAAATAATTCACAATTTTTTAATATATTATACTATTTTAATATATAGATAATAAATTTTGGATTTGAAAAAAAGAGGACAAATGAATTGAAAATGAGAAAAGATACCGGACCCGTACCGTTACCCCAAGAAAGAGGACATGTCCGGTGAAAAGAGGACGTCTGGTAACCCTACCCCTACCTAACATTAATCCTGGCTACGCCTCTGTTGGAAACCCTATCAGTAAACGTTAAAAAACCGATCGTGCAAAAAAGTACTTTAATTTTTATTTAAATTAAATTAAATACATTATAAATTTTGACGGTTTGTGTTAATAACAACTTCAGTTGTGTAATTAACGATATTATAAATATCTAATCCTTGGAATAGAACCACTTATCTTAAATTGTGCTTAAATAATAATTTAACTCGTAATTTAGTTTATAATTGATAGAAGACGATAAATTTTAATTATAGACTTTCTGTTCGTAGATACCTACTACATATTACATAAAAGATTAATACTTTTTTTGAAAGTTTTTCATATACAGTAGACTCCCGATTATCCGAAACCGGATTATCCGAACTCCGTTTTATCCGAAATAAATGCGAAATTCTCCAGTTTATCCGAAACGCGGTTTAAAAAAATTCCTGATTATCCGAAGCCAACGCATTGAGGCATTATTATATGTTGCACAACAACCGGAAGCTAGTGCGATAGACGTGCTTCTTATTAAAAGATGGAAGGATATTGCAGCTAAAAAACTATACCAACTTAGGTCAAAACAATTGACATTGGATTCATTTATATATTAACTAAATAAATATGTAGGTACATACCTACGAACTAATATATGTATGTATGTTATAAAATAAAGTTTTGTTCATCAAATACACTGACTTATCCAGTTCTTACAAACTCCCCTTTAACTTTCGATTATCCGAAACGGGTTCGGTCCCGAGCATTTCGGATAATCGGGAGTCTACTGTATCTATATTTTATTTTCCTACATACGAATATATGCAATAAAACTTAATCATAATATCAAAAATAAATAAAGATCATACAATTTTCCAGTAAATATTATTTGCAATCATAAATCAATCAGTGCAGTCATATTCTTTCATCTCCTGATCATGAATTCTCAAGTAAAACAAAATTGATTTATCTTTCCTTAGAAACCCATAAACTGCAATTTATTTACTCAAAATTTATTGCATGAACAAATCAGTAATTTTCTTTTTGCATTGTGCGATGCGAGATGCGCGTCAATCTGTCGCTCCGCAACGTAGCGTAGAAAATCCGACATAGAACAAGCGAGCATCATTCGAGAGACAAAGATCGAAGAGCGCTGTGGAACAGTCCTCGCGAACTGAGGCCCGCGAACACGGCAGTTCGTCGCAAGCCGCACTGCAACGCGCACGTAACGCTCCGGAGAAACTCCCGCCAACCACGTGGTGGACAACTGACAGTCGCGAAGTTTTCGCGCTTTTTCAAAAAAAAATCCTAGTGTTTCTCTCATATTTATATAGAAATGTAATTTTTCTTGCGAAATAAAAATGATGATGAATAATTTTGTCGTGTTTTTTATTTTGTTTGTGGGTTCGAATGCGTTTGAGTCGAATGAAGTGTCGTTAGAGAATGTTGTAAAGCAAATTTTGAAAATTACCCCTCCGGAAAATCCGGTGGGGAAGTTTCATGAAGATCAGCAGCCCCCCAAACACATGTTGGAGCTTTATCATCGGTTCACTTCCGGGAGGAGGTCTTCCGGGGAAACTGTTAGAAGTATCACCCCTAATTCCGGTAAGGATATTTCTACTCCAATTTAAAATTCATATGAAATTATTAACCTTTCATAGCGAATGTACGGTTGAGATAATATTTAAATCGAGATTTTAATTAATGAATTTTTTAAAATTATTTTGTGTTTAAATATGGAACACCTGCTTGTAACATTTTTATACATTTTGTTAAGTAAACTTAACTGTTTTGTTTGTTCATTTAAACATATTTACACAGCGCACACTTTTAAAATGTATGTTGATAAAAAATGTTTGTTTTTAAATTGCAAATTTACGCATATTATTTCATGTAAACTTAGATAATGCATGAGTAATTCCATTGCATTTTGTTTACTGTTTTAAATTATTTAAATTAAATAATAATAAATTCAAAATCACAAACAATATTGATAAAAATATTCGATATACAGGAAAATCTCATCATCATTTGAAAGATAAATCGTTTGAAACGATAATATTGTATCAAAATTTTGAATCATACTGTGAACTGTCAATTTTTAATTTGCTTTCAACCTGAAACACGAAATGATTAAATTCAAATCTCTTTGAAATTTTTTCGATCGAAATCTCATCAATCAATTTACATTAAGCGGTTATCAAACTTGTCATGTTTCAATACAGCCATCAATAAGAACACATAAAAATTTCAAAACAAAATTTTAAGGGAGGTATTTTTTCACATTCGATCCTAAATGGTAAATAGGAGCGTAGAAAATAAGCCCAACATCAAAGGAAAAGTTAATTAATAATTTAATAATCAATTTATTCATAATTCATAATATATTGAATTTTTTTATATAAAAATAATAATAATGCACCTATAGGTATTATTTTATTCAGAAAGATAATATCCCGTATCCGTATTACGAGCGCATTTTTATAATGAAAGCGTTTTTATTATTAAAGTGCACTTGTATTACGGGCCATAATTTTTTCACTGCTACCCGACAAAAAATTGAGATTATACATATACAGGACACATAGGATTTTAATAATTCCTGTTTCTCTAATTATGTTAGAGAAAAAAGCTTCAAATAAAAGTTGTAGAGCATAAAATTCCGCATTTGAATCAAAACGCAAAATTAATTTTAACGGCAAAAATTATAAGTATGAAAGTATCGAACATCATCTCATCTGCAATACAGGGTGTTATATTTTAGTGAACCCAGCAAATATCTCGCTTATTTATTAAGTTAGTAATTCTTTTATATAACATGATTTATACAGCAACATGTAAGCTATTTGATGACGAATGTATATTCATGATACCACTTCCGGTTTATTAGTAATTAATATCAACTCTGAAATTTCAAATGGAACATACTATATTTTTTTTACAAATTTGAAAAGTACATGAAATTTGCTTTACAATCATGTAAAATAATCCATATATTACATTATTAAAAAGTAAAATGGCGGGCAGTTTTTTATACACCTAGTCGAAAAGAGAATAGTGAGCCAGACTGTGGCTTGAAATAAAACAATGAACAAAAACAATTGTAACTATGTATTATTATTAAACGAAATAATATTTTTTTATCATAATAATACAGAAAATAAGAATAAGGAATACTTAATAACAACAAAATGATTGTTTTATTTCAAGCCATAATCACAATAACGTGTCACTTTTTAACACTGGTGTCATAAAATGACATTTTTAACCCTAAAAACAAACAACGTATTTTAAGGTGACTTTCGACACTTTCATACCTATTTTTACCTCTCGCTAAGAGAGGTATTGGATTCATGCTAAAAATCGCATATCCAGATTTTATTGAATAAGCACGTTTTAAGGTCCCTACAATTCGATTTTAACATTTTTACGATGATGTCTGTGTGTGTGTGTGTGTGTGTGTGTGTGTGGATGTATGTGTGTGTGTGTGTATGTATGTAGGATGTTGGAAGGACGATTACTCAAAAACTATAAGACTTTAAATTTGTTTAACTACGTATTTCCCAATCGGACATTCATGGGAAGATCTGAAAAGGTTTTGGTAACAATTGGCCAACCGGAAGTAGAAGATTCTTGAAAAAAAATCTTCCAAATAATATTTTTTGAATTTTTTTCTTGGTAATATTAAAGATAATTAAATTCTCTATCTGATATATTTAAATATTTTATTATATATTCTATAGATTTAGAGATAAAAGAAATATAATATATAAAATAATCTGTTATAATAAATTTTAGAGCCGAAAGATTGGCCATGGAAAATAGTTGAAAATTTAATTTTTTTGTAACTGACAGATAAATGTCAGTGTCAGAAATTCGGAGACATTACTGAAGACTTTTTCTGGTAAGTATATACATTATATTATTTCTTAATGTATTAATAGTTAAATATTTAAAATTATAGGTATATTATATATATCCTTCAAAAATACTGTCAATCCTGACAATGAATTGGAAACATTTCGAAAAATTAGAAGAGGACAAAATTTCTTCATAAAATGAATTTAAAATTAAACAATCTAAATATAAGGAATAGATATATGTAAGTAGAATTTTTGGTATAGAGTGTAGGTATACAAGAAATGTTAAATACAATAGGGCGCGAGCAGTCATGTGATTTTGTTGGCCTTGACAAGCAGATATGGGGGCCCATGTCAGAATGATAGCTAGTAATTATGTATATAGATGTCAAGTATCAAAATTTCTCATTCTAAATTTAGTGATTTTCCAATTCCATGTGGTTTATTTTCCTCGACAAGTAAATTCCACACTCCTGGTGACAAATTAACTACGTGTATTTAGAAAATCTTGAAATTCTGAATGAAAAATTGACAATTGACATCCATGTACATAATTACTAATTATCATCCTGAAACAGGCCCCCACATTTGCTTGTCAAGGCCAACAATGTAACATGACTGTTCGCGCCCTATACTTATGTAACCAAAAAAGGAAGTGGCGAGAGGTATTGTGCTGGCCACAACAGATTTTTTCTGTTACAAAGCAAGCGAAATTAATTTTGCATATTGATTCAGACGCAGAATTTTATGGTCTGCAACTTTTATTTGAAGCTTTTTTACCCTAAAATAATCAGGGAAGCAGGAAATTACGAAAGTCTGATTTTACATATGTTAGACTTTGCCGGTCAGCATCCTATTACTATATGTATATACTTGTATATAAGGAGGTTGAAAAAATAGGGACAAACACATAGCTATTTTCTCTATTATTCATTTTAAATTTTATGGTAATTTAGAAATTGGTGGCGAAATTAAATGCCACTATTTGATTTGAAAAGATCCTGATCAATTATTAGTAAAGAATAAAAATTCAGATGAGGAATAATAATATAAATATGATATAAATAACATTTTTTTTGGATATTTTTTTTTGTCAGGTGCAAGTCTATACTTTTGCACCTGAAAAAATATTTTGTCGGGTGCACTTGACTCCATGCACCTATAGCGCCTAGAGTTTCACAGCTTGACTTGATATTCAAGTTACTTGACTTAACTTGATATCAAGCCAAGCTCAAGTCAAGTAATAGTAGCCGAAAATCAAGTCAAGTCAAGTAGTTACAATATCAAGTACTTGAAAAATCAAGTAGTTATTTTTCAATTACTTGAAAAAATCAAGTAGTTATTTTTCTTTTAATTACCAGAAAAATCAAAAAGTTCTTTAAGACTACATTTCATTTTCATATAGTTCCTTACGTTTTATAACAATATCAATAATATGCCTTGAAATATAGACTTTTATTCATAAAAATAAATCATACATTCAAATTTAAAAATAAAAAATCTGTTGTGGCCAGCACAATACCTCTCGCCACTTCCTTTTTTGGTTACAAAAGTATAGGGCGCGAACAGTCATGTTACATTGTTGGCCTTGACAAGCAGATGTGGGGGCCCGTTTCAGAATGATAATTAGTCAGTATGTTTCATTCAGAATTTCAAGATTTTCTAAATACACGTAGTTAATTTGTCACCAGGAGTGTGGAATTTACTTGTCGAGGAAAATAAACCATATGGAATTGGAAAATCACTAAATTTAGAATGAGAAATTATGATACATCTATATACATAATTACTAGCTATCATTCCGACATGAGTCCCCATATCTGCTTGTCAAGGCGCCCTATTGTATTTAACATTTCTTGTATACCTACATTCTACACCAAAAATTGTACTTACATATATCTATTCCTTATATTTAGATTGTTTAATTTTAAATTCATTATATGAAGAAATTTTGTCCTCTTCTAATTTTTCGAAATGTTTCCAATTCATTGTCAGGATTGACTGAATTTTTGAAGGATATATGTAATAGACCTATAATCTTAAATATTTAACTACTAATACATTAAGAAATAATATAATGTATATGTACTTCCCAGAAAAACTCTTTAGTAATATCTATGAATTTCTGACACTGACATTTATCTGTCAGTTACAAACAGTTCAACTGGTCAACTATTTTCCATGGCATCCTTTCGGCTGTCAAATTTATTACAACAGATTATTTTATATATTATACTTCTTTTATCTCTAAATCCATGGAATATATAATAAAATATTTAAATGTATCAGATAGAGAATTTAATTTTCTTTAATATTACCACGAAAAATTTTCAAAAAATAATATTTAGAAGATTTTTTTTCAAGAATCTTCTACTTCCGGTTGTCCAATTATTACCAAAACCTTTTCAGATCTTCCCATGAATGTCCGATTGGGAAATACGTTGTTAAACAAATTTTAAGTCTTATAGTTTTTGAGTAACCGTCCTTCCAACATCCCACACACACACATACACACACACACACACATCCACACATACACACACACAGACATCATCGTAAAAATGTTAAAATCGGATTGTAGGGACCTTAAAACGTGCTTATTCAATAAAATCTGGATATGCGATTTTTAGCATGAATGCAATACCTCTCTTAGCGAGAGGTAAAAAAAGATTTAAAAGTATAATATATGAACCTTAAAAGGGGGCAAGTCGAATTTTAATCGGGCCGCCCCCCTAAAGTGGTTCCAAATAAATGAATAAAAAAATTATACTGGCAATGATTCTGCTTAATTTTAATATTTGACCGTGCCTAAATACACTTGATTTTTCTCCATTTGAATAACATTCGGTTTTGGCTCATTTTGGAACTTTATTTTTTTCCGAGATATTAAGAGGTTTAAAAAATCCTTCATTATTGGAATATATACTATAATGACCAGAGAATATGAGGACAACATCTAAAGTCCCATTAATTATTCTTAATTCAAATAGAGTATAGCTTTTTGGGCTTTTGTGCGATAGTTTAACCATCTATACAGTTATCTTAGTAATAATGATTAGGACTTCAAATTTTGTCGACATATTCTCGGGTCATTCTAGTATATATTCCAATATAGAGTGAATTTTTTAAACCTCTTTTCGTACATAATCGGTTCGTTAGCAAGTAGCTTGAATTTGCTTGAAATTGCTTGATCAAGTCAAGTAGTAACGATAGAAAATCAAGTCGTCAAGTAATGAATTTTTGGAAAGCTTGAATTTCAAGTCGGCAAGTAATTTACAAAAACATCAAGCTACTTGACTTGATGAAACCCTAATAGCGCCTATGCTGCTACTAGTCTATAAACATATCATTATTGGCTCATTATTGTTCCGCAAAAATGTTTTCCAACATCTATTCATCAATTATAAACCAAGATTTATAATAGTGTCAAAATTATTAATCTTCATTTTACTCCAATATTTTGCCTAAATAATAATAAATAAAAGAAAACTGTCTTAGCAAAATACATAATATTTTTAATATTAAAACCGTTTTCAAATTTAGACAGCGAAATATTGAATTTTGGTTGCATATTTAACAGTGGTCAGACTTGACACATCCAAATGTCATTTTGACATGTTATATTGTTGAACTGTATGTATAAGTTATGTTGTATAGGTTATTCTACTAAGCCAACTGTGGCATCACTCGTAAACGAAAATGACATTATTATGGGATAAATTACAATATATAATAGTCATGTTCGATACAAGTATGTAAAGTTAGTCTAGACACGAATGGATCAGACACGTGAGTAACTAAAGATGCTTTACGTATGTGTATTTTCTATATTTCTTGTACAATAAAATCTAAAAACCCAATAAATATACAAAATAGTATTTCATGTACGTAGGACGAAAAGCGAATCTTTAAGGTATGAGCAAGTTGTAACTACTTGTGAGTAAATCCCAATAAATATACAAAATAGTATTTTATGTATCTAGGGCGAAAAGTGAATCTTTAATGACCCCGGCCGTAATTACTTGTGAGTACCTTTAAACACATTTTTCGAAAATCCTAGCAAAAATTTGACAGATTGAAGTTGATTTTTTTCTGGTTTCGTTAATATTCTTATTCGCTATAAGGTACAATTTTAATGATATTTTCATGTTCTAGGACTTGACTGTTTCGCTTTTTGTTTTATAAATCGTTCAGAAAACGTTGCTTTAGAAACCAGTATGAGATAAATACATTTATTTGTGAATTAGTATCACATTATTAAATGAAAAGTTTGCCATGATAACAAATATTGAAATAGGTTTTTGCAAATTTAGCGTGTTTAAAAATTTTAATCACTCGTTTCTTGGCAACCCGTGACTAATGGAATCTTGCTACTAAACAACTGTTTTACAAACTCAAAAATGAAACTAAACAACAATTTTACGCACTATCGTAGATATATAATTATAATAATTACGTGCTAGTAATGAGAAAAATGCACCACCGTTATGAAGAGTATTATTGTCCTCACGAGTTATATCCTTCGGTTACCTCGGAATTATAATCTTTTTACTCAGTCAATAATGATACTCTTTATACCCTTGTTGTATAATTGTACTATTTTGCAATACCTTGAATTTTAATTTAAATGCTTTACAGTTTGATGTAATTATTTTATCTTTAAAAAAATCTAATTGCAATAATTTTAAATTATCTAACATCTATAATGATATATCTGTGATTGACACTTAGACTAAGTTACCAACTATTCAAATAAAAAATCCCTAAAACTGTTAGTAGTGTCACATAATAACTCGTCGCGAGTGCTGAGACTTATATGTCTCAGAGGCTACTGGTGGTCTGCATTGTCTCAAAACTGCAGGGAAATTGTTCATTGTACTATCATATATTAATCATATTTATTGAAATAAAATTCAGGGGTGACAGGGTTATTAAAGAACTTTTTGTTAGTAGGTACACTTACCTATAATTAAGCGCTACAAACTTTCGGGGATATTTTTTTCTAATTTCCTGTGCAACAAAGTTAAATTTAAAAGTGAAGTGAAATGCTCTCGTACATATCTTTCTAAACTATAGTATCTGGAAGCTCTCGATGGATTTTACAGCGAGAGGGCGTGTTTTGGGAGCCCGTTTAGGTGCGAACTAGAACCATTCCACAATGAAACATGTAAAAGGGGGACCGATCCGCGACCCGCACGGTTCGTAAAAAGAAAATGTGTGCGCGAAACAATCACGGAGGCTGTGCGCCCCATCGTGCTACAAAAGACAAGCGCCGGGCGAACAAGTGAACGACGATGCGCGACGCAGCGCTCATAGCTCACTCCACACATATGAGGTAGAAAGATAGCGCAATGCGAGTCACTTCAAGCGAAAACTATGCTTTGTCTTTGTGAAACTGTCACTAGGTGATCGCCAGACTCTTTTATCCCAACGCAGAATATGTTTAAATATTTTCTGTCTGATAGATTTCATTTTGTAAAGTTATCTTTGCCAACCAGGAAATATTTATTCTTACTTTTTTACGTACTTTATTTAAAACGTTTCTGATTCTATAGTTCCGTTCACGTAAGAAAACAGCGCTGGTTTAAACAAAGAAATAAATTCTGCCTCTGATTGGTCAGAATGCACAACTGGTTCACAAAGCGAAAAAATATCATCTCAAATAAAATTAACAGAATTAAGTGATTTTTAAGTAATCATGTTTTTGATTTCGACTTTGTAATGTTTTACTCGTATATTCAAATTGGCCCATTTTGAATTGGGTATATTTTTAACCAGGTCATCGAACCCGCCAAAAACTAGGTTCGGTTTAGGTTCAGGTTAATTTATTTTTTGAGAGATGGGTTCGTGTGCTGTTCTGGTTCTAGTATTAATAAAATTTTAGGTGTTGTTCCGGGTTCAGGTTAACACAAGTTTAACGAACAGTCAACACAGGTAAAAACAGACATAGAAGGCGTCGATGATCGGCAATAAGAATTACGATTACGTTTCGAACAAGAAATGAACCTGAACCGGAGCTGAACCCTGGACCCGAATTTTAATACACGGTTCAATTCTGACTCGGATTCAATTAAAAAATATATTTGAGGTTTGGTTCTGGGTTTGGGTTGGCTAAAATATTCCGGTTAGGGTCCGGTTTTGATTCGGTTCAGGTTTGGGTTCGATGTTCTGCTTTTAACTCGATATATAGATACACAAAATTTGGTTTCACGAATTTAAAATGATTTATTTAATTAACGTCACGTTTGCTTACTAAAAACCGCAAATAGTGCTAGTGTCATTTTACTGCGATGGCATGCTAAATATCAGTTTCAATGACACTTTATACTTGACAATAAACTAATTAGAAATATTTATCAATTACTGTTATAATTACAATACATAAAACGTCGTAACAAACTCGCTAGATTTAAAATCTTTGTATTGTACTCAAGCTTCATGCAACATGTCGGAACTCAACTGCAACAGAAGTAGCAAGCGTAACGTTACAACGGTGTGAATAGCTATTTAAATTTAAAAATACTTTCATGTATTAAAAAATCAAAACAGGCGATAGGAGAATTATTAAAAATTTGGAGAAGGGGTTTAGTGACGTCAGCTAAGCCATAGATTATATTTCTACCGTTATTATAACAAATCGTCTCTCATTGTTTTTCTCGAAACTATAAGAATAATTAATCAATGCATAAAAAATTGTCTAGGGTCATAAATGGTAAAATAAAAATGTTGTCACGTACCCCATTGTCCCTAAAATAAGTGGAATTCCTCCATAAAGAAAGACAAGAGACTCTTATGATTAATAATTAAGTCCTCAGACATTCTCTTTAATGAATAGGTAATGAAAACATTTTTAATGAGTCATTTCGGTTTTACGATGCAAAATTTATTACTCAGATTTCAAAACTCGTAGTAATGTTTAAAGTACGAATGAACACGTATTTTTCCTTATATTATCACCTATTTGACACTTGCAAATAGAGATAATATTTATATTATTATTGTAAATAAACAATAAACTGAATTTTTTTCATATATTTTTAGAAGGCTGTAAAAGATAATAAAGTTTACTTGAGATAAACAATCTTTCACAATACACTTCAACTACTTCTTATGTCTTTATTAATTGGCACTAAAAAAGTACTAATACTATTTTGAAAACATCTTTAACTATTAATTAAATTGTAATATAGGTATTGTCTCCTTACTTATTACCATAATTTTTAATAAATTATATTTATAACCCACTAAATCTTTATGCACAATTTCTATTCATATTTTTTATATAACTTCTATTTTAAATAGAATACAGGAATAGTAAATTATTATTTTATAATGTGGTACTGGTTTTATACTAGTAGTCGACATTATAAAAATATTCACCCATCACTTATTTTTATAAAAATATATCACCAAAATTTTTGGAAACTGTTTTAGGTGTAGGAAGTGTATAAAATTTATTTCATCTAATTCTGTATAAAAAGTTGAATTTTATATATTTATTTATATAAAAAGTCAATTTTACATAAATGATACGAAATGAGTTTTGTAATAGTATATTACATCCGAGGTGGGATATGTTTCATAACAGCGGAGGGCTTATGTATATTACCCAGAGGCGATGCCTCGAGGTGAGATACTGCGCGAGGCTGTGATGAAATTCCCACCGAGGTATGTTATTTTATTCACAATCATCCTCTTTGTAAATCAATAATTATATCAAAATAAATTATTGAGTTATAATCTTTAATTTTATTAATATTTTTTGACAGCTGTATTCAAATTTGTTTATTATAGGGATCTACAATAATTTTTCTAGGCAACCCCGACATAAACATTTCCAACCCGTGGGGTGAAAGCGAAATCTGTTATTTCCCACGCAAGAGATTGTCATTACAGATAGGAATGTTGTATATCCCAACCTCTAAAAGGTTAGGAATCTACATATTACTATAATGATTATGAATAAAAATCTTTTCTCGCGACCACATACGAAACATATTGTTTCCACACGAAAATTGACAATTCATATATCCGAAAAATCACAACACACTAGTGTGTTATTATAATGCACAGGAGTGTTACCAAGAGACCGGTAATTTGACTTTGTATTTTACGAGTGATCGCTAAATATCAAAGTATAACATATAAAGAGAACAGTTGGCACTACTGCCACTTTGCGTTATTTGACATTTGATTTGATGTTAGAATTGTTCGAACATTCATAAAAAAAAAAATCTGTTGTGGTCAGCACAATACCTCTCGCCACTTCCGTTTTTGGTTAAATAAGTATAGGGCACGAGCAGTCATGGGACATTATTGGCCTTGACAAGCAGATATGGAGACCCGTGTCAGAATTACAATTAGTAATTATGCATATAGATGTCAAATGTCAGAATTTTTCATAAAAAACTTCAGGATTTTTTAAATTCACGTAGTTAATTTGTCACCAGGAGTGTGAAATTTACTTGTCGAGGAAAATAAACCACATGGAATTGGAAAATCACTAAATTTAGAATGAAAAATTATAATATTTAATATCTATGTACATAATTACTAGCTATCATTGTGACACGAGCCCCCATATCTACTTGCCAAGGCCAACAAAGTGACATGGCTATTCGCGCCCTATTGTAATAACATTGCTTGTATATCTACACTTTACACCAAAAATTCTAATTACATCTATTCTTTATATTTAGATTTTTTATTTTTAAATTCATTCTATGAAGAAATTTTGTTCTATTCTAATTTTTCGAAATGTTTCCAATTCATTGTCGGGATTGACAGTATTTTTGAAGGGTATATGTAAGACGAGTATACCTATAATTTTAAATATTTAACTATTAATACAATTAAGAAATAATATAATATATGTACTTCCCAGGAAAAATCTTCAGTAATGACTCTGGATTTTTGACACTGACATCTGTCACTTACAAACATTTTTTTTTTCAATTGGTTTCCATGACGTTATTTGTGCTGTGAGACTTATTACAACAGATTACTATATACCTTATATTTCTATATCTCTAAATATATAAAATATATAATAAAATATTTATATGTATCAGATAGAGAATTTACTCTTCTTTTACTAGCAAGAACAAAAATGATCAAAAAATGATATTTAGAAGATTTTTTTAAGAATCTGTTACTTCCGGTTCTCCAATTATTACCAAAACCTTTTCAGCTCTTCCCAGTAATGTCCAATTGAGAAATACGTACGAGACAAATCTTAAGTATTATAGTTTTTGTGAAATCGTCCTTCCAACCTACCCACATACACACCTACATGCACACATACATCCACACACACACACACACACACACACACACACACACACACACACACACACACACACACACACACACACACACACACACAACTTCATCGTAAAAATATTAAAATCGGATTGTACGGGCTTTAAAACGTGCTTAATCATTAAAATCTGGATATGCGATTTTTAGCATGAATCCAATACCTCTCTTAGCGAGAAGTAAAAATGAATACGTGGTTAATACAATATTATTATACAATCCAACATATGTAGAGAAAACCTGAATGTGATTATCACAGATATCTATGATATGTACACCACCGGCTGTCGTGCAGGTGACAACTAATTTGAGGATAAAAATATATTAAATTGTTTCGTTTCTTGTGGTTGTAAGGAAAATAGTGTACAAAACTCGCTAGAAAGATGTTTTCAATATTCACACTCGATATGAAATGACCGTCTTTCTTAGGTCGTTTTGTAAATAACTATTAAGAAACCTTTACTTCATATAAGAATTGATGGATTTATTGGTTGTTAGATCCACTTCTCCTCGCTAAAAGGCTTTTAAATAGGTAATTATTTTCATGGCGTGAAGAAAAGGGCAACAATTATTTTTCATGATTATTAAACGCGCAGTAAAAGCAAATGATCCGCTATAAATCCCGTCATTTGCAGTAGATCGATTAAAAGGCGACATCGAGTTAATCATTTCTTTTCTCCAGGCTCGTTATTAAATTCCTGTCATTTCTGCGGGTTGACAATTTAATAGAAAGCTATCCGCGTGACATGGCGCTGTGGATTATTTATGTTGTCGATCAGTTGTTCAATAATCTAGAAGAGGAATCGTCTCATAAATAATCGAGCGAGATGAGTTGAAGCAGCCAGCCGCTAACGAATTTATGCCGTTGTCTCGTAATAAATAACGCCGAGGCAGAGAAGCAGAAACTTGTGGCTAGGGGAGGACGCGTGCGTGCAACGCATTATACCATTCGAACACCGAAGAAGGTGAGCTGCGTGCCAGTCAGGCACGGATTCCCAACATACTTTACTTTTTGTAATTTTATAAACCAGATTGAGTGTAGTTACATATTAATAGCAGGTATAAACTTCACTGTGGAAGAGTTAATTACAAAGCAATGTATTGCTACATTTTCTTTTTGTAAGTAATGTAACGAGGGACGATTTTTATGTAATCTACCTATCCATGAAAGAAAACAGTGGAGCATTCTACTACTTACAGGCCTATTTTGTAAAATATTCGCTTAATGAATCGTTATCATAATGAAATTGTTATTATGAAAATCATTATATCTACTTAACGATAATTGTTATCTTTGTATCCGTATTTTGTAACTCATTTTCAAAAAATAATAACTTTGGGATCAAGTTAAAAACTGTATTTCCTTAAATTACATTTAATTTTAAATGAAATATCTAAAATAATTCAATATCACTCACAATACTTCTAGGTTAGATCAGTTCTGGTGGGAGTTAGCTGTCAACCTGTCAGCTGTCAGTCTCTTTCTTCTTCTTGTTGTGGGCTATGCTAGAGCTACTACTACCATCTGTAGACAAATTGGGAAGCTTGCGTTAGGCGCTAGGAATAAAAACTTATTAAATTATTTTTATATTACCTTGTTAAAAACTATAATGTGGCGAGTTTTTGAGATTACTATTCAAAATAATAGCAATTTTATTTTGACATGAATAAAAATACTGAATTATTGACAAAATATTTAGGTAGCGAATGATTTTTCCGGTCGTTAAACATAACGAAATCGTAATCTTTTTCTCGTTATGGAGAATTAAATTATTTACAGAATACCACTTTAACAATTATCGTTATAATAACGATTTAACAATGCATAATGTCTAACGATCGTTTACAGTTTACAGAATAAGCCTATTAAACGATTTACGTTATTACCATTTATTTATTTATATTTATTTTTTTAATTTTTTTGATAAGATGGTTACATTAACTTTCATATTTCAAATGAGACACTCCATATATTTATATATATTTGGAATTTACGTAAAATTACGAATTCAAAGATATGTTTGAAGTACATTTTTATTGAAGAAATAAATTACAAAAACGTAAGAGAAAATTATGAATAATTAACCTGGTAAGCCATGATATCAGGCAGGCTGTGAAAACAATTGAGATAAGATTGAGAAATATTTAAATTAATTGTTTAAATAGTTTGTTATCACGGCCTATTTGATTATGATTTCCACATTAATTAACCATAATGTTCTCTTAAGTTTTTGTAATTTATTTCTTCAATAAAAATGCACTTCAATCTTATCATTGAATTCGTAATTTTCCGTAGATTCCGGTAAATTCCAACTATATAAAAATATATAGGTGTCCCGTTTTAAATATGAAAGTTAATATTACTTCCGGTTTACCGGAAGCGCTACCATCATGCCTAATACCGTGATTTCTGAGCCCCTAAGCCAAGTTTACAAATATTTGAAGGAATTAAAAAATAATTATAAATACAAAAGTTATTTTGAGTTGCCCGTTTTTCAGTGTTACCTGTATACATAAAAATCTCCCATAATACCTATACGGAATTTGTTTACTATTTTTGGAGTTTGTATATGAAGCGTGTTTAACACTACAAAACATATTGTTCTACTGTTCTACATTTGGTACATGTCACATACCATGTAAACTGAACATGTTCAATTGTAAACAAATTGCTGAATATGTATGTCGAAATAATTCAAAATAGAACATATTACATTGTTTTAGAATCATTCTTCTATTTACAATATAGGAATATATTTATTAATTACTATCATTTTATATTCACTGCGTGCAAATGACTGCTGAAAATTTATAATAAAAAATCTGATGTGGCCAACACAATACCTCCCGTTTAATTAAATTTTTATTCATGTAAATACTTAAAATTAAATTAACTTGTATAGTAATAAATGATAATAAATGAAATTATTAACACAAACTCTATCTGGTGACTAAATTTTGAACTAAAAATATGCCCAATATATATGTTTTCCTATTTTCATAGAATTTTTTTGGAGTTTGCACTCTTTGCAGGCCATTTAAATAGTTCAAAATATCCTTTAGCACAAGTTTCAAGTTTCTAAATTTCTCTAAAAAGTGTAAATTCTCAGTGATATCTCAGTTGTGACGTCACAACAGGGCTATACACAATGTTTCCTTTAAAACAAGCATGTGCAACTTAGCCATGACCTCGGGCCAGGAAGCAAATATCACATCAAATATATATTGAATACAAGTTTAAATATCTTTAAGTTTCTGACGGCCATGTTTAGTAAGATTTGAAAATTGTTACAAGGGCCGGATAAAATCATATCGAGGGCCGGATCCGGCCCGCGGACCATACGTTGCACATGCCTGCTTTAAAACAACCAGCGCTTTTTTAGCCAACTTAATGATTTTAGAGAAAAATGTTATATACAAAAAAATATCTATAATAAGGTGTTAATTTATCAGTAATAATAAGGCGAAAATGTAACCAGTGGCTCTCGTACGGTAGAACAAAATTGATTTTTTTTAAGTAGTACCCTATTAGTTATTTGTATATCAAGGCCGCGAAATCACTCTTTAGCGTACCGAGGACGCTAAAGGATTTCGCGGACAAGGTGTATACAATATTTTTTGTGCAACCGTAAAAAATATGTAATTACAAATTTTTTTAATTTTAAACAGTTTCACTGTAAATTGAAAGTTGGCTTTCAATGTAGCTATGGAATTGACATTTGATAAACAAAACAATTAGTTTTGAAAAAATCATAAAATCATAGTGATTGTTTACTCAATTTCGCGGCCGCTACCATGACAGCGGCCGCGAAATCCATTTCGCGGCCGTTGCCATAACAACAACCGTGAAGTTCAATTTCCTGGCCTATATTGCGGCTGCGAAATGCCTATTTCGCGGCCGGTTGCACAAAAATATTTTTTTAATCCAATATATAGAGATTTTTTCTAATTTCAACGATATAAACATTGTATAGTGTTTATATAACAATTATTTCGAGAAAAATGGTATCCCAATTTAGAAATAATGCAATAAAAAATGCGTTTTTTGTAACATTATTTTTAATTTTTAATACCATTTTTCTCAAAATAATTGTTACACAACCCCATACAATATTTATATCATTGAAATCAAAATAAAATTTTATATTTAATCGGCTAACAATATATAGAGTACTATTTAAAATAATATATTTTTGTTCTACCGTTTGAGAATCGCTGGTTGAATTTTCGATTTGTTATTATTGATAAATTATTCCCTTATTTTTGATCATTTTTTGTTTACAATATTTTTCTCTAGTCATTAGTTCGCCCAAAAAGGCAATGGTTGTTTTAAAGGAAACACCTGTATAGCGGCGGGAAAATTAATTTGAATCGCCAATAGGTTATATTTCGGAAAAGCCGTTAAAGGACACTGAAAAATCCTAGTTTTTATTTTCGTAATCCGCTGTACGAAAATACATATTTTTTTGTTTCAAACTTTTTGTATCATAGTTACAAATATATAAATAATATTTGTAATTCATTTGCTAATGAAAATATAGGTATTTTTTGTGTCATTAATTACACACACATTAATCTTTCTTTCTCATTACGGTCCTGCCGCCGCCGGTTTGAGTTCTCGATTCTAGCGCCGTTCTTCAATGGATCAGTAAAGAAAGCAATTCTGACTAATTTATGTCTCACGTGCCGGAGAAATATGTAAAGACTCTAAGAAATGTTTGCTCTGATTTTAATTTTGTTTGCAATGAAAATTTTAAGCATAGTATTCCGAGTAATGTAAAATATGTCCCGATGAGCCACTACTTCTTTACCGTTTTTCCTTCGTAATAAACAGCTATTAATGTCAAAGATATTTTTAAGTCCATATTTCGAAAGTCTTAACTAGAAACGAGGGATTGAAAATATTTAAATTGCAGTTCTTTTATCCTATTGTTGTGGTTTATTACTTTGACTATAGTAAGGTGGAAAACATTTATTGTTTTGTGGTTTTATTGTGCAACTGTATAAACTAATGCTATTTTACAAAAGAAATGATATTGGAAATGCTTTACAAAACTTTCTATACGTCCGTTAGAAACAGTGCACTTTTTTCAGTAAAATAATGTTCTTGAATTTGTTTTATGCAATAATCATTAATTACAGCATTAATATCTTCTTCAGACGAAAACCATCTACCCGGTATTTTTTTTTCTCAAACTCAAAATGAGTGCGGGTAATAATTGAACCATAAGATTTTCGTTTTATGAAAATGTCATATTGATTTTTACCTCTCGCTAAGAGAGGTATTGGATTCATGCTAAAAATCGCATATCCAGATTTTATTGAATAAGCACGTTTTAAGGTCCCTACAATCCGATTTTAACATTTTTACGATGATGTCTGTGTGTGTGTGTGTGTGTGTGTGTGGATGTATGTGTGTGTGTATGTATGTAGGATGTTGGAAGGACGATTACTCAAAAACTATAAGACTTTAAATTTGTTTAACTACGTATTTCCCAATCGGACATTCATGGGAAGATCTGAAAAGGTTTTGGTAACAATTGAACAACCGGAAGTAGAAGATTCTTGAAAAAAAATCTTCTAAATAATATTTTTTGAAATTTTTTCTTGATAATATTAAAGAAAAATAAATTTTCTTTCTGATACATTTAAATATTTTATAATATATTCTATAGATTTAGAGATAAAAGAAATATAATATGTAAAATAATCTGTTATAATAAATTTTACAGCCGAAAGAATGGCCATGGAAAATAGTTGAAAATTTAATTTTTTTGTAACTGACAGATAAATGTCAGTGTCAGAAATCCGAAGACATTACTGAAGAGTTTTTCTGGGAAGTACATACATTATATTATTTCTTAATGTATTAATAGAATTGGAAACATTTCGAAAAATTAGAAGAGGACAAAATTTCTTCATTAAAAATGAATTTAAAATTAAACAATCTAAATATATATGGAATAGATATATGCGTAAGTAGAATTTTTGGTGTAGAGTATACAAGAAATGTTAAATACAATAGGGAGCGAGCAGTCATATGATTTTGTTGGCCTTGACAAGCAGATATGGAGGCCCATGTCAGAATGATAGCTAGTAATTATGTATAAATTTCTCATTCTAAATTTAGTGATTTTCCAATTCCATGTGGAGCAGAATTAAATGTTAAATATCTAAGGCATACAAGTAAATTTTAAACTCCTGGTGATAAATTGACGTAAATTTAGAAAATCTTAAAATTTTTAATGAAAAATTCTAACATTTGACATCTATGTACATAATTACTAATTATCATTGTGAAACGGGCCCACACATCTGCTTGTGAAGCCCAAAAATGTAACATTACTGTTCGCGCCCTATACTTATGTAACCAAAAAAAGGAAGTGGCGAGAGGTATTGTGCTGGCCACAACAGATTTTTTTGAATAAATACCAAACTAAAAAATCTGATGTGGCTAGCACATTATCTTCCGTCAATTCTATGTATTATGTACAAGTTGACACTGACATCTTCTTCTTTAGCTTTTTTCATTCGTTAGGGGTCGCTATTTTTTATTTTCTTCTTATACTCATTTCTGTTTTGTGTGTCGTCCTCATTCAGTTTCTTTTCACTCAAGTCTTCCGCAATACAGTCCTTGCAACTTATCTTTGGTCTTCCTCTGTTTCTTCCACTTTCTATTATTAAGCTATTCATTCTTCTTGCAATATATTCTTCATCTTTCCTCATGACATGTTCAAACCATTGTAATCGTCTCTCTTGTATCTTTCTAAAAACTTCTAACACTCGAGTTATTTCCATTATTCTTTCATTCCTTACCATATTTGCCCGTGTCTTCCTCAACATCTATCTCAACATCCTCATCTTTGCCACTTTCATTTAGTTTTTCTTGATATTGACATCTGTCAATTTGAATTATCTAAATATATTATCAGTTTCCATGGTTAGCATAGCTGGCTGATGTATGATATCCAATATCTTTATAATTCTTGAACTCTATATCTTTTTAATATGAAGTTTAAAATGCAAACACATCGTAAGGAGAATGACATATTCTTTAAAATTTATGAACATTATATGTCATTAAATGAAATTTAACTGCGTTTTTTCAAGAAAAACTGTTAAAAGTTGCAAATGATGGTACTTCCGGTGGACCAATTATAACCAAAATCTAATCACGTCTGCATATGCATCAAAACTCGACGAATACGAAAAAAATATAATTTTTGGAATCGTGGTATTGGAGTTAGGCGTTCCGAAACGATCGTCACACTCAGACACATACACACACAGAGACACACACACACACGCACACATTATCGTAAAAATAGTAAATTCGTATTCTAGGGACCCCAAAACGTGCTTATTCATTAGAAACTCATTATCGCTTTTTTTGACCAAAGACAATACCTTCCTTACCTAAAGGTGACGAATACTGTTTCCGTTAAGTTGTGACGTCAACGATGAAATATTTGAAATTAAAGGCAACTAATAAAAAATTATATCTCTGATTCTAAAGACTTGTAAGATGTAAATCATACCTATATATTTAATTTGACCTATTCTTTCAAGAAAAAAATAAATCAGAATATGTGAAAAGACCCCATTGCTATGATCGGTTACAAATACCATGAACAGCCGACCAAGCATATGATGTCAAAAATTGAATGTTGTAATTGTACTTATTTTTTGACGATTGCAGAAACAATATTGTTTGCAACATGCGGAAAACCTGACTCTGAAAATCCTTGCAAATTCCATAATACGCTGCTCTCCTTTGAGACATTTCAATTTGTTTCAGAATCACAAGATTCCCGCACTTGTTACAAAAATACTACATATTGTTAAAAGGTTTCTCTTTTCATTATACTCTATCTCTATTTCCGTCCCTCTTTGATTTGGGTGAGACGAATGAACGCGCCTCCCCCTCCCATCATTCGTACATGCATGTCGTGCTTTGAGGTGTTTCGTGTCAGGTCATAGGTTAACCGGTAACGTCAACGCCAACACCAAACGGCAATCTCCCGATATGGTAAACGGTAAACTCAAAAGCGTTATGGTCTGGTTCTATATGCACACTACAGTGATGAATTGATGAAACCTACAAACACACATCGCACATACGAACATACAAACGTCATATTGTGAGGTTATAGCAGATGAAAATTGGCGGGTATGATTCACACAGATGTTATGTTTCAGGATGGGAAATGGTAGTAAATGTTGAAGCAGGAAATAATATTTGTGTGATATAAGCGTGATAAAATGCAATAATATAATGTTGTATGCAAATGCTGCGCATATAAAAACAATAAAAATATTGAATAAAAAGTAAATGGGGACGATGGTCCTGAACAGCAGTCTTCAAACTTTCGTTTTTACAAATTATCAATTCAAACATGTAAATTCAAACGGATATAAGTGCCATTTATGTGCTTTAAAGTTTCAACAAAAAGTGTTTTTGACGAAATAAAGTTAGCTGCAAGTTCTTTATTTTAAAGATCGATTCTTTATTTCTGGAAGCTGTATTCTACCATTCTAGTTTTATTTATTTCTTTGTAACCCACTTTTATCCTTTATTTCTATATGATTAAAGAAAATTCTTTTGTAAGAAACCGTACAATACAATGTCTCATATCACACTAATGAGCGAATCTTTACGGAAACACCTGACAAATTCAGTTTTGTGCAAAGGCGGTATGTCTATAGCAATCTGCTGTCTGCTCTAGTATTGCTGACAGAATTATAGGTTGAATCGTAGCATTTATTATCATTAGATTTTAACTATCGGATAAAATTAATTTTTATTTCAGTTAAATTTGATTATTTCATTCATTACAAATTAGACCAATCAGAATGACTCATTTTCCATTGTTACGTATTTAAATAAGTGCAGTGTGCGTTCAACAGTTATACTAGTATATCTAGTTGAAATTTAATTAATAATAATATATGTAATGCATAAATTAAATTATCATTTTTTGTATTGAAAGATTGTACTATGAATTCATGAAATAATCTTGACATATAACCCCTCGTGCTAAAGAAGTGAATTGATTAAATTTGATGTCTGGCTTATTTATAAAATTTTGCTTTTAAAAAAGTGTTATCGTACTTAATAATTTAAGATAAAATCCCTCGACCTGCGGTCTCGGGTTTTTTCAAATTATTATGTACTCAAACACTTTTTAAGCAAAATTTATTGCATAAGCCAGGCATGTCAAATTTAATCGATTCAATTCTTAGCACTCGGGATATAACTATTGATAAATCAGTATTACAGAAAATTTCTTTGGAATTGAAATATGTTTTATTTGTGATCCACTCATTTGCGGTTTAAAATTCAAGGCAAGATCGATATAACATCTATGAGAAGCGAGAAATCTCGCGAGTATCTCGCAATAAAAAGCATTGGTAACTTCATTATATATACAGTAAAATTTTTGAAAGATGTCCGATCAAGGGCACCTGTATCACGAACGAATTAACAAATAGGCATACATTTATCTCTTTCTTTTGCGAAGGCTGTAAGGGTGTGTGATAAGGATGGATATAACACGCTTGTCTTTCAAAAATTCATATTCTTTCGACTAAGTTAGGACATTCCATTTATAAACGGTGCTCGTTGTTGATAATATTTTCGCTGTAACGTAAGTTTATTTATTAATTCAGATACATTACTTGGATTCATAGCCGTACGTATAACGTTATATTCTGTCAGAGTCACTGACACTGACATTGTGTCAGTATCTTATTTTTAACATATTTGGTTTTACATTTGCTTATAAACTTACTAGTTGACTTATTTTTGAATTTTGAATGCTTTTCCTGTAATATATATTTTGATAATAATAAAATAACAGTAGTATCTTACGTACGCTCATAAAAACTAAGCAAACGACACTACTGAATTTGTCATGATGGGCGGAGCAAAAATCTGAATTCATACAATTCGTAGACAACCTTGATCGGACATCTTTCAAAATTTTTACTGTATATATAATGTCAGGAAAATGTTACTATAGAAGAGCCCCTCACTGGAGAATATACCATAGACACTGTGAATACATCTATTTCGAAAATTTCAGTTATCAAATTTTTCCAAACAAGGTATTTCTTTTCCTAATTATACAATTAATAATCCTGTATTTAATATTAACATTTTAAATAATTAAATTTCCATGTAAATTTTTCATTGTGTAAGACTGTTCTCAAATAAAGTACTTTTGTTCTAATTTATCTTTGTCGTGTAGGATAAAAAATATTGTGTAAACCACGACGGGAAAGTGATTTTCCGGTCTTCAAGAAATAGCCATCGTCGGCTACGCCTCGCCTGGCAATATTTTCTTTCAGCCTGGAAAACATACTTTCCCGCCTTGGTTTTTAGTAATTTACTATTACTGTATGCACTGGATTTTTTCAAAGTTGCTTTTCATTGTGCTAAAACTAAAGGGTTTGCGGTCGAACTATTATCATCAGTCATTTGTCCTACAGTTTTTTAAAGTTTTAAGTCTATATTTAAAACAGCCGGACGAATTTTTTAGAAATTTGTAATCATTTGTGTAGATTTTATAATTTGTTTTAAAATGTAAACCGGCCGAATTGTTATGAGTTTGGGCCTCGTAGACAAAAGTATACGTTAAATTAGTTAAAATGCTTGAACATCGGATATTGTAATAAATGTAGTTGCTCTTTGCCGATATATTCAAATTATTTGCGGTAATAAAGTTATAAATATTCCAATTAATCTAAAAGCAAAACTCTGTATTAAATTATGAAATGTTATTTTAAATGTATACATATGGGATTATGTATAAATGAATATTCACATATTGCTGATCACAGATTAAATTATATGATTTTATTTCTTCTTCAAACTGGTAAATAAAAAAAAATGACTTCCGGGCTCTATATTTCGCCGAGTATATTTTTAATCTAATTATATTGCAATTTATTTCAAAGAAAATTGTAATCAGCGAATGCAGCACTTATTTGCATATTTAATTCACTTAGAAGTTGTTATTATTTCGCGGTAATTTAGTGTAAAAATATTATTTGTGCAGATGGTGGATAATTTGTTTAAGTTGATTGTCTTTTGTATGGGAATAACTCAATTTGAGCGGTGCTAGCTTGGGAAAAGTTTGTGCAGCGAGGACTACAAATGTTCGCATTAAGAAAACTTGCGTCTTTCTTAGGTCAGGATAATCTGCAGGGAGGATAGTTAAACACTGCCGTTTACCGAACTTAGCTTGTTTATTAAATTAGCTACTCAGAACCGTATTAGCCCACTTATGGAAGATAACATCGTCCAAACTTTTTCTTCTATCAAAAAACTTTCATTTAATTATTCTATTTTTATCTTATATTCCTAAGACCTCGCTTTAAGGTGGCTTTAGACGATCAAAGATTTATATCAATTTTTTGAACTTCTTATTTTACTATAAGATTCTGGAACTTTACACGTTCAAAATAATATGAACGTTTGATGTTTAAATCATTTGATCAAAATGTCATGTGATCTTAAACAGAATGTGACGTCAAAGGTCACACATCTTTCCGGAATGATATGTGTATATATATATACACAGGGTGAGTCACCGAAATCGCCGTCTTCGATATCTCCCTTGTCGTTAGAAATACAGCATAAGTTTATTAACAGAATATATTCGTGTACTCAAGGAGCATAACGTAAAATTATTTTCACATATACAGGGTGTTGCATTACGGCTCGGCGAGAATTGTTTGTTGTTTTTTTAATGGAACACCCTATACATTTTTATATATTTTGAATTGTATTTTATTCACCTATACGAACATATGAATTTTGTTTTAGTTTTCCACGGCGTTGCCAAGTTATACCGTTTTTTCTCTAAAATATTATATTTTGAAAAATATTGCATAAACTTTCATTTAAAAAACTTTTTGAAAAATGTAAATCTGGCTCAAAATTTAATTGGCTAACTGAATAAAATCAAGTTTAAATTTTAAGTGTTAATGGTGCAACTGGGTACTAGTTCATTTATTCTGAATTTGTTTATTATTATTTTTCATTTATATAGCATTTTAATATTATTACTGACACTTGGAGCAATGAACTATCGTAATTGCAATAAATGTAAAAGACATTTCAATTTCATTTTAATGTTAAATTGATTATTGTGTTTACTCATAAAACAGTTGATAAAATTGATATTTAATTTTGTAACTTAATTCATTGCTTCGCTAAAAGAGCAATGAGATCCTTAACCACACCCCTGATCACCTAACAATTTTATTTTTATTAAAAGTGAACAAATTAGATTGGTATTAAATTTGCGCCCTTTGCGTATAATAATTTATAACCATGAATTAGTAACACTATTACGAACAAATTACGAACAATTAGGTGAATATCTTATCCATTTTATCTCCTCATTTGTACTTGTTATTAATAATCCAACCTAAAGTTCACAAGAAGTACAAGGTTTGCGATACGGGCCCAGGACAATAGAGAATGAGAACATAAGAACATCATAAGTTTATTTGGCATCACGTGGAGCTCTCGCAACGCAAGAACACATGAACGTCGCAGTCGTAGCCGTAGTGTGCCGTGACATGCGGGCCACAATGGCGGCAAAACAAGCGAGCGAGACAAGGAAATATTAACCAGCGACACAGGCAGCTACATTTAAAATTAAAGTGTATTCATATGCAAAGACGCATTTAAATTATAATGGAATAAGTGATGCTTGCTAACCCATTCTGCGATTTTTACAAGCGTTTGGTTTCAAACCGGACTAACAAAACAACAACAGTGTAAACGTTGTAAATATGACACCGGAAATGTTTTTTTATACGGGGAATTTAATATGCAAAAGGGGGGGTTTGTTTTTAAAATACGTATAATATAATTGAATTATAATGAGATCGCACATATTCTATTATTGTTATTATTTCCTGCAGAACATTTTTAACTACCTCTAAAACAGGGCCATAGTCAGAATTGAATATTAGGCAGGGCTCATATTTTTTTTTAGCCAGGGCTTACCTATGTATGTTTTTACCTTCCGTCACCTCTAGGTAAGGAAGATATTGTCGTGTGTGCGTGTATGTGCGTGTGTGTGTGTATGTAACCGCCGGGTCGTCAACGATATCTCCAATACTAGAATTCCAAAAATTACAATTCTTGCATATTCCTCTTCCTTACAACCATATGCAGACTTGATTAGATTTTGGTTATAATTGGTCAACCGGAAGTATCCTCATTTGAAGATTTTAACAGTTTATCTTGAAAAACTCAGTTAAATTTTATTATAACTTAAAGAATATATTATTCTCCATTCGATTTGATTGCATTTTATATTTCATATTCAACAGATATGGAGTTAAAGAATTATAAAGATTATAAAAATTATAAAATTTCATAAATCAGCCAGCTCTGCTAACTTAACCTTGGAGACTGCTAATATATTCAGGTAATTCAAATTGACAGATGTCAATATCAATAAAAAGTAAATGATGAAAGAATAAGGGAAATAACTCTAGTGTTGGGCGTTTCTAGAAAGATATAAGAGAGACGATTACATTGGTTTGAACATGTCATGAGGAGAGATGAGTATATTGGAAGAATGAATAGCTTATAACAGAAGTTGGAAGAAACATAGGAAGACCAAATATAATATGAAAGGAGAGAAAAGGAACTGAATGAGGACGACATACAAAACAAAAATTAGTGGAAGAAGAAAATAAAAAATAGCGACCCCCTAACGAATGGGAAAAACTAAAGAAGAAGAAGATGTTAGTGTCAAGTGCAATGCGAATAGTTTGTTTATGAAATAATTTAACTGGAAATATAGGATCTTTTGCAAAAAAAATTATGTGTAGGGCGAGTGCATTGACGTGACTTTGCTGACTTTGGCAAGCAAATATGTGGACCCTTGTCAAAATGACAGCTATTAATTACGTCCATAACTGACAAATGTCGTAATTTTTCATTCAAAATTTCATGATTTTTCTATTTCATGTGGTATATTTATTATCAGGGGTGTGGAATTCAGTTGCCGAGAAAAGGAATCATAAAATACCAAAAAAGAAATTTTGAATGAAAAATTTTGACATGAGGATAACCCGCAAAATAGAAATGAATGGAAGAAAAAAATAAAAAATAGCGACCCCTAACGAATGGGAAAAACTAAAGAAGAAGAAAATGTTAGTGTCAAGTGCTATTTGCATGAAATAATATTACTGGAAATTTATAATCTTTTGCAAGACATTTTATGAATGGAATTTGTACATAATACACAGGATTGACGGAGGGTATAGTGCTGGCCACATCTGATTTTTTAAAATACCTAATAGGAGAACATACATTATTTCAGGATTCTTAGGAATAGTACACTGAGTGTGAAGAAACGAAAACCATAATAAAAAAATCTGATGTCGTCAGTACATTACTTCCCTTCAATTTTGTGTATTTTCTTGCAAAAGATTCTATATTTCCAGTAAAATTATTTCAGGTACACTTCTGTGCAATAAAATTAAGCACAAGTTTTGCGACTTTTTTTTTCGCAAATTTTAGTTGTGTATTTGTTGTTTATTTTAATTGATCAGCATCAAATGACAAACACCATACTCTGGAGCGCGCGGATCATGCTTCCTTCGTGATCCCAGCGTTTCTTAATTCTGACGACGTTGTCTATACTGATGTTCATTAGTCGAGCGATTTGTCTTATGGAGAAACCATCTTCTATTCTAGTTTCTAGTTATAATTCTGATCTTAGAATTACTGTCTATATGACGCGGCATTTTAACATTAATAAGAAAAATGACAAATTTACATATTTTCGTTACTAGGCATCTTATCATGTCCACTTTAACTATAAAATATTTTATGTGCTTAATTTTATTGCACAGAAGTGTACATACTATGTGTTAGTATTATCTGAATAAATGATCAGTTTCCATGGTTATAGCATAACTACCTGATTTGTGAAAATGAATATGAATAAAAACATGTAATCAAACCGTAGATATGGAGAATAAAATATTCTTTAATATTTACAACTGTTAATAACTTGAAATAAAGGTATTTCCAGTTGACCAATCATAACCTAAATTTAAGCAGCTCTTCATGTGGATAAAGAAGAGGAGTGCTAAAGAATTATAATTTTTAGAATAGCAGTGTTGGAGTTTTCGTCTTTGAAAAATCGTCACATACACACACACACACACATCATTGTAAAAATAGTAAAATATTACTCTGGGCACTCCAAAACGTGCTTATTCACTAAAAACTCACTTTTGAATTTTTTGACCAAAGACAATACCATCTTTAAGGTGATGGAAAGTAAAAATGTAAAAACAGTTTTGTATGCAACTTTTATTCTGTACAAGTTTTTGTCGTAAAATGACCAGGGCAACAGGTAATTCCATAAAACTAAAATCCCATGTTAAATTCGTATGTTCACCCCTAACCGCCATCATCCGGAATTTATTTCGTGCCCGTAAAAGGAAATACAAGTTACTATGCATTAAATCTTTTTATTAAACTTTCGTAATAGACTGCATTTTTGCATCCTTACGGATTCACTGAATTTAATTTTGATATACGTATTTATACTATTTTTTTTCTATATGTAGGCCTGATTATTTTTACCAGGGCTCAATATTTATTGATCAGGGCTCAGTCCTGGTCAGCCCTCTTTTGCCCACGGCCCTGCTCTAAAATAAAATAAAAAATGCACTTACATCCTATAAAACTTAACTATTATAATAATAATAATCTATTTACGAAAATTAAAAAAATGATTACGTTTTATATACGAATATATCACATACCTACTTATAAACAAAATAATACAAATGTAACACCATAATTAACAAATTACAATGAAAATAAATTTGTTACAATTTGGTATATCAATATAATAAGATTTTAATCTTGTCTGATAGTCAAATGTTCGAAACGTAAATATTATACATATACTTTCCCGTATTTATCGAATTGGTGAGTAGTTTTTTGTCGTCATCTGGGCGACAGAAAAAGCGGCAATTTAAATATTGTATTTTCAGAGACAATTTTCTCATGAATAAAGAGTAATATAAAAGAAAATACAAATTCGGGTAGAATATTTTTTTCTTATTCTTTCGATTGAAGTAAAGAAAAAAAATCTAATGTGATCAGCACGTTAGCTTCCGTTAATTCAATGTATTATGTACAAATTCCATATATATGCAAAAGATTATATATTTCCAGTAAAATTATTTATAAACGAAGTATGTAAATTGCACTTGACACTGACACCTTCTTCCTCTTCTTTAGCTTTTCCAACTGGTTAAGTGGTCGATATTCTTGAGTTCCACTCATTTCTATTTTGCTTGTTGTCCTCATTCAGTTCCTTTTCTCTTAAATCCTTCGCAATACAGCATTTCCAACTTATCTTTGGTCTTCCTCTGTTTCTTTTACCTTCTACTACTAAGTTGTTCAAATCTTCTTCCAATATATTCTTCATCTCTCCTCATAACATGTTCAAGCCAATATGATCGTCTCTCTTGTATCTTTCTAGAAACTTCTATTACTCGATCCATTTCCCTTACCCTCTCATTCCGTATCCTATTTTTCCGCGTCTTCTCCAACATCCATCTCAATATTCTCATCTCTCTGCCACATTCATTTTCTTTTCATTGACACTGGCAGAATTTTCTTAATTGTAGCTGTTTCCATGGTATAGCATAGCTGGCTCATTTATGAATTTTAATAACTTTATACTTCTTTACTCTATATCCATTGAATATGAAGTATAAAATGCAATTAAATGGTGTAGATAATAGTATGTTCTTTAAAATGTATTGTAACATTAAGTGTCAAAAAATGATTTAATAGCGTTTTTTAAGAAAAACTGTTACAATCTTCAAATGAGAGTACTTCCGGTTGACCAATTATTACCAAAATCTAATCACCTCTTCTTTTGGATAGAAACTTGAGGAATACGAATGAATTATAATTTTTGGAAACGTGGTATTGAAGTTATGCAATCCGAAACTTTCGTCATACACACACAGACACACATACATACATACAGATGTCATCGTAAAAATGGTAAAATCATATTATAAGAACCCTAAAACATGCTTATTCGCTAAAAACTCATTGAATTTTTTGACCAAAGACAATACATTCCTTACCTAAAGGTGACAGAAGGTAAAAATCGTGCAACATCTTATTCTACATTTTGGTGAAATTTTATATACATTTTATAAAAATATGATTGCCATTTATACCTCGTTCAATGACAGAACCTACCCGATCGCTAACCAAGTTGGTGTTATTTATTTCATTCTTACTATTATTATATTCCTTATTTAATAATATTTACAGTACTTTAATTATATAAATCTAAAAATAATAACAATCCATTGTGGTATGACTTCCCCCGCCCGAATTTTATAGTTGCCTGCGCAAAACAGGTACGTTTTCTCGTTGAACGATGTATAATAATCAAAATTATAAAATTCTGAACAGTTTACGCGATAGCAATAGGCAATAAGCTATGATGATATATTTATTTATTACTGAAATTTATGTTGAGTTATTTATTGTGCAAATATGAAATTTAGATTCAATGTCAAGTTCTGTATGACATTTTCTTTTATTGACAATTTATGTTTAATATATTTCCGTTGAAATAAACAATAAAACAAATGGAAAATATTGACGTTTTGTTTGGAAGTTGATGGATTTTTGTGATATATTTATTTTACATTCACTCTCTAAGTAAAAAACGATGATAGCCAAAGGGTTCAATTTTCAATTTACTCGGGATTTCAATATACGAATTTAAGGTTTATGGGTCAGTTTTTATTCGTTTATCTTTTTGACCTTGAATTTATGTTTTTTAAAAAGAAAACATACTCTACTACAGTACATCGGGGGTCAATAAAAATGGTTATAGGTAATAATATGTACATTTTTTACATTACTGTATTAATGTTATAGCATATTACCATATAATATTGTAACGTTTTATTTATATGGGCGAAGTGTAAAAATCAAAGAAATATTATTAATTAAAATAATACGTTTATTAAACGATAAATAATTAGGATAAACCTTAGATAGATAATAATATTAACTAATACTATGATTAAATAATTATAAACACTAATTTAAAACTAAGAATATAATTAAATGCTTAAACACTAAGAATATTTATTTAAACAATATTTATATCACTATATTTAATTATATATCTACATTTATTTATGTTCACAACACAACTCGTAGACTGTTTATTTATATCACTAACTGTTCATTCACGGTGCGTATCTTATAACAGAATGTCTTCTCGGCTGTCCTCCCGACGGTATTTATACAGCTCGGTGTCCTTCTGGAACTTTCCGACGCGACAATGACATCGAATACAAAGAATCAGATGACCCAAGTAATTAGGCAGGTCGTAACGAGTTAATTACGCTGATCATTGCGAACATTGCGTTATCGCCTAGCGCGGCGCCGTTCTAGAGATATTCTACCAGTGCCGGCGGTCGTTACTCTTAAGTCAGGGGCGTACGTTACAATATGTTCAGAGTAGTTCCCTTCAACAATAATACAGTTCACCATACATTCCTTCCATTCTTTAAAAGCTTCCAATTCCAACTAATCTTCTTTTGCAATTCTTTCAAAATAATCATGAATTGCAGCATCAATCTTTTCTTCAGACATAAACCTTCAACCCCGTAAATAAATAAATAGCCAAATTAGAATATTGCTAAATCAGATGAGTAGGACGAGTGTTTCGAGCCAGTCAGTCTAGTTTTAGACTCAATTATGAAAATTATTGTACGATAGTCGTACTAGAATGTTGGAGAATGAGAATGAGCCCTTTATCCATAATAATTTTATAGTTTTCTTCGCTAGAAAATAAAGAAAATGCTCACTGGCTAACTCTATAAATACTCTAACTAATTTCAATTTAATTTTACAAGACAGATAAATAATTGTTTACCTACAATGAAAATGCAAATTATGTTTTCCGCGCCTTGGCTGATTGTCTTATTCCCGATTTTTGTTTTGTTTAAAAAGTAATCGCTACTTTGTTGTACTCATGGGTCCTTGATAAATTTTTGATGGGCGATGTGTCCCAGAATATCCAAAGGTCCCATGTTCTTTAAAGGAAAGTAACTTACGATATCGTAACTTATATGGAATGGAATGAATGCTACATTTACTCATATAAAATAAAAAAATAAAAAATGATGTGGCCAGCACAATACCTTCCGTCAATCCTATGTATTATGTATAAATCTCATACATAAAATTTCTTGCAAAAGATTCTAAATTTCCAGTAAAATTATTTCATAAACAAATTATGTAAATTGCACTTGACACTGACTTCTTCTTCTTCTTAAGCCTTTCTCATTCGTTACGGGTCGCTATTTTTGTTTTCTTCTTCCACTCATTTTTTTGCGTGTCGGTCTCATCCAGTTCCTTTTCTCTCAAGTCTTCCACAATACAGTCCTTCCATCTTATCTTTGGTCTGTCTCTGTTTCTTCAATCTTCTATTACTAAGCTATTCATTCTTCTTCGAATATTTTTTTTATCTCTCCTCATGACATGTTCGAACCAATGTTATCGTCTCTCTTGTATCTTTCTAGAAACTTCTAACAATAGAGTTATTTCCCTTATTCTTTCATTCCTTGCCGTATCTTCCCTCTCAACATCCTCATCTCTGCCACATTCATTTACTTTTTTAATTTTTTTTAAATATTTGTAAACTAGATCATGATAGTTGACATGGTGGTAGCGCTATCGCTTCTAGTTTGGCCAGAAATGACATTAGCTTTCATATTTCAAATGGGACATCCTATATATTTTTATATATTTGGAATCTACGTAAAATTACGAATTCAACGATATGCTTGAAGTGAAGAAATAAACTACAAAAATATAAGAGAAAATGATGCATAATTAACCTGCTAAGCCATGATATTCAGGCAAGCTGTGAAAACAGTTGAGACAATATTAAGTAATATATAAGTAAACTGTTTAAATAGTGAGAGCGTCACTCGCGATCGCGAAAAGAAAATAAAGAATATAAATAAAATGCGTCCGTTTCGTACAACCGTTTATTCAGAACTGACTGCTTTTCTTACACATAATATAATTTGCCTCTCCGTGCACGTAACATTATACAATTATCCCAATAACTTAATTAAATTAACCAATAATAATGGGTGAATTATTATGATTGCATAAACAGGATGCTCACAATAGTGTTATTTTTATACTATTCCATACGTTGTTACGCCAGCACAATACCTTCCGTCAATCCTGTGTATTATGTATAAATTCCATACCTACATAAATTTTCTTGCAAAAGATTCTAAATTGCAAGTAAAATTATTTCAAAAACAAACTATGCAAATTGCACTTGACACTGACATCCTCTTCTTCTTCTTCGTTAGAGGTCGCTATTATTTTATTTTCTTCTTCATTTCTGTTTTGTGTGTCGCTCTCATTCTGTTCCTTTTCTCTCAAATCTTCCGTAATACAGTTTTTCCATCTTATCTTTGGTCCTTCTCTGTTTCTTCAACCTTCTTTTACTAAGCTCTTAATTCTTCTTCCAATATATTTTTCATCTCTCCTCATGACATATTCAAAGAAATGTAATCGTCTCTCTTGTATTTTTCTAGACATCCTCATTTCTGCCGCATTCATTTACTTTTCATTGATACTGACATCTGTGAATTTGAATTATCTGAATATATTAGCAGTTTCCATGGTTAGCATAGCTGATTTAAGAAATATAATATCTTTATAATTCTTTAACTCTATCTATTGAATATAAAGTATAAAATGCAATGAAATCGTATAGACAATACTATATTCTTCTAAGTTATAATAACGTTAAATGTCAATATATGATATATAACTGTAAAAACTTCCGGTTGACCAATTATAACCAAAATCTAATCACCTCTTCTGCTGGATGTAAACTTGAGGAATACGAAAATTATAATTTTTGGAATCGTAGTATTGAAGTTATGCTATCCGAAACACATGGAAACACAGGCACACACACATACATACATACAGACATAAACGTAAAAATAGTAAAATCGTATTATATGGATCCTAAAAGTTGGATGTGTAAAATTTCTAGGCTTGTTTTGTTAGCAAAAACTAAAATTTATAGCCGGAAATAACTATTCGGCTTTGTTTAACTCAGCTTTGTATTCTATGTAACCGATACATTAAACTGAACTGAACATTTATTTTAGTATTACAAAAAATAGTTAGAATTTAGAAGTCCAACGCCAAAATTATTTCGAATCTTAAATGGCACAACAATGACTCCTGTGGTAATCGCCCGTACGGTACGAATAATTACCGATATTTGCGTATAAAGGCGATTGGCACACCCCGCAATGGGTAATATGCCGTGATGATATATTTATTTATATATTTATAGTTTGCAATTGCATTTCATATGCGTACAACTTAATTTAATAGCGCAATAAAATATACATAGCAATTCCCGTGAAAAATATCTGTAATATCCATAACTGTAACGAAAATGCCGTCATAATCATAAATATCTACCCGGAAGTAAGCTATAAATTGCGTACATCGGAAAACATCGAATATAGTATAATCACTAGGAAACAATAAAAATTTCCCTCAGCAAATCAAACCATTGAAAACTAAAATTCATTACGTGGGTAAATTTCATCGTGCGCAATCTATCAAATGACAAAAACACACACAAATCACACCGGTACATTAGAGGCCTTGTGACAGGCGACAGCAGTGCCGTTGCGGCCAACTCTCGCACTGACATGGGCACATTACGTCTGCCACGACACCACCGCGTATTTGCATACATTTGAATAACGCCTAACAAGACTGCTAGTGCTATGGGATGGGAGATGAACGGACAGCGGTTTAAGGAAAAGCTTTCAGTTTTAATGTGGCAAAACAGTGAGGACGCCACTGTAACACTCGACAAAAAGGGTGATGTTTTTATTTACAACATATTTAAATTTTGTTTCTGATTTTTCAAGAATTGGTAAGATGGATGCATTTATGAATGCAGATGATGAATTGCTGTATATTTTATGCAGAAATATTATACGCTTTTTGCACTAGTAATAATTAAGGATGACACCTTTTAAAAAATGGAATGGAGGGCATAAAGAATAACAGAAAATTATTTACACAAAGTTACAATAAATAATTATATTACCTACGTATCGATTATTTACTCATTTTTTATATAAAATTTAGAAATAAAATAAATATATAATTGTGAGCTTAACTGATTAATTCCGATACCGGTATTTCGGCGATTTGTCTTTTAGCCTTTCAAATATCTCGGCGCAGTGATACAGGAAAACGGAAGCATAGACCAAGAAATTATAGAACGAGTAAACAAAGGAGGAAGACTGTTCAATGCTCTAAAAACTAAATTCTTGTCAAAGAAAGAAATACCCAAACAGACCAAAATAGAAGTCTTCAAAAAGATAACAGTACCTATCTTAACATACGGATGCGAATCATGGACAACAACTAAAAAACATCAGAGCAAAATAAGTAATATTGAAATGAGATTTTTACGTAAAATAGAAGGAAAAAACGAAACTCGATCGCATCCGAAATGAAGTATACAGAACAAATCTCGGCACAAAACCAGTCAAAGATATAATTCAGGAAGGACAGCTAAGATGGAAAGCACATTTACAAAGAATGACAGAAAGAAGAATAACGAAAAGAGTGTACGAAGCCAGGCGTACAGAGAAAAGGAAACGCGGGAGACCAATAAAAACTTGGGATGAGGAAGTCAAAACAGCTATAGAAGTCAGAGGTCTCAAATGGAACGAAGCAAAGCCTTTGATGGAAGATAGGACAGCCTGGCGCAGTATCTGGAGAAGAACACCGAAAGAAGTTCAAGAAGAAGAATGATTAATACAGCCTTACACCGCAAGGTAGAAAGGCTTTAGGATTAAGTAAGTAAGTATGTCTTTTAGCCGATATATAAGGATCGGTGATATTTATTTTTACATGATTCTCAGCATTTCATTTCATTCGACTAACCCTCCAGCTCCAGCATCTGACCCCTGATTCACACAAAAAGTCCCTAATGTCTGCTTCTCTTGACTTTCTGGCGCTATGAAGTTCTTTACCCAAATTTGTAAAACTAGCTCAAAAGTAGGTAGTGTGGCAGATCTCCATTTAGGTAGACTTGCGAAATCGCTTGTTTATGCACAATTGATGATATATTTTCAAAAGTATCGATAAAATTTGTGATTAAGTAAATATGTACGTTCACCTTTATCTTCTTTTGGTTTTACCTTTTTTTCATGCAGTCGTTCTCTTCCGAATATGGCCGAGTAGTCTTGCCGGTTATTCAAAATTATTATATTATTAATACTATACTTTCCTTCAATAAGTATGGATTTCTACACTGTTGTTAATTTTTATTTACCGGTGACTATAGGAGATATATAATATTAAGATATTCATATTATTGTAAAACAACATTAAATATTAAATTTTGTTAGGAAGAACATTTTCATCGCAAAAGAGAACGGAGGTAAATATTGGGTAAAGGAGGACTGTCCTCCGCAAAAGGAGGACAGGTGGTAACACTACTAATAATGGTACTTCGTTTTCACTTACATTATATTCATGGAATCTTCCTCATAACTTACTGCACTATTTCAATGATTGTAGGTTGTAGTTGTGGGATTCTGGACTTCTGAAACAAAAATAATTATATAGTACTTGTATTATTAAAATTCTTCTATAGGATGATTGGGTTTGCATTGTCCAGCTTATACTTGCTGAAATATTAAAAATACAAGAAACAGTTAAATGTAAGAGTTGTCTAATATAATCTAATCTATGATTTAGCATAAACATTTTATTTCATAGCCTACTAATTATACGGAATAATATTTTACTTTGATAGGGGTTTACCTTTAAATTATGTTTAATATAGTAAATAACAGTCGGCTGTAATATTCTTTATATATTGTTTATACCTGTACACGTCTGTCATATATCTGATATTGTAAATATATTTTATTCTTCACGTATGATATTGTGCAATAAAAAATCTGTTCCGGCCAGCACAATACGTTCCGTCAATCCTGTATATAATGTATAAATTCCATACATAATTTTTCTTGCAAAAGATTCTAAATTTCCAGTAAAATTATTCCATAATCAAACTATTCAAATTGCACTTGACACTGACATCTTCTTCTTCTTTAGCTTTTCCCATTCGTTAGGGGTCGCTATTTTTGCGTGTCGTTCTCATTCAGGTCCTTTTCTCTCAAGTCTTCCGCAATACAGTCCTTCCACCTTATCTTTGGTCTTCCTCTGTTTCTTCAACCTCCTATTACTAAGGTTCTTCCAATATAATCCTTCATTTCTCCTCATGACAAGTACTTGTATCTTTCTAGAAACTTGTAACACGAGTTATTTTTTTACCGTATCTATTCGTGTTCTCCCCAACATCTACTTCAACATCCTCATCTCTGCCACATTAATTTACTTTTTATTGATACTGACATCTGTCAATTTGAATTATATGAATATATTAGTAGTTTCCATGTTTAGCATAGCTGGCTGAATTATAAATTTAATTTCTTTAAAATTCTTTAACTCTTGTATCTATTGAATATGAAGTATAAAATGTAATCAAATCGTATAGAGAATAATATATTCTTTAAGTTATAATAACGTTAAATTTCAATAAATCAAATTTAACTGTTAAATCTTCAAATGAGGCTACTTCCGGTTCACCAATTATAACCAAAATCTAATCACTTGTTCTTCTGGATGTAAACTTGAGGAATACGAAAAAAATATAAATTTTGGAATCGTGGTATTGAAGTTATGCCATCCGGAACTTTTGTCACACACACACAGGCACACACACAGACACACACATATACATACATACAGACATCATCGTAAAAATGGTAAAATCGTATTATAGGGACCTAAAACATGTTTACTCACTAAAAACTAATCATTGAATTTTTTGACCAAAGATACCTTCCTTACCTACAGGTGACGGAAGGTAAAAATGTAAAATTCTCGACGACACACGTAACGTAATTGAAGTAGTTTCTTTTTGCCACATAGATTTCAGAATCGGTTCAAGTATGTTGTAACTCTGTTCACGACATAATTTAGAACTGGCAACAGAGTTCGTATACATTGGCGTGTATTTTAACATTTTTATGTCTGTGTTGATTTACGTGATTTACTATCAAAGAAAAACTATCGAAAAGGGCTAGAATAATGGTCTTGTTTGCTTGTGTGTTTCTTCATTCAGAAAATGAGTTTTCTAGCTGGTGTCAGCACAGATTATAGAGCAAATATTGAGCATCCTATAAACTAATTATTATTGCACAATCCTATTTTTACGTGAAGAATAAATACTATAATGACTTTTTTAGTATTTGTGTAACCCATGTTAATTTTTATTAATTAAATAAGAAACTCAATATCTTTCCCACTTTCGTTTGTTTAGCTTATAAATACTCAAATGATCGACATAAAACAATGAAACTACAAACAAATTTTATAGTACCACAATCACAAAGCTCTAAATCTATAAAATTTATAACAAGATCCAGGGTTGGATTCGATGATTTTTTTATTTTTTTTATGAAAATACAGATTTATCTAATTACATTCATAAAGGATTGAACCTTTGGTCGGCAAAAATACAATTATTCATTTCGAGGTCTGGAACCGTAATCCGCTTCAAAGTAGTTTTCATGATAATGCACATATTTCTCCCAGCGTTCCCGCCATTGATGGAAACATTTCTGGAAGGCTTCTTGTGGCATGGAGTTCAGCTGGGCTGTTGCATTTTGCATAATGTCTACTTTTGACTCAGATCGGGTCCATTTCAGCGGCATTTTTGAAATGGGGAACAGTCAAAAAGCAAAAAGATCCATATCGAGAGAATATAGAGAGCCTAACGAATGAGAGAAAAGTTGTGTTTGGCCAAGAAATTTTGAATCAAATTTTGGTTAAAATTGAATGTAACAATCCATTGCTTACCCTCACCTCGTTTCTGACAGTAATACGACGGTCCTGCATGACCAAAGTCCTCACTTGGTCAATAATATATCATTTCATTTTGTTGAGGGCCTACCGGGATATGATTCGCTGTCTACTGACATGCAGCCATCTTTGAAATGGTTGTACCAGACCTTTATTCGTGATTTGCTCATGACATGCATCGTCCCCGAAAGCCTGTTGAATTTTCTGAATGGTTTCCGCCAAGTTTTTGGCAAAATTTTATGCAAGATAGCTGCTTAAGTCGTTCCTGCATTTCACAATTTTTTTAAATCCGATGAGCGTACATAGATACGTATGAATGTCCTTTACACATCCTCATTGAAGGACACCACCCGCACTTCATTTGTTTACGCAAAAAATACTCTATACTTTTTGAATACACCTTGTATATGTATGTACATATTTTTACATAAAATTAATTAAGTCCTCATTTGGTTATGTATTTACAAATGAAGTATTTAAAGTTTCAAGATAATGACATCTAAGTATGAGGTGTCATGAGATGCCTGACATGTTAGTGTAAGGGCAAAGATGTAACTAATTTAATGTACACAAGATAGTGTAGATAAACAAGTAGAAGTACTAAAATATTTTGAAGAAATTGCAGCTTTTGTTATTGTATCCTGCAAAATTTTTTATAGGTGTTTAGATTTCTTTCAAGCAAATATAATTTCTGACTAAAATGCGAGTCTCCAAAATGTAATTAAAATATTGCTGACGTGTTAAATAGATAAACAATTTTCAACCACATCATAATTTAGTTTTATTTCGCCTTTTTTGTTGAATGCAGTATTTAAATTATGAAACGAAATGTATTTCTATCAAGTACTGCGCTTGCTTATTTACTGATCGGCCTCCTTGAAGTTGTTTTTTGTTTCCATAAACAAACCCTGTTAACAATCGAGTGCAACTGTTATTTACATTGCTAGAAATACAGACCAACTGACCGCATCTGCTTTAACAGGAACAACTCGCGAGAATCTTTGTTTCGGTTTAATTGTAATCCTTGCGTCGGCCTACATCAAACACTATTAGCTGCTGGATAATCCTATTAATTTGTTAGCTGACGTACGTTCTGGACATTCTCCTACGTAGAGGGTACTTATACAAAGTCGATTCAATAACAATTTCATCACCTATTTCCAGTTAAACATATCGTTGTTGGTTTAGTACTAGTTATTGCAAATTTCGAATCGAAATTCAATTTAACTTCGGTACAGTTTCTTGAATGATCCTAACCACACATTCCATTTAAGGATACGTTAATCAACAAGGATGGCCTGGCATATAGAATAAGGTTAAACTATCTTTATTCGTAAACCAAACAAAAAAATGTGGAATGTTACTGAAATTATATCTATAATCTTTCTTATTCATAATAGGATACACATACCATAATTTTTTGTTTTTTGTTATTCCTTATAAAAAAAAAGAAACACGTATGGCCTATTTCGCTCAAATTTTTTTTTGCAAAAAATGAACAGTGAATGTCCACGTCATTATGACGTATACGGGAACAATATTACTCGTAACACCAATAGAGGGCAACCGAAATAGTAAAAGAAGAAACATAACATTAATATAAACGAAAAAAAAAATGTGAAAAGATGATGTCGGCTACCAGGGTTTGAACCTGGAACCCTTAATGTTAATGCTTGTCTAGTTCTCTACATTAGTTGACATTTCTAGTCTTTTGGGTTTGGAGGTTATATTATAGTGTTTTCCATTTACACAGATGATAGCGGTTGTGGGTGAACATATGATTTAACATGGGATTTTTATTTTATGTAATTTCTTGCTCTCCTATTTGTTTTACGCCAAAATCTGTAGAGTGAAAAGTTGTTTATAATTAAAAGTTGCATATAAAATAGTTTTTACATCTTTTATTTCGTTTCTAGTTTCTTCATAATTTTAAAAAGAAATTTCAAAATTTCTATTAAGTCGCTGCAATAACCATGTTTCTTTTTTTCTGGTTTTCAGAATTCAAACGTCAATCTGACTTCTGGATATACCGTATTCTTCAATAACTATTTAGACCACTATAAATCTGTACAAAAATGACACGTTCCTTATTTGAATAAACAGTATTTAATTTACTAAAATTAGACAACATTTATACGTTTTGAGTGAACTGAACCTTTCTGGTTCCACACTTTCTTCCACTTAATACGATCGTCAGTTCTTGCCAGTGCAGTCTGCCAAATTAATATATGTAATGGTAGTAAAAAAACAAGTTTATTAATAATAGAAGAATTGAAGAATTATTGGAAACATACGTTTATAAATATGTACAAATAAACAGTTGCGGTTGTACATAACCTCTCTATTTGACAGTGACAGATAATAAATTTGCACTGGACTTTTATAACGTGTTTCATTTTAAATGCACTACGCATGTGTTGTAACAACTAATGCCGGGATTGACTTTATCTGCACTAAGTGCAAAACTAAGTACATAAGTGGAAAACGTTATTAGATTGTCATAATTGTAATTTTTTATCATTTTAAATGAAAGTTCCTTTAATTTTAAAGCAAGTCGTAGTATTAAAATCATAATTGTTTTTAGTTTAACTGCATTTGATTTTTAACGAAACTTATAGCTGTCTTTCTCACACCAGTTTCTATAGCAGCCTGCGCAAGAAAGATAGCAATAGTGTGACTTAGAAGTATAGATGCTTAAAATCTCAGATATTAAAAAAATTAATAACTTTTTTCGTCTCAATCATGATTTTTTCTTATCTACTTTCAATATAACTAACATTTTACTCAATTTTATATTATGGTGACGTGATTTTGTGCCGCCATTACACAGACCGTTTCATTCATTTTTTTGTAACTTGTGCAGCTAAGTTTCAATTAATACAATTAAAATTGTAAAATTGATTTATGTGATTTGCCGTATTGAAGCATTTAAATTAAAATGGATCTAAGTAACAAATTAACATTATACCAGGAGTCTACTTGAAATATTTAATATAGGGAATATAATGGTATTTTCTTATTTTGCTGTAGTTACCTATTCATTTTAGACTTTAGATGACAATTGTAGGTAAACACAAAACTTGTTCAGAATTAAAAACTAGACAAATGAGAGAAAAAGTAAAGCTACATAAAATACACAGTTGACTGCATATTTCAGAATACATTTTCTTAAACAGGGAACCATAATCTTAAAAATGTTAATTCTACTGCTTTATGGTGAAACCGGTCCTGCGTACAAGTTGCTCTTATTAAATATTTAAGAACAGAAAAGAGAACAAAGTGGCGATGTTTTATTGGTCGAGAAAAAAGACGTAGCCTTCCAAACAAACGAGCGTTTAAACAACTGAAGAATTTAGAGGGTTACCTCAACACAGCTCCGCAACTTTGAATAAAGTGATCATCTCTTTTTAACCTTTTTAGAGCACGGAATTTTATTTAAAATTGAAATCTTGTAGTTAGAGTTGTAGGATGCAGGTTTATTAAAAACGTTTTTCACGGTTAGCTTTGAATTTTGAAGACAAGTTGACAATTGAGAAATATAATTCTTTAGCGAAATTGCGTGAGAGGTTTTCTTCTGTCACAAATGTTTCGTATTCGTTTTTTGCGATTTAATTAAATTCACAAACTCACAAGCATCTTTGAAGAACAGGATATTTGAAATGTTCCAGGAAGTTTTCTTACGGATAGTAGCATTCTCGGATTTGAACAGAATTTGATCAAGTTTGCAATTTAATAATATCTCAAATATACCACTTCGTTTATAACGTGACGTCCTTTCAGAACTTTACATATTACCCCAATAAACAACATTCATTTTCAAGTTAGTGTCAGCTATATTTTAATCATGTTATTTCATTACATTAATTGTTTACTTTAATACGGGTATCATTACTATTCTTAGTATTCCTGATATTCAGTTATTATAAACAAAAAGAGTGAGTCACTGGACAGTTTTAGCGTCATCGAAAAAATATTTAGTTGTAATATATAACATCCAAAATAAAATTTACTCGAAAAATTAAAACAAAGAGATGATTTATATCGTTTATAAAATTTTGAAAATAATAAGTGCTATTTTAAAGTCTAAACCTAACAAGGGTGTAGAATGTTATGTACCTAGCCCCCAAATCTAACAATTGTAAGCGCGTTAAATTCGCGGTATATTAGTAACTTAACCTGGAAATACCTAAACTCTTCAAATTATAAATCACTATTCACTCTTCCGCAGATAGCAAACGACTGATCATAACTTAATATTTGTGAGTATTATAATACTTGGCTAGCATTGCGTTACATCACACCCCCAATCACTCGTACAATAAGTTTCATAATTGATAACAAATTAATAAACATCGTGTTATATCACACCACTACCATCCATACGTTACCCAAGCATCGTTAGCACGGACAAGATGAACTTCATCTCTGCAGCGGATCCAGGGACATCCAAGGACTCATACTTAGTTCCATCTCGTGCGGGCGTCGCTGTAACTCAAACATGCATTAAAATGCAACCTCTAAATACTCTCAGTCAATAAATAGGTTTACCTGTTAGATTTAGATGGTGGCCCATTTGTCTCACACCTTCGTGCTAACACGCAGATACCCAGCGGACATTTCATCACTTTGCAGTAATCTGCAACTCTAAAGGCCCATTCACAAATCAAAATTAGTGTTAGTTTTATGTTTTACGTTTTATAGCAATTTGCAGCAGCATTCACACATCATGTTTTAGTCGTGGTTTTAGTAGGTAGTGACACCTATTGGCAAATACGACATAAATTAAAGAAATCGGTAACCCACCATCTTCTATTTTTTTTTCTTTTTATCATTATACAATTTTATGAATAAAACTGCACTTAAAATTTTCTTATTATTCATAGTAATTCTAAACAAAACTTGACAGTTATAGACAAGAATAACTATATATCGCTATTTCTTTCTACGATCCTATTGGTTCGTTCTTAAGTATAAAACATAAAACTAAAACCAAGCAATGTTCTATGCTAAAACCAAAACTAAATATTGATTTGTGAATGCTTGTATAAGAAACCAATGCTACAAGGTCACTAAATCTAAAACGTAAAACATAAAACTAACACTAATTTTGATTTGTGCATGGGCCTTAAAACTGAAATCACAAAACTCCGCACAATAGCAGCGCACGCTTGTAACGTGCCTCGATAAACGGCAAATCCGTACAATTGCAAAATAATGTAAAATAGGGGTGATGCAACAATACAGCCTTTACCTAATACCCTTTATTTTCAGTTTAACGATTAAGACACGACAATCAAAATTCCTAATTACCCACAAATAAAACAAATACTTATAAATTGTTCACACAATTATAAAAAAATGAGCATCACCATTTGAAAGAATATAAAAAAGTGGTTTAAAAAGGTGCAAACCAAAATCCAGTATTATTTCACAGTTCGCAAAAATTACTGCAAAATTTTCTTTTTTGCCTATATCTCGTGATCCAGGGATTTTTTTCTCAAATAACGACACACCATTAAAATAATCTTCTAACGAGGCAACTTTTATGTTAACTTTTACACCCCGTGTATTTTTTTCAGAGTTACCTTACTTTTTAAATAAAAGACAATCAACATAGATAATTATACATCGTTGTAAAGCTAAAAAAAGTCTCATATCAATGGTGTTATGTTTCCACTATGATCCATATAAAAAATATAACTTTAACTTCGAAATCTAACAGTGAATAAAAAATATGAGCATTGTCGTTTAAAATACAATTTAAAAAATTACAATGAATTGCAAACCTAAATTCCATAAAAACAACGATCAAAGCTTCTTTTAAAAATGACAAGTATTTTTTTTTAGTGTCAAAATAATTTTCAAAGCCCTTTTTGTCAATTTTTTGCGTCGATCGTACAAGAAACATAATAATCATCCTCAACCGGTAGGAAGCACTTACTGCCCTTAATATTTAATAACTACCTTGTACGATCGTTTTTTTTTTTAATATTTATCAAAGTCAGGTCTCACCATCCTTTCTAGGCATGCGCATAAGTCACTTGTGACGTCACAAAAGTTCGATGATAAATAATTAATTATAAATAAATGGGAACATCATTTTAACTTTCTATTACATTTTAAATTATAATTATTCATATATTTACGTTTAAAAAGTATTTCACATGTAATTTCAATCACGCTAAACTTCCCCATTCAAGATCAATTTTGACAATTTGACTTTTGAATTAAAGAATGATCAGACATGTTTTTCTGTTCATAGCCTACTCCGAGTTAGGTTCTTTTTAATACACTGTATTTCGATAACGTTTTAAATAATCATCGTTTTTGGAGCGACCACAAAAGTATTTTCATGAAAAATAACGCTGGTTGAAGGAAATGATGCACAAAATCTCTTGTTATTGTCCGTCATCTATTAAAAGAATCCTCAAATAAAATTCCTTGAAGCAGAAGCAATTAAATCACCCCTCCATCTTAATTCCGGGTGCAGCGCTTTCACTTTCAGGAAGTCGTAAATTAGTTGAATTAAGATATGAGTGAAAAAGCGCTTATTGAAGTGAAATAATTGTGTCAATTTGCTGACGGGCCAGGGCTAGTGTCCAATTGGGTGGGGTTGTTGCACGCATGGTCGCAGAAATAACGCTATTTATCTGTGGCTGTTTGAAGTCTTAATTACGACGCGCGCCGCTAGTAGTCGCCACTGTTGCAAGTGTCGCTACCGGGGTGAAGCAGCCGCATAATGAAGGCAATTCGCGACATCCTGCAGCTAAATTCACTCGACTAAAGTTACTATCATTCTCATACAAGACTTGATTGCCAAAACTAGCATTATTAAAATTTGCTTTGTTTCGGTAACTTATGCGCGGTTTGCGACAAATTTCATATCAACAGGGAAGAGAAACAACTAAATTGTTTTATGACACGCTATGTTTAGTTTATAGTTAGTACAAGCCAAGCGGAAATAAAATGTAGAAATTTACAAACACAGAAAGCTCTCATTTTGACGAGTATTTCAAATATATACAGTGGACTCAAAATAACTTTTTTGTTTATTAATATTTTTTAATTGTCTTTACATATTTGTAAACTAGTCTTAGGGGCTTATAAATAATGGTATTTGGTATGATGGTATCGCTTCCGGTTTAACCGGAAATAAAATCAACTTTCTTATTTCAAATGGGAAACCCTATATATTTTTATATATTTGGACTCTACGTAAAATTACGAATTCAACAAGTTTGAGGTGAATTTTTATTTAAGAATTAAATTACAGAAACATAAGAGGAAATTATGAATAATTCAACTGGTAAGCCATACAAAGTAGGCTGTGATAACAATTTGATCATTTTTACCTTCCGTCACCTTTAGATAAGGAAGGTATTGTTTTGGTCAAAAAATTAAATGATAAGTTTTTAATGAATAAGCACGTTCTAGGATTCATATAATACGATTTTATTATTTTTACGATGAGGTCTGTATGTATTGACGTGTGTCTGTTTGTGTGTGTATGTGTGTGTGTGTGTGTGTGTGTGTGTGTGTGTGTGTGTGTGTGTGTGTGTGTGTGTGTGTGTGTGTATGACCAAAGTTTCGGATCGCATAACTTCAATACCACGATTCCAAAAATTATATTTTTTTCGTATTCCTCAAGTTTACATCCAGAAGAAGAGGTGATTAGATTTTGGTTATAATTGGTAAACCCGAAGTACCCTCATTTGAAGATTTTAACATTTTCTCTTGAAAAAACGCATTTAAATATCATTGATTGACATTTAAAGTTATTATAACGGAAAGAATATATTATTCTCTATACGATTTGATTGCATTTTATACTTCATATTCAATAGATACAGAGTTAAAGAATTATAAAGATATTAAATATCATAAAACAGCCAGCTATGTTAATCATGAAAATTGCTAATATATTCAGATAATTCAAATTGACAGATGTCAGTATCAATAAAAAGTAAATGAATGTGGCAGACATGAGGATGTTGAAGTAGATGTTGAGGAAGACACTGAAAGATACGGTAAGGAATGGAAGAATAGGGGAAATAACTCTAGTGTCAGAAGTTTCTAGAAAGGTACAAGAGAGACGATTACAGTAAAAATTTTGAAAGATGTCCGATCAAGGGCACGTGTATCACGAACGAATTAACAAATAGGCATTCATTTATCTCTTTCTTTTGCAAAGGCTGTAAGAGTGTGTGATAAGGATGGATATAACATGCTTGTCTTTCAAAAATTCATATTGTTTCGACTAAGTTAGGACATTCCATTTATAAACGATGCTCGTTGTTGATAATACTTTCGCTGTAACGTAAGTTTATTTATTAATTCAGATACATTAGCTGGATTCATAGCCGTACGTATAACGTTATATTCTGTCAGAGTCACTGACACTGACATTGTGTCAGTATCTTATTTTTAACATATTTAGTTTTACATTTGCTTATAAACTTACTAGTTGACTTGTTTTTGAATTTTGAATGCTTTTCCTGTAATATATATATTTTTATAATAATAAAATAACAGTATAGTATCTTACGTACCCTCATAAAAACTAAGCAAACGACACTACTGAATTTGTCATGATGGGCGGAGCAAAAATCTGAATTCATACAATTCGTAGACAACCTTGATCGGACATCTTTCAAAAATTTTACTGTACATTGGTTTGAACATGTTATGAAGAGAGATGAAGAATATATTGGAAACATAATGAATAGCTTACTAATAGAAGGTTGAAGAAACAGAGGAAGACCAGAGATAAGATGGAATGACTTTAATGCGGAAGACTTGAGAGAAAAGGACGTGAATGAGAACGACACGCAAAACAGAAATGAGTGGAAGAAGAAAATAAAAAATAGCGACCCCTAACGAATGGGAAAAGCTGGAGAAGACGAAGAAGATGACAGTGTCAAGTGCAATTTGCATGATTTTTTATGAAATAATTTTATTGGAAATTTAGAATCTTTTGCAAGAAAATTTATGTATGGAATTTATACATAATACATAGGATTGACGGAAGGTATTGTGCTAGCCACATCAGATTTTTTTGTAACGTATGGAATCGTACAAAAATAACACTATTTAAACAATTTACTTAAATATTACTTAATATTGTTTCAACTGTTTTCACAGCTTGCCTGAATATCATGGCTTAGCAGGTTAATTAATTTTCTTTTATATTTTTGTAGTTTATTTCTTCAATAATCGTTGAATTCGTAATTTTACGTAGATTCCAAATATATAAAAATATATAGGGTGTCCCATTTGAAACATGAAAGCTAATGTCACTTCTGGTCAAACTGGAAGCGCTACCACCATGCCAAATATCATGATTGTGAGCCCCTAAGCCTGGTTTACAAATATTTAAAAAGAATTAAAAAAATTATTATAAAAAAGTTATTTTGAGTAGCCCGTTTTTCAGTGTCATCCTGTATATCTAAAAAGAAAAGTTTGTTGATTTAGACCTGGTATTTTAATTTCTCCTTAATTTGCCTGTTAACTTAATTGCCAATTAAAGCGAAAAATATAGAATCGATGATTTAGCATAAATTGTAATAATAATAATACAGTTTATTTGTATGCAAGAAAAACTTTTACATAGGGGATTGGTAAGTACATATGATTAAATTACGATACATATTTGTATCAATTAATTATTACATATGAAGTTGATTAAATGTAAAGAGCCCTGGACATAATGATAAATGTCATATGCTTTTTTCAACTGTAATATTAGACAGTAGATTGGAAATATATTCCTCGGGGGGCTTTTTGGTATGTGCTTGGGTATGTAGTGTTGTCTGAGTGCAGCAAAAAATGGGCAGTGGAACAAGAAGTGGTTGAGGTCATCTTCTTCGTAGGAATTGCAGAGGGCACAAATCTCGTCTTCCTGATATCTATGGCAATAGCGGTTAAGGTAAATTTTGGAATATTTTAGGGAAGCGGAGCGAAGTTGAATTATTAATTTCTGAATTTGGAATGGAAGGTTTAGAATGAAGTAGTTCTGTGTGAAATTATAGATTTTGTATATATTATCATAACTGGAGGAAATTATTCTTTGGATGTCTTCTTCATAAAGGGCTGCTCAATATGATGATACTATGTTGTTCAGTTCTGTTTTTATAGTTGTATGTCTCTGGTCTTCTCAAATCCATTCAAAATTTGCCTTTATAATCATTGTTTGGACATTTCAAACCCAGTTGAATATATATATATATATATATATATATATATATATATATATATATATATATATGATCACGCGAGAATGAACCAGCAATTATCTTCGTTATTAAGTGAGATAGCGACTATCTTCAAATAAAGAAATTTACTATAGACAATATGGGCAATAAGATGTCGTATCAAGAAGCGTTCTATTACTTCCGGTTCCGGAGTATGTAATACCAACTTTGATATTTCAAATGGAACATACTATATTCTTTTATACTTTTGAAAAGTACACAAAATTTGCTTTACAATGATAGTAAAGAAATAGGATATTGTATTATTAAAAAGTAAAATGGCGGGCGTTTGAAATATCTTACAAAATAAGTCAAAAAAGTGTAGAATTTTGTTTTATTGGATTTGTTGCCTAGGTTACGTCATATCAATGAATTTATCTCAAAAAATATCATCATCTATGAACAAAAAAACAATAAAATCTCACCCATTTGATTTTTTTTCATTCAATATGTTCATATTTCAAACGTCCGCCATTTTATTTTTTAATAATATAATGTACTACTAATTTACTACCATTGTAAAGCAAATTTTATGTACTTTTCAAAAATAAAAAAAATGTAGTATGTTCCATTTGAAATTTCAAAGTTGGTATCACATACTCCGGAAGCGGAAGTAACAGAACGCTTCTTGATACGACATCTTATTGCCTATATTGTCTATAGTAAATTTGTTTATTTGAAGATAATCGCTATCTCACTTAATAACGGAGATAATTGCTGATTAATTCTCGCGTGATCACACTGTATATATAAACTATTTTCTTGTGCCAGTAATAACTTGTAACTTGTACCACCAATTCAGCATTCTTTGAAATATTGCTAATTTCAATTTGTGGAATCCAAATTCTCTGTGAAGTATGTAATTAGAAGTTGTAAGTTGCAAACAGTATATGGTTTTAAAAAACTTTGTTTGAGCCCTCTTATTTTTTCGAAGACCCTAGTTGCCCAGATTTCTGCTGCCTATAATGCTGTAGACATGTTAAGACTATTATAAAGTTTCATTGTTGTTTCCCAACAGTTTATTTTTGCTTTAATTAAGGTATCTTTTATGGCACCCGATGTTTTGTTGGCTTTACTTATGAAATCTTCTGCCGTATGGTGATGTAGACCGGATGTTGAGAACTTTACTCCGAGATAGGTATATGATGCAACTATTTTTAGTTCATTATTTTGGCATGTGAATTTAATTCTCCTTTTTGGGGGTCGTCCAGAGTGAAAGTGTACAACTTGGGTTTTTAGAGACTTTATATACAGTTGTAAAGTGTCACAATATTGTTCTAATACTAATGCCCTTAATTTCCTTTGTACATCTATCGGGTTTCTTGCCTGCATTACAATATCGTCTGCATATTGTATGCTCATGATATTCGTCTTGTTAATAAGAGAAATGCCTTCCAGTCATTGGGTTCGGAAGAAATTATCTAGGTCGTAAAGAGAAGCGGACTTGTGCATTCTCCCTGTAAGACTCCTTTGTTGTCAGATATAGAGTTTGTGAGTTCATTGTTGATGTTTATTTGTATTGTTGCCTTATCGTATATATTTTTAATTAGTCCAATAAGTCCAATATTAAATATCTTATCGTATTGTATATTGTGTGGGACAGAGTTAAAGGTTTAATGGAAATCGACGAATATTGCGAAAGTCCCTTTTTTGTTAGAGATCATTTGTGATTTTACAATGGTATCCAGTACGAATAAATTGTCCACACATTTTCTAAAGCCTGTTTGTGCTTCAGGGAATATTTGAAAATTTTCTACCCAGGTTTGCAGTCTGTTATTTATAATACAAGCTAAAAGTTTTGTTATGGTGTTTATGACTGCTATACCACGATTTTAGCATAAATTGTATAATTACATATGTGTCAATTTTGCAATACTTTATTTTTCGTTTTAAGTGACAGTTAAAAGACAGTTTGACATTTAACCAGAGACGAAAATACGGAGCCATAATTAATTATTTATTATTGAAATAGTTCATTAGTTGACCCTTTAATGTATTTTTACCTCTCGCTAAGAGAGGTATTGGAATCATGCTAAAAATCGCATATCCAGATTTTAATGAATAAGCACGTTTTAAGGTCCCTAGAATCCGATAATAACATTTTTACGATGATGTCTGTGTGTGTGTGGATGTGTGTGTGTGTATGAGGTTGTTGGAGGCACGATTTCTCAAATTCTATAAGACTAAAGACCTGTGTAACTACGGATTTCTCAATCTAACAGTAATTGGAAGAGTTGAATAGATTCTGTTAACAATTGGATAACCGGAAGTAATTGTATTTTAACAAAAATCTTCTAAATATTATTTTTTGAAAATTTATGTTACTACAAATATTAAAAATCAAAATTCTCTATTCGACACATTTAAAAAAATTATTATACCTTCTATAGATTTAAAGATATAGATATATAATCTATAAAATAATCCGTTGTAATAAATCTCACAGCCTGCTCACAGCCCAAACATTTCCATGGTAACTACTTGAGATATTAAAATGTCTGTAATTGACAAATAAATGTCACTAATGTCAGTCAAATTTTGAAACCTTGTGTTTCTATCTTACTCTTATATGGAAAGATGCCATTAGATTTTGGAGTAAATCAGATAACCGGAACTGGCACTTTACTGATAAATTTCAAAAATTATTTATAATTTTAATCCCGGAGCCTACACTTTAAACACAACTCCTTGTTTACACAGTTCAGATCTCAAATGTATGTAACTGACAAATATATGTCACTGTCAACAAACTATTCATTTCAAATAACAACAGTAACGTTTTAAAAAGAAAATAGTAAATGAAATGGAACAATAATTATATGGAAAGGAACTTAATATAGTTTCCAGCATAAGTAAATATGTAGGAATATAGGTAAGATAATAAAAATATATATAATATATCATCACGGCATATACTCATTGCTGGGTGAGCCAATCTGCAGAGGCGTCATTTCACGCGAATCTGGGGAGCCAAGTTCGATTTCGACCGACGCCAAATATTTTAGAATTTTAAATGGCACAACACTGACCCTTGTGGTGCACTCTCCACGCCAGCAATGAATATAGGTAAGTCTATAAATAAATATATCATCACGGCATATTACCCATTGCAGGGTCTGCCAATCTGCTTTGTACACAGATTTCGGTAACGATGATGACATATTTGTACCGTGCGGGCGTTTACTAGGTGTCACCTCACGAGCACTTATTGCTAGCGTGGAGAGTGCACCACAGGGGTAATTTTTGTGCCATTTAAAATTCGAAATATTTTATTTTTTTTTAATTTAATTTTAAGTATTTACATGAATAAAAATTAAATTAAGCGGGAGGTATTGAGTTGGCCTCATCAGATTTTTTAAATTAAAATCAAAAGAAAATATCTTCTGATGATTTCTTATTTAGGTATATTTATAAACCACAAAGAAAATTCTTTCAATGTGTTTATTTCATGATATCTCTGAAGTGTGACTGACAATTTTAGAACAAAACTGAAAACTTCTCACTATAAAATATTCATAATCTTCCTCAATAGTTTGTCGGGCGTTCAAGTTTTTTTGTTTTCTTTCCACTCTTTGATTTTCTATTTCTGGACCCAACATACAAACACATGAATTATGACGGTACAAATAGACTTCAACACATTGGAAACGTAACACCAAAACGTGGGTCTCGATAACAAACCTAATAAAACCAATCTGGTTCCAATAAAAATATCTTGCAGTCAAATGCGAAGAAATGAAACTATTTAAATCTCTGTCGATTCGGTCATTATTTCGGAAATTCCTTTCGTGTGTGCTCGGAATTTAATATGGAGCAAGTTAAGGGGACAAAAAGTCATCTTTTGTATGGCTTCCCGCGCCTAACAAAGAACACAATTACTTTTCATTGGTTTCTTAAATTTCTGTGAGCGAGCGAGTAGGATGACGCGCGAAATAAATGTAGGTATTCCATTACAAACGTGAAAGGTATACAAGCTTTTTCAATAACGGGGGACTCTTTTTATGTAATATCAATAAGATAATCGAATCGCGAAGGAGGAACGAGTAATATTGGGGGAAATAAACCGATATTATTGGAACATTCTGTTCCGTTTGATTTACACAAGAGGAGGTTATTGTTTCTGACCTAGTTTAACTGGCTTTATTTTTGTTTGCATGGATTCTTCGCCTTACGGTTCTTAATCGAGTATTATTTACTTTTTCATTATTTGCTTCCACGTATTGTGTTTCATTTAGCTGTATAATTAAAAGAGTTAGCAATAATCCTATGTCGTAGATGTTAATGTCATTTAAAATAATAACATTTATTCACAAACTGTTAGTAAGATGTGCGTTTCTAACATCAAACAGTTTTGTTTAATTCACTTTCTAGTTAGCTAGATTTTTTTTTCTATTTTGTGTCTGTAACAAAGCTGTAATAGACTAGTACCATGGTGGCTAACAATGTCAAAAAATATCAAATGTTAAATCTCGCTAAATAAACGAACACAAAAGATGATTAAGAATATTATTTTTATATAATTATGAATTTATAAGTAGTTATAGTAAGAAGAGAAGAAATAAAGTAGTAAATTTAGAAAGAAATAGAATATATCATAGATAGTTGATATCCGGAAACACACCGTTTTCAAGCTAAAAGAGTAATTAATTATCAACCTTAATTTTAGTTGGCTGTGATCTGTCACTTCAGTTATTATTTTGTTTTTACCTTCCGTCATCTTTAGGTAAGGAAGGTATTGTCTTTGGTCAAAAAAATCGATAGTTTCTAATGAATAAGTACGTTTTGGGGTCCCTAGAATACGAATTTACTCTTTTTACGATAGTCTACATGTACGTGTGTGTGTGTGTGTGTGTGTGTGTGTGCGCGCGCGTCTCTGTGTGTGTGTGTGTGTGTGTGTGTGTGTGTGTGACGATCGATTCGGATCGCATAACTCTAATACCACGGTTCCAAAAATTATACTTTTTTCATATTCCTTGAGTTTACATCCATATGCAGACGTGATAAGGTATTGATTATAATTGATCCACCGGAAGTACCCTCATTTGCAACTTTTAACAGCAGTTTTTCTTGAAAAAACGCAGTTTAATATCATTTATTATAATGTGTAATATAATGTTTATAAATTTTAAAGAATATGTTATTCTCTATAAGATGTGATATATAAAAAGATATGGAGTTAAAAGAATTATAAAGATATTAAATTTCATACATCAGCCAGCTATGCTAACTATGGAAACTGCTAATATATTTAGATAATTCAAATTGACAGATGTCAATATCTATGAAAAGTAAATGAATGTGGCAGAGATGAGGATGTTGAGATAGATGTTGGGGAAGACACGGAAAGATACGGTAAGGAATGAAAGAATAAGGGAAATAACTTGAGAGTTAGAAGTTTCTAGAAATACACAAGAGAGACGATTACATTGGTTTGAACATGTCATGGGGAGAGATGAAACCGAGGAAGACAATACAAAAGGTGGAAGGACTGTAATGCGGAAGACTTGAGAGAAAAGGAACTGAATGAGGACGACACGCAAAACAGAAATGAGTGGAAGAAGAAAATAAAAAATGGCTACGCCTAACGAATGGGAAAAGCATACAGTCTACCAGATTTCGACCTATTCCCAAAGCTGAAACAGCCCATACGTGGACATCGTTTTTCGTGTCTGGAAGAGCTTACATGCTGCCGTTACCCAAACCATTCGATAGATGAAGAGCAGGGCCGGATTTACATACAAGCAAAACAAGCTCGTGCTTGGGGCCCCCGGCCTAAGGGGGCCCCCAAGGCTGAGGCTGAACCTTTTTTTTGTAATGGAGAGCCCGTCTGTAACTTAATATTTTTTTCTTTCATTAACATTTAACAATAAATGTATTTATGGCAGTTAATTACTTTTGTTTCAATATTAATTTATTACATTATTAATTAATAATTATATAACTGTATAATGTATAACTGAATCGAGTTTTGTTCAAATTAATCTGGGGGGGCCCCACCTACGCGATCTGCTTGGGGGCCCCGCGGAACGTAAATCCGGCCCTGATGAAGAGAGATGGTGTCGAGGATAGAATAATAAAGCTTCCCAGACGTTGGCAATCGGCCATTGAGAGGTAGGGAGATTATATTGAATGATTGTGAAGAGATAGTATAATAAAAATAAACAAATGAATAAATTAACAATGGGGTCATTTAACATTTTCTAATTTATTTTTTCTTGAAAGAATAGGTTAAATTAAATATGTAGGTGTATGTTTTACACTTTACAAGTCTTTACAATCAGAGATATGATTTTTTAAAAGTTGTCTTTAATATCAAACATTTGGCCACTGACGTCACGGCTACGTCACGGCTTGGCGGATGCGGCAGTAGCGCTCTACCGGTTGTGTTTGGAACTATTATTGTTTGGGTAACTTGTCGGTTTGATATTGACAGCAAAATTTGGTTAAATAATAGTATATTACATTACAAGTCATGAAAATGTTTCATTGCAGACGAGGAGGCTTGTTTGAAGAATGCGAGGATGCGCAGCGTCCGAGCATTTCTTCAAAGCTTCCGAGTCAAGCAAAGACATTTTTATGACGCGTGATGTATTCTATTTTTTTTAAATCGGCAATTATAGAAGCTTAAAATTATAGAAAAAATTAGGTTTGCATAAATCAACAGAGCTGTGACAAATTTTAGAAAACGTTGTCATGACAAGTAAACAAAGTGACAAATTTTATTATTATAAAAATTTGACGCGTTGTGTTTGCTTTCTTGCTAGGTATTCCTGTTATTTGTGTTTGTTCAGACAGACAGTGGAAAGTAAAAATGACTAGTCATGAAAATTTTATTTTCATGACTAGTCATGGAAATCTTACTTTCAAGACTCAAATTAGTCCGGAAATGAGGATTTTCATGCCGATTTAAAAAAAAAACATATTTCATACAACTTTTGGTATTTTTTTTAATAAATGTTTTATTTACATACCTTTACTCTTAGCTCTGCTGTCACCTGTCACAATTTTAGGTTAGTTTGTTTACAACAGCAAACGGAAACCACGTGGACCGTTGTGTGTGTGAGAGGAATGGCTTTGTGTGAGTAACAAACCGTGACGTCACGAATTTTACAGCCGCGAAAGTTTGTTTTACATTACTATATTTATTAAATAAGACGGATTTCACGATTTTATAAAAATGACCCCTTGTGTACATTATTTATGAAATGAGCCTCGTAATTTCGCAGTCATAAAACCTATAAAAAGTACTATTTTACGTAAATAGGTAATAATTTTATACCAACAATGTTCTTTAAATTTTCTCCATCCTGTAACTGTGAATCTCATAACGACGTAACATCTATTATATTTGCGCAGAGTGACTACTTCAGCAAAATTAATGAAGCAATTGTGGCCTGCGTATGTTTTCATGACCATCTGGATCCATTTACGTACGCGTACAAATTTCCCCCTAAATGGAACCAATTTTGTGATTACTTTACGTAAAGCGCAATCACATGACTACTAAATAATATATACAAACAGCCTTACATAAAATCTGGGTTACCTTGGAGCCATATGGATCTGGCATGATTGACATGGGGGAATCCTATTTTCTCTCTTGCCTAATTTTATATTAAAATCACCTATTTAAGCTTGTCTGAATAATAAATTTCTTTTTGTTTTCATTACTAACTAATTTAAAATTCCCCATTCACTTTCTTGTTACGATATCTGGAGATTAAGCTCGCAACGTCTAACAAATGTGAGAACTCTAATTTTCTTAACAGCTTCTTGTCGAAGTCATGTTCTGATGTATCCAAAATGTATCTCTAAAGATAAAGGTTAAAATAATGAACAGCGCTTAGGCGCAGCATACTTGATTTAAAATTTAATTAAGTTGACAATCTAGTATCTCCAAATGAAACATGTGGCAAACAAATGACATGGGCAGTGATACATTCATTTTGATTTAGGTGTCAATATATGTCTTATCTGTTCTCAAGCCTAATTAAACTTACTGCATCCAATTTAAATGGTAACAGGTGGATCACTTAATTAATGTCGTGATTAATAAGCTATATCGCCAGTGGACTTGTCACCATGGATACGTGGACTTGTATGTGATCTTATAGAGTCAAGCAGCTATACGAGCACGGTTAGTACTTGGATGAGTAAGTGCTTGGACGAGGAAGGATACATGTGACCCATTAAATTCTATTATTTTCTCTGAAATTTTCCTTATTCTGAACGCACATTTATTCGGATTTTTGTTAAAAGTCACGTCCAACCCCATAAGAACAAAATATAAGAACGCGGCTTTATTTACTGTTTTTGTTATAAAAGCGCGATCAGCATACGAACCTATATTCTTTTCGCTAACTAGAATTTTGATTTTTTCATGTAAACATAACCTTAAAATTAAGAGAAAATAAAAACAATATACGTACATATTTCGAAATAGTATTAAGAGGGTAAAGAGAAATTAAGATTATCCAACATGTCAAACAAGTCAGATATCTTAACATTCATTTTCTCAAAGAGACAGAGAGAGTTATTAAGGCCTATGGCATAGTTTAGGTACATAATCCAATATTTTCATGAAATGTTTTTTACCTCCCGCTACCCTTGGTGAGGGAGGTATAGGGGATCATGCTAAAAATCGCATATAGATATTTTGATAAATTACCACGTTTCAAGATCCACAGAATCCAACTTTAACATTTTCACAATGTGTATGTATGTGCATGTGTATATGTGTGTATGTGTGTGAGTATGGATCTTCTGGACACTAACTCAAATACTATCATTCGGATAATTTTGAAACTTACCTAATTTGGAAAGAAGCCATTAGATTTTGGTATAATCAGATAACCGGAAATCGCATTTTACTTGAAGCTCAAAATAGTTTTTCTTCCAAAAATACCTCTAAATGTCATTTTTTCGCGATTTATGTTATCATAAAATTAAAGATTATTGAATTTTCTGCAAGCATGCATTAATAATGTTTCTATATATTTTATAGATAAATTAATAAAATAAATAATTTTATAAATACCGGAGACTATGTTTTAAAGATAAACATAATTTCTTAGTTACACAGTTCATATTTCAAATGTATGTAACTGTCAGATAAATGTCACTGTCAAAATAATGATCATTTCAAATTAATAACAGTAACGTTTTAAAAATAAAATTGTAAATAGAACAATAGTTATATGGAAAGGAACGTAATATACATAGTTTCCAGCATTAGTAAATATACAGGTATGTATTTAAATAAAAAAATAATAAATATATCATCACGGCATATTACAGTGTGCTAATTTGCTTTGTACACAGATTTCGGTAATGATGATGACATATTTGTACCGTGCAGGCGTTTACTAAGCGTCGCCTCATGGGCAATCATTTCTGGCGTGGAGAGTGCACCGCAGGGGTCAATTTTGTGCCATTTAAAATTCGAAATATTTGGCGTTGGTGGGGATTGAATCCGGTTCCCCAGATTCGCGAGTAGACACTCAGGCACGCGGCCACGAGACCCCATAGGTATATCTATTTAAATTAATTAAATGGGGGGAGGTATTGTGTTGATCACATCAGATTTTTTAAAAAAAAAAATTCAAAATATAAATAACTTACAGTTTGCTGCAGCTCCAACTTAAAACAGGTAGTAAAATAAATTCCAGTATCAAAAATTTGGAATAAAGTAGAAATCTCAGAATTTTGACACCAGATGGCATAATTCGAAATTATAACAATGATTAATTTTTATTCAAAAAATATTTTTGTTTTAGGGTTTCTGCCTAAGCAAATAAAAGAGTGGATGTAAATATTGCAATGTCCCTATCGAGGTCCCTTTCATATACTACAGGGTGTTAAAAAATGGGGAAAAATTGAGTGTATATTCGATGTGCTGATGCTCAATCAAAATTATTAATTATCTGTTGCGTGATTAGATATTTCATTATTTTTAATAAAAAATATCATGTCGGCAGTGGCGCACTAAAATATAATTAAATGAAAAATAAGAAATAATTTTTCGAATTTTGGAAAAATTATTTTTGATTGAGAAACATTACATCGAAATGTATATACCCTCAATTTTTTATCCTTTTTTTAACACTTTATAAATATTTATACTTTTTGATGAGGGAAGAAAAAATAGTCGGAATACAGTCTAAAGATGTTTAATTTTGATTTTAAACCAACGTTTCGATCATACAATGATCATCTTCAGGGTTACTACAAATAATAAATTACACGATAAAGAAGAACATGGTACAAACAAAAAACTATCAATACATTATAATTATACTTACAATCAAGTCAGAAATTAAAAAGTTTTAGTAATAAACCGTTAACAAACATGGATTAATATTTTATGTGAAAAACACAACGTTAAAAAATAATAATTATAACGGAACAGAAGTGAAATACAATTTTAGAAAACAATTTTATGAAACTACAGAAAATTTTGGAATTGTACTTAATTTAAGCTATGGGAAAAGACGTCACAACCAATCACGAAGCAACACATTGTATTTTTAAAAAAGTTCCCTCATCCAACTTCCAGTCGATTATCGTTACTCCAACTTTATACTTTTTACCTATCCAACGCTTTTATTTACCGAAGCAGAAAGCCTAAAAAAATATTTTATGTAATACATTTTAATAAAAAATTTAGTTGTTTTCGTTTGCGCCACTCACTCGGAGCGGCCGTACTCCGTGCTGTGTACGTAAGAAGGTACGCAAAAAGCGGCCATGCTTGTTCGCCAAACGGACCAGCGTGGCCGTAATGCAGCCGAGTATAATTTTTCATAATATATAATGACTTCAACTCTTAAAAATTGCATGGCATAAAACATAAAAAATATGAACTACATCAAAAATAGTGAAAACGATCACCTGTTTACTTTTATTTTTGTATCAGATTTCTGTTATTCATATGTTTACGAGTATAACATCATAACACAATTTTTCAACTGACAAGATATGTTAAAAGCATGTACTTAAAAGAAAAATAAGAAAGAGATCAAGTGAAATATCTTTTGTTCGTCTTGTATACATTTATCACATCAGCAAAAAAAAAAAAAACATTCTATAAAGGAATATTTTGCAAGCTCTTATGATGCAAAGAGCAAACAATAGACTTGTACGTCCGATATTGGACAAGAGAATAAGAATAAAATGTATTGACAGAGTACAAGTATTATAGTTCACATTTTAAGCCTGTGACATATTCTGAACTTATTTTTGTAGGTTTATTTATGAGTCTGATAATATAGTAATGTTGGTTTAAATCTTGAAACATGTTGTAGATTTCTTGTTTCCACTTCGATGAGTTTGAAATCTATGAGTGCTTATACTATTTTTAAGTTGGAAATAGTTTTTATTGGAAACTTTTGAACACAATTTTCCACTTTTACATACGTACATATTCCAATTTTAATATTTGAAGTAGCAAGAATGAACTATAAATTTAAAATACAGCAATCTAAAATTTCCAACCAAATAATTTTTGTGAATTTGAAAGAGAAGTATTTAAAATATGTGTGTTCGATCATCAAACAAATTTTAATATACATACAAAATGCATGTATAATATTTAACTATTTAAAAGCACATTTTCATATTTCATACATGCAAAAATATCCGAATAAACCATTTTAGAAACCATATATTCATATATTTGAAGGCCTGAAGCGTTGTCCATTTAGGACCCCCTTTCAAAAAATCTGCTGTGACCATCACAACACCTCTTGCGCCCTCTTGTGGTATATATAAGTATTGTATTAAACATTTCTTGTGCACACAAAAAATTCTAATTACACCTAATCTTTATATTTACGTATTTTTATAATTTTAAATTCATTCAACGAGCAAGTTTTCTCCATTTCTTCTAAATGTTCGAGGTTTTTCCAATTCATTAACGGCATTGGCGTTATTTCTGAAGGGTTCATGTAAAATACCTATAATTTTAAATATATAATTAATACAATAAGAAATACTAAATATCGTAACCAGAAAAAGCTTGCAATACTATCTCTGAATTTTTGACACTGACATTAGTGACATTTATCTGTCAATTGCAGACATTTTAATTTCTCAAGTAGTTACCATGGAGATGTTTGGGCCGTGAGCAGGCTGTGAGATTTAAAACAACAGATTGTTTTATAAATTATATATCTATATCTTTAAATCTATAGAAGGTATAATAACAATTTTAAACGTGTCGGGTAGAGAATTTTGTTTTTACTTCCTTGTACGTAAGTAAAGGAAGTATTGTAATCGCGAAAAATTTCGGTTTTCAGATTTCAGCGGAAATATCCATTTTGATCATCCCTGAATCCATTTTGACTAATTTCGTCGTGACGTCTGTACGTACGTACGTCCGTTAATATTTGTAATAACATAAATATTCAAAAAATAATATTTAGAAGATTTTTGTTAAAATAATACTACTACTAGTACTATTTACTCTTCCCATAATTGTTAGATTGAGGAATCCGTAGTTATACAGGTCTTTAATCTTATAGAATTTCAGAAATCGTGCCTCCAACAACCTGATTCCAATACCGTGAGGTAAAAATTAATTACGGTGTTATTATATTTCTTGTTCAATAATGGTGATTTACAAAAATACCCGTAGATATTTATAACAAAAACATTTTAATTATGACTGAAACAAAATTCTTTAGCACTAAGGATTTGACATTTTGTTAACGGTTTTTCTTTGGACTAAAATTGTTTATAACAAAATCAAAATAAGTAAATTTTTCTAGGAATTAGAACGGATATTCAAAATTTCTAGTGCATATTAATTTTGATTATACTCCTGTATACTGTAAACGTTTACAATGAAAGCAGGAAATTCAGTGATTGTTAGCATTCATTAGTACATGTTGGCAATTACTAATTGCACTAGTAATTGGGATAACTTTAAAACAAACCTTAACATTTACTAGTGAATCGTTTGGTTTATACAACTTTTCGTAAGGAATAAGAAAAAAGACATAAAATATAAATGTGCACTCATACAGAGTGTACAACGAAAACTGAAACATAGGCGTTTAACATGGGGAATCTGTTTTTCCGTACGCATTGCTCCCCTAATTATTTTAGACAAAAAGTTTCAAATGGATGTTGTAAAACAAAAATTTCTACATCCAAATCAATAAAAAAAATTCATTTTGGCTACTTCATAACAGCAGAAATAAAATTTGAAAATTCACGGAATTACAATTTAATAGTATTAGCCATGGCATTAGAAACAAGAGACGAACAAAAGCGTAACGTTTTTTACGTCAAATTATTAGTATTTTTTCGAGATTTGTTATTATAAAAATTAAAGTTTTTTAAATTTTCTACAGGTTTACGTTAATACTATTTGTACAAATTTTAAGGATAAAATTCTAAAATTATCTATAATTTTAATCCCGGAGCCTACGCTTTAAACACAACTCCATGGTTGTGCAGATCTCAAATCATCTCAAATGTATGTAAATGACAGATATATGTCACTGTTAACAAGCTTATCATTTCAAATAATAATAGTAACATTTTAAAAAGAAAATAGTAAATGGAACAATAATTATATGGAAAGGAACTTAATACAGTTTCCAGCATAAGTAAGATAATTAAAATATATAATATATCATCACGGCATATTACCCATTGCTGGGTGAGCCAATCTGCTTTGTGCACAGATGTCAGTAATAATGAAGACATATTTGTCATATCGTCACTTCACGCAAATCTGGGGAACCGGGTTCGATTCCGATCGACGCCAAATATTTTAGAATTTTAAATGGCACAAAATTTACCCACGCCAACAATGAATATAGGTAAGTATATAAATAAATAAAATAAATATATCATCACGGTATATTACCCATTGCTGGGTCTGCCAATCTGCTTTGTACATAGATTTCGGTAAGGATGATGACATATTTGTACCGTGCGGGCGTTTACCAGGTGTCACCTCACGAGCACTTATTCCTGGCGTGGAGAGTGCACCACAGGTAAATTTTATGCCATTTAAAATTTGAAATATTTGGCGTCGGTCGGGATAGAACCCGGTATTTAAATTTAATTTAATTTTAAGTATTTACATGAAAAAAAAAATAAATTAAACGAGAGGTATTGTGTTGACCACATCAGATTTTTTAGTATTATTTTTATGCATATTCTGCTACAATGTAGGTCATCTCTATCAGAAAATAAGTTATAGGTACATATTTCCATACTGTTCCAATATTTACTTGCTATGTTGTACGTTCGAGTAACGCGTAAAAAATTCGAAATATACAGAGAAAAATCTATTTTGTTTGGCAGGTGTTGTATTGTGTTAACAAGTGAGAAATTAAGAAAACAAAACTTGGGATATTTATTGCGCGGTACAGTGACAGGCACAGGTAAATTCAATTTAAATTTCAATTCAGCCGAAGAAAAATTACTGTCATGTTCGAAATTCAATCTTGGGAATATTAAGCCGATGAAAAATGCACAACAGGCACAGGACACAGGATATGAGAGTCGAGAGTGCAACCTGGAGTCATAGTCATGTGCAGCTGCCTCGCGCAAAAACTAACTTGGCAGAACCAAATCAAAATTTTGTCAGAAGAAATGAACGAGTTTCCAACTGATAACTGCAGGAGCAGCGTGCCTTTATCAGATTCATATGTAGAAGTGGAAGTTCACCGGGTCTTTTTAAGATTTATTTTTAGTTTGAATGTATACCGAACTTCAGTGTTCGTTAGTGTTATCGAAAAACTTGTAAACTTAAACATACAACTCATACAAATGTACAGCTCGGCAGGGACACCTCAATAACAAAGAAAATAAACTTTGCAACAAACGACAATAGTAGTTACGTATCTAGAAATATTTCAGGATATAATTATAAATATGGAAAAGTCGAGGGAACAGTAACACGTAAAAATATTGTTGGAGCATTGAAATTTATTTATAAAAATGTATTACAATATTAAAAGCATAAAATTTATAGGTATTCTTAAAATGAAATTACATTAATACAATCTTATGGTCGTTGAAATCAACCGATTTACATCACTAGAAAGTTACTATTTTTTTTAGATAATTAATACGAGAGTGAATCGTTTTATGTTGTGATTGTTGCCTTTAGTGCGAGTACCTAAAAGTAAAATAATATGCTTGATTACAACAAAGAAAATTTGATTACAATAATGAAAATAACTAATTATGGGAAAGAGAGATTATAATTATTATCACAATATATTGTAAAAATTAGGATTTGTTTTCGCTTTTAATTTCTTTCATATATAGTCCCAGAAAATATTTCGCATAGGGGCCCAAGAGTTCTATGTAGTTATGCTACTGTACTGTACCTCTTTAGATACGTATACAGGGTGTTTCCTTTAAAACAACCAATACTTTTTTTGGATGAACTAATAACTTTAGAGAAAAATTTTGCATAAAAAAATGATAAAGAAGAGGGGCATGTTTTAACAGTAGTAACAAATCGAAAATTCAACCAGTGGTTCTCAAATGATAGAACATTTTTTTTTAAATGGTATCCCTTATAAATTTTTAGTTCATTAGATAGAGATTTTTTTTCTGGTTTCAACGATATAAATATTGTATTGGGTTGTATAAAAAATATTTCAAGTAAAATGACATTATCATCAAGAATAATATTCGTGCATTTTATGGAATTAAAATCGAAACAGGTTTGAATACTCTCACTAACTCAAAGAAAAAACTTGCTCTCATTGAAAACAGACTATTTTTCCTATACAAATGTAAATTCTATAACATTATAAGGCTTTATATTACCAAATATGTTTAGAAACTTATTTTAAAACATTTATAGACCATTATACCAAAAGGCTGAAGATGGGTGAAATTGTTCCCCGAAACGTCCCACTAATAAATAAGATATTCATCAAAATCTAATTGTTTGAATTCCATTCCTCAAAGAACGCCAAAGAAAGTAAATTTTCCAAAAACATCCAACCTTGAGGAATATCCAGTCTTCTCTCTTCAACATTAAAAATTTAAAATAATGTAATATAAAATGGCTTTACTACTAGTATAACCTAGGCAACAAACGAATCTATACTTTTGTATTGCATAGCCTATTTCCCATGGTTATAGCATAGCTGGCTGATTTATAAGAATTCATTTCTTTATAATTCTTTAACTATAAATCCATTAATTGAATATGAAATATAAAATGCAATCAATTCGTATAGATAAGAATATTATTTAATATTTATAATAACATTAAAGTCAAAAAATTATATTTAACAGCCTTTTTTGAAGAAAAACTGTTAAAATCTTCAAATGAGGGTACTTGCGATTGACCAATTATAACCAAAATCTAATTAAGTCTGCATATAGATGTAAGGAAGGGGAATACGTAAAAATTGTAATTTTTGGAATTATAGTATTGAGAATATAATTTCTTAGTCACGTGACATGTTTTCCGCCAATCAACATTCAGAATCTCCCTAGCTACGCGTTTATCACGGCGATGATAAAAACAAGGAAATTATCACCGTATTTATAGTCGTTACTAAGGGATTTGTTTTCTTTATTTACAGTTAATTTTAAGTATAAAAATAAATAATAACAATATTTCAAACTCCGAAATATTAAAAAAAACTCGTAAGTACCATGTTTTAATACAATATGAATATGTATATCAAAAGTTAGGTTACATTGCAAAAATTCGTTATATTCTCTCATTAAATATAAGCTCGTGATATGATTAATAATCGAAGATATTGCTCGTGAAACCGAAGCAGCACATTTCAACTCGTCCTTCGGACTCGTGAAATCTGCCGCTCGGTTTCACTCGAGAATATCATCGATTATAATCATATCACTTGTTATATTACGTATGAAAATATCGCGGCCGAAACTATAGTCACAAACACGTACACATACACATACACACACACACACACACACACACACACACACACACACACTCACATATATACAGACAACATCGTAAAAATAGTAAACTCGTATTGTAGGGACCTTAAAAGGTGCTTATTCATTGAAAATTCACCACCGAAGTTTTTGAACAAAGACAATACCTTCCTTACGTAGAGGTAACGGAAGGTAAAAAGAAAATGAACTAAAATGAAAGTAAATCGTTATAGTGCATGCAAATGCATGCATTTACTATTTTTACACACTAACTGCAACTTCCACAATGTGACTAATAGTAGCCTTATTAATAACACATATTATATTTCTCTCTGTATGTTTTGTGTCATAGTTCGGTTACCTTATCTCCTTTGTTTCCCGTGTTGCGTTCTACTTTACTAAAAACAATCATATCACATAACCCCATCCAAAAAACAACAGCGTGTGAGAAATGAGTGGACCGTCTCGCCTTGCCATCAAGTTGGTAATCCGGTGATTAGGAATGCTGTTCCGTCAACATTAGTTAACGACGGTGGGTTTGGGTTGGTAATTTGACGTGAGAATGAATTCCCCCGCATGTTAAAGTGTGGAACACGGATGCGGACGGAGTTATATTTCAACAATCGGTTAGCGCTAGCACCTGTCTGCACGTGGCGCATGCGCACTCGCTCTGATTAACGACCCACTAACACGAACATGAGATGAAGATGACACTGATGGAGAGAAGAACAAGATGAAGAATTACAACAAATAGGAAAACAAACATAGATATTGAAAAATGGAATTTCTAACGTGAAATATGTACTGAGTATCGTTTCAGTTAAGAATGGAGTGGGGGCGCTTGAGAGCCGATTTTTATTATATACATAAAATAAAGAATAAAAGTTACAATCCCCGCGGATTTTTGAATAATGATTTACAATTAATTTGACAACTTTGCCATTTTTTACCTCCCGCTACCCTTGGTAAGGGAGGTATAGGGATCGTGCTAAAAATCGCATATCGACATTTTGGTAAATGACCACGTTTTAAGGTCCCTATCTAATTTTAACATTTGCACGATGATGTCTGTGTGTATGTATGTATGTATGTATGTATGTATGTATGTAAATATGTATGTATTTATGTATGTGTTATGTGTGTGTGTGTGTGTGTGTGTGTGTGTGTGTGTGTGCGTGCGTATGTGTGTGTGTGTGTGTGGATCCTCTTTACGCTTTAACTCAAATACTATCATTCAGAAAATCATGTATTTCTAGCTTATTCTAATATGGAAAAAAAACCAGTAGATTTTGGTGGTAATCGGATAACCGGAAATGGCAGTTTACTTGAAGCTCAAGATGGTTTTTCTTCAAAAAATACCTTGAAATGTATTTTTTTCGCAATTTGTCATTATAAAAATTAAAGTTTTTTAAATTTTCTACAGGTTTGCGTTAATACTTTTTCTATATATTTTATGGATAAATTTATAAAGTATTATAAAAAAATTTATCTCGTAGCTTATGCTTTAAATACATCTCCATGGTTACATAGTTCAGCTAAAATGTATGTAACTAAAAGATAAATGTCACTGTCAAAAAAAAAATCATTTCACATTAATAATAGTAACGTTTTAAAAGGAAAATTGTAAATAGTACAATAGTTTTATGGAAAGGAACTTAGTATACATAATTTCTAGCATTAGTAAATATGCTGGTATGTATTTAAATATCCATTGCTGGGTGTGCTAATCTGATTTGTACACAAATTTCGGTAATGATAATGATATATTTGTATTGTGCGGGCGTTTATCACAAGGGTTAATTTTATGCCATTTAAAATTCGAATTATTTGGCGTTGATCGGGATCGAATCGGATTCTCCAGATTCGAGACCAGAGACCAGATATCAGGCACGCGGCAACAAGACCCTGTAGGTAAATGGCGGGAGGTATTGTGTTTGTCATCAGATTTTTTAAATCAGAAATTCCAAAAAGATTTCTGAAAGCTTTTGAGACGTGAAAGGAAAAATGGTAAACTGTAAAATAGTAATAATAAATGTAGATAGGAAAGAGAAAACAACGAGAGGTAAATAAAACTAATAAAAAGAATTGAATGTTCAGAATAAAATGACGAGCGTTGCCAAAGTGAAAAGAAACTTGTCAAACTTCCAACGGAAGTACGCGTATTCTATTTTTTTATAACTTCTTCTGGTTAATAATTAATCATAATTATACGTAAAATTTCTGGAATATGTTAGAAGATGCATCTAATTAGTAGTGGGACATCTGTTTACTAGTTGTCATGATTGGAACGTCAGTCTGAATATCATGTAATAACCAACCGCAGAAATAAAACTAAAATGCAAGTTGGCGCTCCATCACAAATCTATATTGCGCTAATGGACCATGTGCAACCGCTTCCGGTAATATGTAATTATAGATAGATATTTTTAAAGCACCAAATTTAACCCGTGATGGAGTGCGAGCGGTAACCCCATCGGGCACAGGCTGTTTGATTAATATGTTGTGCTTTGTCGCCCAATTAAGACGGGGAGATCAAAATACGCACAGTGGGCTTGGTATAGTTGTAGTGAAATAAGTTATACATAATTAAGTTTGTGTACCAGAACTCAAACATATCATCAGAAAATATAGCAAAGAAATACTTGTAAATCAATATTTTGACATGGTTTCTTCAGAGTTCCGATTGGAATAGTATTGAATATTGAATATCTTCAAAGAAAAAAATATGTGGCCATCACAATACCTCTCGCCCTTTCCATTGTGGAATATGTAAATAAGTATTGTATTGTATAAAAATTTGTTTTTGACTGCTATCCAAATGTTTTTTTAATTCCACATCATCCCCATCCAGTCACGAAGTTTTCCAGCCAATTGTATTTAACATTTCTAATTACATCTAATTTTTATATTTAGATATTTTTTATTTTCTGTAGTAAAACTATAACTTTAAATATATAATTAATAATACAATAAGAAATATTAAATATCGTTCCCAGAAATAGTCGTCAGTACTATCTCTGAATTTTTGACACTGACATTAGTGACATTTATCTGTCAATTACAAACATTTTAATTTTTCAACTGGTTACCATGGAGATGTTGGGCTGTGAGATTTACTACAACAGATTATTTTATAGATTATATTTCTATATCTTTAAATCTATAGAAGATACAATAAAAAAATTAAATGCGTCGGATAGAGAATTTTATGTTTTTTAATATTTGTAATAATATAAAAATTCAAAAAATAATATTTAGAAGATTTTTGTTAAAATACTACTCCTTCAAGTTGTCCATTTGTTACCAGAAGCTATTCAACTCTTCCCATTACTGTTTGATTGAGGAATCCGTAGTTACACAGGTCTTTAGTCTTATAGAATTTCTTCTTGTTATATTATACATAAATATAAAACATACAAGTGTCAATACTCAAAAACAAGCGTCAAAATCTATACATAACTATAGTGAAAATGATTAGGTAGAAGACGCACGTCATTGATCTGAAAAAATCTTATAAAAAGAAATATAACTTGTAGAAATTATTAGTTGTTATTTATTTTTTAAAAAAGAAGAAAATATATTAATATTAAAGAAACGTATATTTTAATGAACTTACAATTATTTCTAAGTAAATCCTTATTCCTTTTATGGAGTATAAAATTATTTGACACAACATGGTCATTCTCAGTAGTGCCAACGTATGGAACGAAAATAAACTACAATTATTTGAAATAATTTTATATTCAGCAAAAGGACTAACGATTGACTTAGAATAATTGTAAATATCATTAATATATACATTAATATAGTACTTATATTCTTTTTCTTTTAAAAATAAATAATACCCAATAATTTCTACAAGTTATATTTCATTTTATAAGGTTTTTCAGGTTGATGATGTGCGTCTTCTGCTTATTCATTTTCACTATACTAGATTTTTGCAATATACGAGTATAAATATAAACATCAAGAAGCTTGTATAGAAATATTTGAGTGTAAATTGTAAAAGATACAATAAGAAATAAAACTATGTATAATATACTTGCAACCATATATTAAACTTATTGAAGAGAAGCACATTGCTTAGCAGAGCCGTCTGAGTACGATGTCTGAAGTGCAGCTAATAAAACTGATCTATTAGGCAGGCGAAGATAAAAGAAAAAAGAGACTTGATTACAGTTTTTGTAAAACCTAATTGTACAGTATCGTATTGCTGAGTATGCGTGCGGTATAACTAGTTTTACAAATATCTTTATTTTAAATTGAAGTAAGTTCATTTCTGTTTTATGCTTTCCTTGTCAAAAATATACTCAGAACTTAATACATTAAAGCCATATTTAATAACTATTGGGAGTATATTTTTGTAAATTAGGGAGCCGAAATAGCTATTTGTGTATTAAAAGCGCAAAATAGGACATTGTCGATATGTCGATTGAGAGGTTGTTGTCGCGCTCCTGCGTCGCGCGGCGTTCCCTCGAAATCGACAATGTCCATTTGCGCTCGAAACACACACAAGATTTTTTCTACAGTCGCAACAGTGGGGTCCTCCACCATAAAAAAAAATGTACACTTTGTACGTACACTACTACTCAATTAATAAGGATTAATATAAAGAAAAAACGTCTTTTATAATTAATTTTAATTTATCGTTATTTCCTATTCTTATTGACCTATTACTTCAATCTAATCTAAACATTTTATACTTTCTTTTTTTAAAATGAATGCCCTATTTTATTTTCACAATACTGTGGCTTTTTTTTTTTTTTGGTTATGTAATATACCGACAGAGCAGTTATGTCAGATTTATTTGTAAAGGTGGTAAATGTGTCACTACAGTGACTAAACGTTTCCATCAAGAATGTAGACAAGTGACATTTCTCTACATTCTATAGATAGAAATTTGGACATCGAGCGTTTTTTTACCTTCCGTCACCTTTAGTCAAAAAATTCAATGATGAGTTTTTACTGAATAAGCATGTTTTAGGGTCCCTATAATACGATTTTACCATTTTTACGATGATGTCTGTATGTATGTGTGTCTATGTGTGTGTGTGTGTGTGTGTGTGTGTGTGTGTGTGTGTGTGTGTGTGTGTGTGTGTGTGTTTGTGTGTGTGTGTGTTTGTGTGTGTGTGTGTCTGTGTGACAAAAGTTCCGGATCCCATAACTTCAATACCACGATTCCAAAAATTATTTTTTCGTATTCCTCAAGTTTACGTCCAGAAGAACAAGTGATTAGATTTTGGTTATAATTGGTGAACCGGAAATAGCCACATTTGAAGATTTAACACTTAAATTTGATTTATTGACATTTAATATTATTATAACTTAGAGAATATATTATTCTCTATCCGATTTGATTACATTTTATACTTCATATTCAATAGATACAGAGTTAAAGAATTTTAAAGAAATTAAATTTTATAATTCAGCCAGCTATGCTAAACTTGGAAACTGCTAACATATTCATATAATTCAAATTGACAGATGTCAGTATGAGTAAAAAGTAAATTAATGTGGCAGAGATGAGGAAGTTGAAGTAGATGTTGGGGAACACACGGAAAGATACGGTAATAAAATAACTCTAGTGTTACAATTTTCTAGAAAGATACAAGAAAGACAATTACATTGGTTTGAACATGTCATGAGGAGAAATGAATAATTATATTTGAACAAGAATGAGTAGTTTAGTAATGGGAGGTTGAAGAAGCAGAGGCAGACCAAAGATAAGATGGAAGGACTGTATTGCGGAAGACTTGAGAGAAAAAGAACCGAATGAGAACGGCACGCAAAAATATCGACCCCTAACGAATGGGAAAAGCTAAAGAGGAAGATGTCAGTTGCAATTTGAATAGTTTGTTTATGAAATAATTTTACTGGAAATTTAGAATCTTTTGCAAGAAAAATTATGTATGGAATTTATACATTATACACAGGATTGACGGAAGGTATTGTGCTGTCCACAACAGATTTTCTATTTTGTCGCGCTAGAGCGGCAAAGTGACATTTTGCGTTGACAAAAGAGAGCGGAAATGGCTACTTTCTACGTAGACTGAAGAAAAAATATTTTAAGATGTTTATAGCACTGTGAATAGTAAAAACTTAAAAACTACTGCCCTACTTCTTACGGTAGAAGAGTTACCGATTAAATATAAATTAAAAGTACCAAATTTAAACCATGATTGAAAGCATCTCGCTCGCGATTGCTGTACCCCCATCGGGTACAAGCTGCTAGCTGCTTGATTAATATGTTGTGCTTTGGCGGCCAATTAAGACGGAGGAGATCAAAATATCAGATTGATTTCCACGTCTTTGTGATTTATTGGCTCTGGAGAACTGATCCCAATGTTCGACACGTCCGCGGGATATATTGTTGGGTTTATTGAATTCCTGTTTTAATTTCGGAGAAAATATCGTCCGCAGCATTCTGTCACTGAGTACATATTGAAGTTCGGATTTTTTGTCGGAAATTCTTCATGAGTGAAATATTATATATTAAAATTGTTTCTATACCTTGATATATAAATAAGTTTTTGATGTATAACTTACTATATGCTCTAGTTATTACACAACACTAATTGTGTTATACTGACTCAGAATATTTATTGTGTCTATTAATTTTCGATGTTATTATTATTACTTTGTATTTAAAATGACATGTCTTTGAAGTGAAATACATGCTGAAACTATTTGTAAATTAATGCTAAATATAACACAAACAATGTATGATTTTACTAACAGAGTATAATTGCATTTCTGATTATTCATCGTAATTTTATGTTTCACAATAAATTTAGTAATTAAATTTCAAAGTATCTTAAATTTAAAACTTATACGAGGATGACGGTAGAATTATTGAGAATAAATAAGACATATGGTTCTTCATATTTTTTAGAATTTTATTTTAAACAATAATACATTTCACCATCCTTTCCTTCTACTTTTTAAAAGCTCCGAAACAATTTTCTTTTGGAATATTTCAAACAAAATTTTTGGAGACTTAAAAACTACCAAAGATGTCAAGCTCATTACTAGGGGACTTAAAAACTGTCAAAATTATTTCAGATTGATTTAAAACTATCAAATTATGATTTCTAAAATGCTCTCTGGTTAATTACATATTTTCACTCTCAATAACACATTAAAAAAATCTAATGTGGCCACCACATTACCCTCCGTCAGTTCTATGTATTTTGTATAAATTCCACACAGAAAGTTTCTTGCAAAATATTTTATATTTCCAGTACATTACCGTTCCTTAGTTCTATGTATTTTGTACAAATTTATTACGTGAATTATACCTGACATTGACATCTGTCAATCAGAATTATCTTAATATAGTAAATGTTTTCATGGTTATAGCATAGCTGACTGATTTATAAAATTTAACTTCTTTATAAATTCTTAACTCCATATCCATTGATTCTGAAGTATAAAATGCAATCAAACTGTATAGAAAATATAATATTCTTTAATATTTATAATAACATAAAATGTCAAAAAATTATATTTACCTGCGTTTTTTCAAGAAAAACTGTTAAAATCTTCAAATAAGGATACTTCCGGTTGACCATTTATAACCAAAATTTTATCACTTCTTTTTTTGATTTAAATTTGAGGAATATGAAAAAAATTATAATTTTTGGAATTATGGAACACACACACATACATACAGATATCATCGTAAAAATAGTATAATCGTATTCTAGGAACTCTAAAACGTGCTTATTTATTAAAAACTCACCATCGAATATCTTGATCAAAAACAATACCTTCCTTTACCTATAGGTGATGTAAGGTAAAAATAAGCTAAACCAATAAATTGGTTATAAAAATTCATCTGTATCATAACGATAATCTGTATCGAAATGAAAATCTTTATTATAATGACTGTAATTCAAGTATAGATGACATATACTTAATAAGTATATTAAAAAAATTAACTATTATATATCTATTTTCACAAGTGTTGAAATAGATTAATTTATGGGACTCCATTTATTAACGAACTCTACAGTTTGAGAACATATACGTCACAGAATATTAAAAAAAAAAATTACGGCATCACGAATAGCAATGAAGACTTTCTAAAATTACATATCGCTTTCAATTTAGATGAAGTTTCATAAAAAAATAGTGGAGGACCCCGTTTCTTAAAAAAACATGAATGTCTCAATTCACTACTACCCCAAAATATAACCTCTCTAACTTTTCTTAGTCCTTACGCCCCCATATGTAATTTATAGGATTTACAAATGCGTAGCCCTGTGTAACCCTGCACACGTGACGAGCGCTGAGAGCACCCTCCCCCACCTCCTTTCTAAGTGAGCCGCGACTCACGACCGGCGAATTAGGGGCACAGGGAGCTGTTAAGTATTTATACGCCAGAGGAAAAATGATACTTTTAAAACTTGTAAATCGCTCCTTGTTACAAGGCTTTGTTTTGCCAGGCCTTGAATTATTTTACATAATTTTGCATTTTTTGTAAGAAGTTTTCAGGGTGAGTAAATTAAAATTAAAATTTTGTGAAAGAAGCTGAGTTTAAGATTAAAATTAGAGGAAAAAAGGAGGTAGATTTATACAGTTGTTGCATTTTTAAATGTACTTAACTTGGACAAGAATGTCATTATTAACATCTCATTAAAAGTTTCTATAAATAAAGATATTTTCTTGCATTCTAAATGAGGCAGCTTTGTTTCTTGCACATATTTCAATAGATGACAAACATAATTCAATTGAAATAGTATTTTTTTTGCAATCGCCTAGAAAATGCCATGGCGATCAGTGATTTATTTATTCTTTTTTTTAGGACCCAACATGAGCTGAAAGTGTTTTTACTTGGCTCACAAACTTTTAAGGCTTTGCCTAGAATATGCTTGATCACCTAGTAAAGTATCACTTTCAGGTCTTGTTACGTAAATTATTATTACATTACAAGCCAGGTAAAACGGTTTTTATTGCTAAAAGGAGGAAATGACAGACCAGCCTGTCACCTTCTATGTTTCAGCAAAACAGTTATCTAGCGTGTATGTATTTGGAGTGGAAGTTGAATTTAAACGTGAGAGTGAAAGCATTGAAGATGATTATCGGAATTGTTTCCATTCAGTGATCAAATACCTGCATAAACATGTCTAACACAGAAGAAAAATCATGAAGACATGGAAAATACTTTGGGATCATCTTTTAAGTCACGCACAATGTTAAAAAAGTGGGCAACTGAATTTAGAAATTGATGGGAAAGCGTTGAAGATTTCCCTCGCAGTGGAAGGTCTACCACTATTACCATTGAAGAAAACATCAATTTGATTTACGATATGCTTATGGTAGATGGCGAATCAAGGTTCCAGAAATGGTAGAAACTGTGGGTATCTCCTATTAACGGGTTCAAAACATTTTCACCAATGAGTCAGGCATGACAAAAATTTCTGTGAGTTGTGGAGTCCAGTCTGACGGTTAATCAGATACGTTTTCGTTCTCAGATGTTGTCAAATTTGCTGCTCTGTTATGGAACTGATACTGACTACATTTATCTCGTAGTGACATAAACCGCTTAAAAATCTAGTGACATAACTATAGTTTGTTTATATCGTACGTTTCAAAGTGACTACAGGATAATTTGCGTTTATCCACTGCTGTTAAACAAGGACAGACAATTATTTTGGTACATAACTATAATAATAATAATAATAATAATAATAATAATAATAATAATAATAAAACGCTCACGATCTTGAATCTAACAGATTTTAGAAGTCTCGAATATAGTAATACATATTTTTAATAAATATTTTCATGTTAAAAATAAATAAATTGAGGTTAATCCATAGCCATAATCGTTTATCTCGCAAAATTTCAAGTCAGTTAGTTAACCTAACCCAATATTTCAGTGACTTCACTTAGGCGTGTTATTGAGTCGTTTGTCGGTTGTCGTTTATTATAAATCGTTTGACGTTAGCAGCACACGAGATTCCTCTACAATAGTCGCAAGAGTCGTAAGGTCTCGTAGCAAACTTACTTTTAATTGAGGTTATGGATATATATCTCTTCCAATTTATTTTAATTTAATTGCAATATGGCTTCAAATAATAAAACTACGACGGCTGATGCAAAAGAAAAGACAAAAAACTTCATATTACCGCTGATATTGAGTAAAATTTTCGTGGGTACAGAAATTTATTTTCATATTTATGAGAATGTCTTTACAACAATTTGATCACTTACATGATATTCTGAAACCACGGTTACAGAAAATATTCGTAGAAAACCTTTGCCAATTGAAAATAGATTTGCTGGTATACACGTGGCCGTGTGCCTGAGTGTCTGGTCGCGAATCTAGGGGACCCGGGTTCGATCCCGACCGACGCCAAAAATTACATCGCATTTTAATGGCACAAAATTGACCCCTGTGGCGCTCTCTCCACGCCAGCAATGAGTGCCCGTGAGGTGACGCCTGGTAAGCGCCCGCACGGTACAAATATTCCATCATTACCGACATCTGTGTATGAAGCAGATTGGCACACCCAGCAATGGGTAATATGCCGTGATGACATATTTATTTATTCACTAAGGTTGGTTAATTTGAAACAAATTACTTCGTCTAATGTCATTTCGTCCAGTTTTACGTTACTGTCGTCTTGTTGTCGTAGAAATATGGGAAATGATCATCTTCCGTTCCGACAGCGACAAACGACTAACGACGGGCCCCTCTAGTGTTACGCATGCGATTTAAGACTTATTGTAGAACAGGCCTTAGTGTTAAACCGACCTGTTTATCTGCTTAACTCAAGCGGGTTAGCATTTAAATGGATAAACTAGTGCGAGATAAATGTGGTCATTGATATGTTTATGGAAAAAAATGTTATTACCGATGAAACATGGGTTCACCACAGAATCAAAGGAACAGTAGAAACAGTGGAAGCGTAGAGGTTCACCACCGTCCAAAATAGTAAATAGACACGTTAATTCAAAAATTGCAATTATTTCAAATTTTAGTGACTTAATGTTTACGGCCGACGTTTCGTAGTAGACGGTATTGGAGCAGCGTCAAAATTGCTGCGTTTTGCAGTAAAAACTAAAGTAGTGAAACGAACAAACTTATTATACTCTTATTCATAGATGATAACATTCTAGGGTTACTATATTTTGAAACGTCAAAACCGGGACACCATTTTTTTTTTTGTTAGAGTAATTATTACCTACATAATGTTAATAATTTATAGTAGGAAAGTATTTTATTGTTTCGCAAACAAATCCTCTTTCTGACGACATATTTTTTAAAGATTGGTTTGATTATTTTAAAAAACGAATTCTACAACTTATATCTATTGAAATATCTTTTTAAATATATTTTTTTTGGGAAAAAACACCTCATCATTTACTGCATCTTTACAATTATTATTGATCATTTCTACCGTTTACTTCCCCATATGATATGTAACACATACAATCTTAAAAAAATGCAATGTAACGCTGCTCGCGTGTGGCACCATGTTAATATTAAAAAAAATTATACTCGTATTAGAAAAAGAAATTGAAAAACCGGGACATATTGTGACCCGACCGGGACTGTCCCGGTCAAACCGGGACGTATGACAACCCTATAATATTCTAAATTGTGATTTAAAATTATACATGGCTTACAAACTGTAAAGTAAAATAGAAAGCAGTCAAGTTATGATTAAAATTTATATATCCATAACCTCGTCCATAAATTTAATTCGTTTCTAACCTATAAAATGTTACCATTTAAATCGTGCATAAATCCAGCTCTAAAGATCCTTTCCTTATACATTATATTTGAGATATGAAATCTATAAAATCACATTAAAATGAAATAGTATTAACCCTGCCTATAAAACAATCACCTTTCCCATTGACGGACGCCACTGGGCGTAGTTCCCTCCCTTTCCATTTCGGAGAGTGGCGCTGCAATAAAACTCAGCGGAGTGCGTTTATGTTTCCCGCCCTGCTAGGTGGAGGTGTTTCTGTTTCAACATTGTTTTTTTATTGTTTCTGGGACTGCGGTCCAGTATGCGATTACAGACTGCGGCTGAGACCTATACTTGAGGTTATGGTAGCAAAGGAAACTGTTTTCGAAGACGCAGAGAAAAGGCTTTTAACTCTGGAAATTTATGAGGCTTTTACACTTAAATTAATTGAGATTTTTACTTTGCAAAACGCAATTGTTGGAAAGTAAATAGAACGTTGATTTATCACACTTTTTGCAATAACAGTCGTATATCTTTACGACACTTTTAAAGAGATTTTTCACATAGTTGACCCATATTACCCACAATTATTATTACAAGAAGAAAATATAGTAGAGACCCTTTAATCAGAAATGCTAAATGTAAGGTTGTATTCGGATAAACGATTTGTTCGGATTATTTAATTTGTATGGATACGTGTAAATAACGTCAATTTAGAAAGTTTTTACATATTTATTATAGTAATTCAGAGAACAAATAACGGTGAAATTAAGAAAAAGAAGCAAAAATCATCATTATACCGGGTGACACTGAAAAAAATCTGATGTGGCCAGCACATAACCTCTCGCCGTATATTTTACCTGGCTGTATACATAAAGCAAAGAATATTTTTATAAATACAAATAATATATTCATATAAATCTATGACGTATAAACTTCTTTATTATTCAATAATAGCATGTCTCAACATGAAGATATTTTACCATAAATTATGTTACAATAAATTACAAAGTAGAGTTTACCATATATAAATATTAGGCTGGTAACTGCAATTTTCAATTCGAACAACGTTGTTTACTTTCTCTTCATATTCTTCTAGTAAAAACATTAATTTTGGGCGGTCTAAAATGTATATATGGATTGTGCATCTATTCTTACATATCTTCTTTTACATTTTATTTTTTCATACATGTTATATCTAAATAACACTAATTCCCTTTAATAAAGTGACGGATAGATTGCACTCCGATTATTCTTATATCGATGTGTAATTTTGTCAATATTTACAACTTACTTGAGAAGAATTTGATAGCTTTTTCGCAATTCAAAGTTACTCTAGTCTATAGTACTGGTGTACATTGTCCCATAATGTTTGAAACAAATTTAAGTCCTTCAACCTAGACTTGTCATCTCCATAATAGTCACAGATCAAGAACTAAGGGATTCTCCAAGTACATTTTTTTTTCATTACTCATTATTTCTGACACTGACATTTATCTGTCAGTTACAAATAATTTAAATTATCAACTATTTTTCATGGCATTCTTTCGGCTGTCAAATTTATTACAACAGATTATTTTATATATTATACTTCTTTTATCTCTAAATCTATGGAATATATAATAAAATATTTAAATGTATCAGATAGAGAATTTAATTTTCTTTAATATTACCACGAAAAATTTTCAAAAAATAATATTTAGAAGATTTTTTTTCAAGAATCTTCTACTTCCGGTTGTCCAATTGTTACCAAAACCTTTTCAGATCTTCCCATGAATGTCCGATTGGGAAAGACGTTGTTAAACAAATTTTAAGTCTTATAGTTTTTGAGTAACCGTCCTTCCAACATCCCACACACACACATCCACACACACACACACACACACACACACACAGACATCATCGTAAAAATGTTAAAATCGGATTGTAGGGACCTTAAAACGTGCTTATTCAATAAAATCTGGATATGCGATTTTTAGCATGAATCCAATACCTCTCTTAGCGAGAGGTAAAAAGGGGCAACTCAAAATACACACTATATATTTTTATATATTTGAAATCTACGTAAAATTATGAATTTAACTATATGTTTGAAGATAATTTTTATTGAAGAAATAAATAACAAAACCGTAAGAGAAAATTATGAATAATTAGGTAGGCTGTGCAAACAAATTTACAATTTTTGTATCAAAATATGGAATCTTACAGATTAATTATGCATCATTTTCCCTTGCGTTTTTTCTAATTATATTATTTGTATTTCTAAAAATATTCTTTTGCATACAGCCAGGTAAAATATACGGCAAGAGGTTATGTGCTGGTCATCTCAGATTTTTACCTCGCTAAAAGAGGTATTGCATTCATGCTAAAAATCGCATATCCAGATTTTATTGAATAAGCACGTTTTAAGGACCCCACAATCCGATTTTAACATTTTTACGATGATGTCTGTGTGTGTGTGTGTGTGTGTGTGTGTGTGTGTGTGTGTGTGTGTGTGTGTGTGTGTGGGATGTTGGAAGGACGATTACTCAAAAACTATAAGACTTTATATTTGTTTAATTACGTATTTCCCAATCGGCCATTCATGGAAAGATCTGAAAGGTTTTGGTAACAATTGGACAACCGGAAGTAGAAGATTCTTGAAAAAAAATCTTCTAAACATTATTTTTTGATAAATTTTCTTGGTAATATTAAAGAAAATTAAAATCTCTATCTGATACATTTAAATATTTTAATATATATTCTATAGATTTAGAGATAAAAGAAATATAATATATAAAATAATCTATTGTACTAAATTTTACAGCCGAAAGAATGCCATGGAAAATAGTTGAAAATTTAAATTGTTTATAACTGACAGATAAATGTCAGTGTCATAAATCCGGAGACATTACTGAAGACTTTTTTCTGGGAAGTACATACATTATATTATTTCTTAATGTATTAATAGTTAAATATTTAATATTTTAGGTATATTACACACACCCTTCAGAAATACTGTTACTCCCGACAATAAATTGTAAACATCTCGAAAAATTAGAAGAGTAGGACAAAATTTCTTCATAGAATGAAGTTAAATTTAAAAATCTAAATATAAGAAATAGATATAAGTAGAATTTTTGGTGTAGAGTGTAGGTATACAAAATATGTTAAATACATTAGGGCGCGAGCAGTCATGTGACTTTGTTAGCCTTGACAAGCAGATATGGGAGCCCATGTCAGAATGATAGCTAGTAATTATGTATATAGATGTCAAATATCATAATTTCTCATTCTAAATTTAGTGATTTTCCAATTCCATGTGGTTCATTTTCCTCCACAAGTAAATTCCACTCTAACTACGTGAATTTAGAAAATCTTGAAATTTTTAATGAAAAATTCTGACATTTGACATCTATGTACATAATTACTAATTATCATTCTGAAACGGGCTCCCACATCTGCTTGCCAAGGCCAGCAATGTAACATGACTTTTACTTATGTAACCAAAAAAAGGAAGTGGCGAGAGGTATTGTGCTGGACACAACAGATTTTTTTTTTAAACGTAGACGCCAGCCTTCTCAGATTGCCTTATGAAACTTGCTTTTTAATATACTTATTTATGGTTTTGATTAAAGTATACAAAATCGTTTATTAATGACTGATTTTGTATGAGAGTCCTTTTACGATAGCGAGACAATTTGGAACTAACTCGCGACCAGAGATAAGTCGTTCATTGGTTCGGTTCGAAAATTATCACCATTCCCCAACCGACCAGTTTGTTTAATATTCTCTTGCTATCGTAAATGGATTATAATAAACTACATTTGTATCTTCTTCGTTCGAGAAAATATTTTGACTTCTATCTGACGTGCCATATGTTTTTATTATTTTGAACTAGCGAGAAAAAGAAATATGTGTCGATATTTCATTTTAATTTAATTTTACACATTATAGTGTTCACGATTTTTTATGAGAATGCGTGAAACGAACATAGTGAAAATTCCTGACGTATCTACTTCATTTCGTTCTAAACACAACACACACGCGGCGTCAAGCACAAACTTTCAGATTGAGTCAGGACAAACGTTTTTTACAACAAAGTGTTTCCTATTGTTGTGCGCATGCGTCAGCAGTATGGGTTACGCCAATTTTTAATTGATAATTAGTAATATTAGAAAATAATTGCATTTTTTTTTATTTTATTATAGTCTATTTCCAACTAAAATGAAGACACACTTTAAAAAAGCGGAATGTTTAATGGGCCTATTGAATCACAGTTCGAAATGTATAACGGAACATTCTGTTGTTAATTTTGAGCGCGAACAGATGTGTATGTGCTTTTTACAAATTTTTGTAAGTGCGATATTTGTAAAACTAAATAATTAAAAGAATGTATTTATATGTGTTTAAAAATATGTAAGATCTTACCCTAAACAAGGCATAAGTGTATACTGAAACATGGGTTTTGTAAAAAAATACTATATGACAGACAGTGCCGGATTAAACCATGTGGAGGCCCTTAGGCAATCGAAATCTCGCCCCCCCCCCTCCTAATAAGTTTACGATTTTGCCCCCAACAATTTTAATAAAATAATTTTATTATAAAAAAAAATAATATACTTTTAAACAAATTAATATAAAATATATATAAACATTCACTTTTCTCAATTTTAAAGTACAGATTCAAATCTTTCATGGTTTTTTTAATAAATTTATTTTAAAATAAGTATTTTTTTAAAGGTTTATCGTTGTTTTTTGCCTCTACTAAAGTATACGTGTTAATAATCTACCTATAACACTTTTTAAAAATGGTTTTAAGTTGAAAAACTTTAATCTCCATTACTATGAATTTTTCGTTTTTTGGCATGTCACATTATTACAATAAGCCCTTCATTTATTGTAAATACAAAAAAATTATAGCATCGTTAATCGTTATGCAAAAGAATTATTACGAAAATCAACTTGAAATGGTAAACATTGATATTTGGTATTGGTTTTATGAAAATCGAGTTATAACAGTAGGGTTGACATTTTTTATTATTGTAATCAAGATTTCATTATTGTAAATAAACATTTCTTTGTTGTAATCAAAATTTCTTTATTTAAGGATTTCTTTGTTTGTAATAAAAAAATATCTCAAAATCAAATCAATATTGTTTTAATCTAAAGTAGCGGGGCCCATAGGCAATTGCCTAGTCTGCCTATTGGGTAATCCGGCACTAATGACAGATTTCGAGTATTTGTTACACTTATTTACACCAGTCGAGAAATTTCCTCACGTATTATATTTTTCTTAAATACCGTTACTTGGAATTACCATTTATTTCTCATATGTGTATACTTGTGTATGTTATTCATAATTCAAGTTTGTAAATGAACACTCTTGTACATCTGTTATCGTATTAATATTATATGACTGTGGATATAATTTTGATGACTATATCTAGCGGTTTAATTTTGAATTAATTCCCCGATTTCATGAATAATTTTAAAGTTAAAATTAGCATTTAAATAACTTAAAATATCCATTAGAATAATCTTTGTATTTGGTTTTAGATTTTAGATGCTTTATTTAAAATTTAAAATAAGTCAGGAATAATATGTACTGTCATAACCTAGTTATGGTGTGATGACACAAATGCATAAGTAAGAGCGGGAAAATTAAATAGTAAATGAATAATAGTGAACTCTTTTATAGGAGTTTTGAATATTGTAATGTAAATGAGATCTACTAAAACTATCATAAAAATGTCATAACAATTCATGAATGTTCAATGAATTATTTATTAGGTCACTTTTCATCTTTAGAAAATAATTTCTAGAATTATTTTTGCAAAATTTATAAAATACTTATTAAACTTTCCTCATAGTGCAAATGAAGTTATTTAAAATTAATTTTTGTAAATTAAAACCTTTGAATTTTTTTAATCAGACAATAAATCATCTAAAATATTATTATTACTTTCACGGTTCAGGAACTTAATTTTACAGCAGAATACTCCCGAATTCTATTATTTTTCATCCAGAATTTTATTAGTGTTCTACTCGTAGTTTTCATAAGTTTCAGAACGATAGTACCTAAATGAGAGAATGCCAGCGTTTCATATTCCCGTTGATGCAGTTTATTAAAAAAAGAATGAAAAACAAAATTTCATTTGTTTAATAACAGAGCAACACCTGTCATCTAATTAAAGTGCTTGTCATTTCATTTACATAACCGACGCATCTGACTTGGTTATTATACATTCTTTGTCTCGTTACAGTTATTTGAATCGTAGTTGGCAGATATTTCACCAGGGCAACGAGGGTCGGATGGCATTTTTTTTTGTTTTATTTATTTTTCCTGGTAGAATGCTGCATATTATTAATTTTAACAAATGGGTATACTTTTTATTTGTGTGTAGTTATTGAAATAAGTATTCACCGGGTGGTAAAATTTTCATATTATTACAAATTCAGGCCTATTAATTTTAGAACAAAAATGTACATACAAAAATTGTTCAGAATTGAAAACAGCATCTAACAAGTTCAAAATTATTGCTTACATGCGTTTCGTTTACGAAAGATAGACAAAATAAAAGTAATAAATTTTAACTATAGTGTGCTAAAAAAATCTATCGCGGAGTAGGCTATGAACAACGAAACGTATGTCAATTTAAATTAAATGTCTATTTGACACGAGATATTGTCAAAAATGTTATCAAAAGAAATCAAAGCTTTTCTTCTTGAATCGTATTTTAGAAATGGAAATAAATTAGAAAACGGCGAATGGCAATATACTGTATCCATCTTTATTATCTTTTCTCCTTAAAATTACATTTCAAGATCAGTTTTGACAATTTGGCTTTTTAATTGAATAATGATCAGACATACGTTTTTCTGTCCATTGTCTACTCCGAGTTAGGTTTTTTTTAACACACTGTATTTACTGAGTGCCATGAGCAATAGCACAAAATTTTGTTTGTATTGCTTGAGATGGCAGATGACATCTGTCAAAGTTTTAATAATTATTGAATTCATTCATTTAAACTTTAAAGTTTTATCTGTTAAAGTCAAAGAATACGACTAGGTATTTGAATTGTACCTATGCTTTGTCTTGCATGGCACGGATATTTTACGTTACGTTTATCTCATAACAAGAACCTTATTATGTTAATAAATTTATGCTCATTTGATGCAGTATTTAATTCTGAATATCATTTTATACTCACACTTAATAAGGCAAAATTTATAACCATGTGAAAAAAAATTCCATTGAATTTCCTATGATTCACAAAAAAGTAGAAACCCAGTATATCTTTAAAATTTCAATATATTTTAAATTTTATGACACATGTCCTCCAAACTGCGCGTGGTGTCAAGTGAGAAGGTACGATTTCTCAAATTCTATAAGATTAAAGACCTGTGTAACTACGGATTCCTCAATGTAACAGTAATGGGAAGAGTTGAATAGATTTTGGTAACAATTGGACAACCGGAAGTAGTAGTATTTTAACAAAAATCTTCTAAATGTTATTTTTTGTATATTTATGTTATTAAAAATATTAAAAAACAAAATTCTCTATCCGACACATTTAATTTTTTTATTATATCTTCTATAGATTTAAAGATATAGATATATAATCTATAAAATAATCTGTTGTAGTAAATTTCACAGCCCAAACACCTCCGTGGTAACTACTTGAGAAATTAAAATGTCTGTAATTGACAGAAAAATATCACTAATGTCAGTGTCAAAAAGTACTGAAGGCTTTTTCTGGGAACGCTATTTAATATTACTTTTTATTATTAATTATATATTACTTCATAAGGGATATGTGATTTATAGCCATAACAACCAATGTGTTTTTCATTTTCAAAAATGAGATTTTTATTGTATAATCGATTAAATAACGACATATTTTTCTGTAAAAGAACAACTCTCTCTCTTGTCATGCCATAAACAGATATTGTAATAATTTATCAATCTAGACATGTGACATGCCAGTAAAATTGAAGGGTTTTAGTGTTATAGACAAATTAAATCACAGAATTAGTATAATTTGTAATCAATATTAATGGTGCAGAATTTAAAATTTCAAATACTCTCGCTAATATTAACATTGGAAGTAAATATAGTCAATTACACCAATGTAGGTAACTTAAATTTTAAACATTCTTTAAATAAATTATGCATCGAAATAAAATAAATAATAAAATAAAATGTTCATCTCATCAGAATAATTAGTAATTAAACAAATGTTTTTTTATATATTTCATTATCATGTTTTTATTAAGAAAAAGTAACTAGATACAATATGAAACTATGTACCTACTCGTATATAAGCACGAAAATAAAAGCGAAAAACTTATTGTAATACATACATACTCGCATATATTTACCATTACATATTTTGAAAAAAGTCGGTTAGTTTTGTTTGGATCCACGGTTTAGCTCTATAATCCTTATCTAGAATTAGTTTGACATTATTTTAAGTATTAAGTTTGTTATAATCGAGTTCATTTTAAACGAGGATTTTTCATGTGTTTGTACTGGGACTTTAAAAAAGGCTACATTATAACAGAGTTTCTATTACAGGCGAGTTCATTATAGGTGGATTCCACTGTATCACGAAATATTATTTTACAATTAATTTTTGAAATTTGTGTAATATTTTTAAAAAGTCACGTTGTCTAAAACAGAATGTGACGTCAAAGTTTATACAGCTTAACAGCTTAACATCGCCTACGTTAATTAATATAAATCACGTAGGTAATGGACACACTGTTTTTCTACTGCCTATAAAATTAATAATTGCTGCATTTTTGGTTTTTGAAACAAATGATCATCAATAAGTTAGACATCGTTAGAAAGCTAAAAAAATCTCTTTTCAATGATGTAACTCTCCAATGCGGCGTCCATATAAAAATCAAAACTTTCCCCGCATAACTTAAAATCTAACAGTGATAAAAAAAATTGTGCACTGTCGTTCGAAAGAAAATAAAAAAATCTGTTGTGGCCAGCACAATACCTTCCGCCAATCCTGTGTATTATGTATAAATTCCATACATAAATTTTCGTGCAAAAGATTCTAAATTTCCAGTAAAATTATTTCATAAACAAACTATGCAAATTGCACTTTGACACTGACATCATCTTCTTCATCTTCTTCTTCTTCTTCTTTAGCTTTCCCCATTCGTTAGGGGTCGCTATTTTTTATTTTCTTCTTCCAGTCATTTCTGTTTTACGTGTCGTTCTCATTCAGTTCCTTTTCTCTCAAGTCTTCCGCATTACAGTCCTTCCATCTTATCTTTGGTCTTCCTCTGTTTCTTCAACCTTCTATTACTAAGCTACTCACTCTTCCAATATATTCTTCATTTCTCTTTATGACATTTTGAAAATAATATAATCATCTCGCTTGTATCTTTTTAGAAACTTGTAACACTAGAGTAATTTCCTTACCTATCTTTCCGTGTCTTCCCCAACATCTATTTCAACATCCTCACTCTGCCACATTAATTTACTTTTTATTGATAATGACATCTGTCAATTTGAATTATATGAATATATTAGTAGTTTCCATGTTTAGCATAGCTGGCTGATTTATAAAATTTAATTTCTTTAAATTTCTTTAACTCTATATCTATTGATTATGAAGTAAAATATGCAATCAAATCGTATAGAGAATAATATATTCTTTAAGTTATAATAACGTTAAATGTCAATTAATCAAATTTAACTGTTAAATCTCCAATTGAGGCTACTTCCGGTTCACCATTTATAACCAAAATCTATTCAGTTGTTCTTCTGAGAAATATGAAAAAAATATAACTTTTGGAATCGTGGTATTGAAGTTATGCGACACTAAAAACTCATCATTGATTTTTTTGACCAAAGAAAATACCTTCCTTACCTAAAGGTGACGGTCCTAATGAATTGCACACACACACACACACACACACACACACACACACACACACACACACATACATACATACATACATAATTACAGACATTATCGTAAAAATGGTAAAATCGGATTGTAGGGACCCTAAAACGTACTTATTCACTAAAAACTCATTATTGATTTTTTTGACCAAAGACAATACTTTCCTTACCTAACGGTGACGGTCCTAATGAATTGCTAACCAAAATTCCATATTATTTCATATTTACAAGTTATTTGTAAAAATAAATATCAGAAAAAAAAAATTGCATTTATATAGTGACTAATGAATGTTTCGGGGAAAACAAATACATCTTTAAAATGGTCTACTAATCGGGCAATTTTGCCCTTATTTAACCGACTTCGAATCTCTATATGTGGTTTCCGAGATCCCAAAGGTGAGCCTAGAAGAACGGACACCTGTATAAAGTATTTATTGAGTATTCTGAAGGGGATATCACAAGTAAGCACATACGCGCAACTTGTCAAAGATTTTCTGTAACTTTGCCTATTTCGTGCAACTTTTTGCGTATGATAAAGAGACTGGTTTCATGTAACTAGTTTACGAACATGTTTGAAAACTTCCTAGACAAGTTGCAGATACGTGCGTACAAACGATGTACGCATGCGCGATAGAACTTAAAAGTCCCTAGACACACGTGATTATATTTTGATATGAAGTTTAAAAATGTATACCACAGAAAATCATTTGGATACATATTTGGAAACAATGATACATGTAATTAGAATTAGAGATGTTCTAGAGTTATAGAATATGAGACGTGTACGTTAACATTAAATATGTAAATAATCTAAAATATATGTAACTGTACACGTATGTGATATCCCCTTAACTCGCGTTTAATGGCTGTAGCTCATTCAGATGAAACACAACACTCATCGGTAGTGTAGTGTCATAAACTTCATCCACCTTCGTTTTAAATCTTTCATACCACGTATGCTGAATAATAAATATATTTTTTCTATTTCGCGTTCGTAAAATGAATTTTGTACAACTGTTTTTGTCAAAAACAGTGATAAGGAACAATTTTTACAAAAGTTTTCGGGGATTTTTTAAATTTCGAAGTAGGTAGTTTAGTCTAAGTGTCAAATAAATGACTTTTATTTTACTTGCAATTACCTGGCATTACTCATGGAAATAACAGCAATTAGATTTTTTTTTTTATAGTAAAATATTTACATCAAACAGAAAAAGCACTCTTTAAAATTAAAAATCAAAGTATTTATTTGTACGATCATAACATAATAAATATAAATTTTAACTCTAACTTTCCTTGTAAGTAACAGTTGTCAAAATGTCAAAGTAAATTAAATTTCAAATGTTTTTTGAAACTGTTAATGGTACCAACCGTGATATTTCAATACTTCTTTCAATAAAAATTTTGAAATAAAAGTAAATTAATGCAAAATAGGAAAAATAGTATGAAAAACACGTATTACAGTGTCCACTTGTAATACTCGTACTTTGCATAACTCGTCTACGCCTCGTTTACGCAAACTGTACTCATTTTACAATAAGGATCATTGTAATACTTGTCTTTCAATATACTATTGTAATAAGTTTTTTTGTGTAACCCGACGCGAACTAAATATTTCGCAGACACAATACAGGCCGCGAAATTGGATTTCGCGGCCGTTGCCATAACAACATGTAACCTAAAATCACTTTGACACTTGAGAATCGACATGACGGATGACAATGACAGCAGTGACGTTTCTAAAATATGACAACAATAAGTTACTAGGATTATTTTTTAAAATAAATACAATAAATATTGTAAAATAGATATTGTGACGTGCGCCCCCGAGAGAATAGTATACAACGCCACCACTGAACGAATATACGAGAACGATGACGCAATCCCTGGCGCCGCAGCGGCTGGACTCTTAATTGCGCCGTGACCTCGTCCCTTTGTGTGCCGGTCATTGTCGCTTGGAAGGCTTCTAGTGGCTTCTAGACTGTTCCGCGCTGTATAAATATTGGCCGGGAGAAGACGGAGGGACAGTCTCATTTATACAAGCAACCAGAAATGAACTCAGTGATATAAATAAACAGTTTAACAGTTGTTAACATAAATAAATGTAGTTATATAAATAAGTGTTGTGATATAAATGTTAGTTAAATAAATAATCGCAGTGTTTAAGCATTTAATAATATTCTTAGTGTTTATAATTATTTAATCATAGTGTTAGTTGTTTTTACTATCTTTTAATATTTAATCTTTATTTATTTATCGTTTAATAAACGCATTCTTTTGTTAATAATAATTGTCTATGATTTACACTTCACCCATATAAATAAAAACGTTACAATTGGTGTCAGGTGTGGGGTGGTTAAGTTGTGAAGTGTAAATAAATAAAAATAAATAAAATGGCGACTAAACAATTTAAATTAAGTGAATTAAAAGTAGGTGATCTCAAGAGAGAACTAGAAGAACGGGATGTTGAAACAACAGGAAGGAAGTCAACACTTCAAGAAAGACTACGGCAAGCATTAACCGATGCTGGTGAAAATCCTGAAGATTACCTATTCGAAATTCCGGATGACGTATCCGACCTTAGTAAACAGATAGCAAAATTAGCAGAAAATTCTCGAATATTAAAAGGAGAATTGACAGAAAAATTAGAAGAAAGTTCTAGAACATTAGAAGAAAAATTAGGGGAAAGTTCTAGAAAATCAGAAGAAAGTTCTAGAACATTAGAAGAAAAATTAGAGGAAAGTTCTAGAAAAGCAGATGAAAATTCTAGAACACTAAAAGAAGAATTGACCGAAACACTAGAACAAAAATTAATAGAAAGTTCTAGAAAATCTGAAGAAATTTCTAGAACATTGAAAGAAGAATTGACAGGAACATTACAACAAAAATTAGATGAAAACTCTAGAGCATTAGAACAAAAATTAGAGGATAATTCTAGAAGCTTAGAAGAAAAATTAGAAGAAAATTCTAGAAGTTTCGAAGAAAAATTAGAAGAAAATTCTAGAAGTTTAGAAGAAAAATTAGAGGAGAATTCTAGAAAAACCGAAGAAGACCTAAAGAATTTAAAAGATGAGTATGACAAGAAGATTGAAGAAATACAGGAAAAATTCACTAAAATTACATCGACGTCAATGTCGAATTCCGATGTAGCAAAGGTGGGTGTAGTAGAAGAAAGGAAAGTAGTAAAATCTGAAACTACTTCAAAAATGCACATAAAGACACCGGAATTTGATGGGAAGTCTTCGTGGCCAAATTATTTAAAACAATTTGAAGCGGCCGCAAAAGCGAATAATTGGACATCCGAGGAGAAGGCTACTGCGTTGACTGTCTCGTTGCGCGGAGAAGCTATCGACATCCTGCAAACGCTGAAAGAAGAAGAACAAGAAGACTACGACCAACTAGTAAAGCGATTGGATATGCGGTATGGAAACGCGCATCTGGAGCAGGTGTACCAGACGCAACTGAGGAACCGGTATCAGAGTTCAAAAGAAAGCCTTCAAGAATTTGAAGTTGACGTAGCTCGTTTAGTTCATCTCGCACATCCTACGGCTCCTGACAGCGTTTTGGAGTGCTTGGCCACTCAATCATTTATCTACGGAGTTCGAGACAGCGAAATTCAGCAAGCACTATTATTGGCTCGCCCAAAAACTGTAGTGAACGCACTCTCATACGCATTAGAACATGAAGCTGCCAAACAAGCTTCACGCAACTTATTCCGAGTGCGAGATAATGAGGCTGAGAAAAACAAAAACTCTGAAGATTTAGAAGAGACAGTGCGACGAATCGCAAGTAAAGTGTTTGCCGAAAGAAAGAAACTCCGCGGTTGGAAAAATGGTGAATTGGATCATCCACAGAGACTTCACAGAAAACCGCAAAAGAAAATGATTGCCTTACAGGACGAAAGACAAAGAAAAGTGAAGGAAAGGGAAGCAGTGTCGATGTCTTCAAGAAGATTTAAGACGCCTGGAAGACACACGGAGGGACAGAGACAGGAAGTAGAAGGAAAAGAGAGTAACGTCGACACATTGTCCGGAGAGCCATGCCAAGATAGAGATAAATATGGTAGTCGACTGGAAGAAAAACATTCCACCATTGCCAGAATAACAGTAATCGACGATAGTTGGCAGCCCGATGGATTACGCAAGGACCAAGAGAATGACCCGACATTGAAAATACTGTTGGAGTGGAAAGCAGAAGAGAGAAAACCAAGATGGGAAGAAGTTGCACCACACTCACAGAGTGTAAAATCATACTGGGCGCAATGGGACTCAATGATGATTGAAGATGGCCTGTTAAAGCGTTTGGTGGAAAATACCGATGGAACTGAGAAGAGAACTCAGTTGGTTATTCCTAAGAATAGAATTCCAGACGTGCTGAAAGAGATCCATGACGGATCTGGAGGTGGCCATTTTGGAGTCAACAAAACGTTAGAAAGATTGCGCCAGCGATTTTACTGGGTTAACTGCAAGGAAGACGTTAAAGACTGGTGCAAGAAATGTGTGGTTTGCGCTGGAAGCAACGGCCCTCATAGACGACGGAAAGCTCCAATGCGTCAATACAACGTTGGCAGTCCATTTGAGCGCATTGCGATTGACGTGGCCGGACCATTTCCAGAAAGCGAAGACAGAAATAAATACATCGTGGTTGTCATGGACTACTTCACCAAATGGGTTGAGGCCTATCCATTACCCAACCAGGAAGCTATTACGGTCGCCGAAACCTTAGTCAAGGAGTGTATATGCCGATTCGGAGTTCCACGTGAACTTCACTCCGACCAGGGGAGAAATTTTGAGTCTGCCGTTTTCCAAAATATCTGTAAGATATTAGGGATTAATAAAACGAGGACAACTGCATTACATCCGCAGTCCGATGGCATGGTTGAACGCATGAACAGAACGATCAACCGATATTTGTCGAAGGTAGTCTCCAACCACCAAAGAGACTGGGACCGACATCTTCATCTGTTCTTAATGGCTTATCGTTCATCCGTGCATGAAACCACAGGGCAAAGTCCTGCGAACATCTTATTTGGGCGTGAGTTGCGCCTGCCATGTGACTTGGTGTTCGGCAGTAAACCTGGGGAAGATCTGGCCGGGGAAGATTACGTAACGGACTTACGGAGAAGAATGAACGACATTCATGAACAAGTCCGCATAAACACTCAAGCTGCCAGCGACCGAATGAAGGACCAGTATGACATCAAGGCAGAAAAAGGTGGATACCAACCAGGGGATTTAGTGTGGCTTTACAATCCTCAAAGGCGCCGAGGTTTATCACCAAAGCTACAAAGAAATTGGGAAGGTCCTTATGAGGTCGTTAAGAGAATAAACGACGTGATATACAGAATTAGAAAAACACCTACCGGGAAGCCGAGAGTAGTACACTTTAATCGGCTAGCCCCGTTCGCCGGTGACAACAATGAAGACCAGCATGGAGCAACGGTTCGTCGGATCATAGCTCAGGAACCGACTTTTGAAGACTTCATGGAACAGTATTCCTTTGGTCACAAGGCGCGGTATGGCGTGACGACAGAAGAATATAGAGATCTGTTCACCGTGTCCTCAGATTATTCCCTCGGCCACTGCGTATCGGAAGACTTAAAGATGTCACGCGGCATAGCGTCAGTCTTTAAGACAAAATTTGGACGACTACAAGAACTGGCCAACCAAGGTCCATCCGTCGGGAAGACGCTACGACTGAGGAATAACAATACAGAACAGCAGCGGTATATCTACTACCTGGTCACAAAACCACGCTCGTACCAAAAGCCGTCGTATCGCAACCTATGGAGCTCGCTGTGTGACTTGAAGGATCATCTGCTAGAAAATGACATTTTGAAGTTGGCAGTACCGAAGTTAGGCTGTGGACTAGATGGCTTGGATTGGAGAGTTATTAGGAACATGTTAGAGATCCTCTTCCGCTATACCGGTATCGAAATTCTCGTCTGCAGCTTTAACCCTAACAGACAGAAAGGAGAACTCCAGCGGACCATCGACTGTCACTTCTTCAAGACTTCAAAGTGTACCAAGGGCAATGCATGTAGATTTCGTCATCAAGAACTGTTCCGGGACGAAACAGTCTTAAGGAGGGGGCAATGTGACGTGCGCCCCCGAGAGAATAGTATACAACGCCACCACTGAACGAATATACGAGAACGATGACGCAATCCCTGGCGCCGCAGCGGCTGGACTCTTAATTGCGCCGTGACCTCGTCCCTTTGTGTGCCGGTCATTGTCGCTTGGAAGGCTTCTAGTGGCTTCTAGACTGTTCCGCGCTGTATAAATATTGGCCGGGAGAAGACGGAGGGACAGTCTCATTTATACAAGCAACCAGAAATGAACTCAGTGATATAAATAAACAGTTTAACAGTTGTTAACATAAATAAATGTAGTTATATAAATAAGTGTTGTGATATAAATGTTAGTTAAATAAATAATCGCAGTGTTTAAGCATTTAATAATATTCTTAGTGTTTATAATTATTTAATCATAGTGTTAGTTGTTTTTACTATCTTTTAATATTTAATCTTTATTTATTTATCGTTTAATAAACGCATTCTTTTGTTAATAATAATTGTCTATGATTTACACTTCACCCATATAAATAAAAACGTTACAATATTTTAGAAATTATTTAATCTCTTTTCAGTATTTTTTTACAAAATTGTTTTGTTTATCAAATGTCAATCCCAGCAAAGCCGCCTTTCTTTCTCAATAAATTAAACTATTTAAATACAATAATATTTGTAATTATATAAAAAATAGTGTCTATCCTTTGTCCGAGAAATCCTTTAAGGGCGACGATTTTTCTCTGGGAACACTAAATAGTGACTTTGCGTCCTAGATATATGTTATAACTATTTAATTTGAGGATCTCACTAGAACGTTGCCGTCATATTTGAAATGTAAGCACCATATTATTGTGCAAACTGTACTGTGGTATGCATTTTTATAAACAAATTTTTATCTTTGTCATACCAGACTAAAATTTACATTTTAATACTGCGGTTACTAGTTTTTCTCCGACATACGGGACAACTTTTTCATAATAATAAACCAAATAAACACAAAATTCACTGAATATGTATGAGGTTATATTAATTCTAAACGTCAGATGGATGTAGTTTTTCTATAAAATACGGGAAATAAAAATAAAATATGGAGCAATAGGAATAAAAACCTTCTAATGTTGGTAATAAACATCTCCAAATCCATCATACGATTTTTACTGCCAGAACTTTTAGCATAACTTTCTTTCAGGGTTTGCCAAAATTTATTGAATGAAGATCATAAAAATATGATACACGTCAGCATAATAAGTGTACGCTAGAGGAATATTAATATATGAAAATCATATTACAAAATGGAAAAATGTAAATTTGATATGATCATCTTTGCAAGTGCAGCAGTGAAATATTTTACATGTTTAAAGCGCGATGTACTTTGAAGAGCAAGTTAAACTTTATATGAAAAGTTGTTGCGAGCGTTCCTCAGAATCAATAGCTGGCTCAAGAATTCCTTGTTGAGCGAATATTCGATACCATCCTTTCAAATATCTAACAATCAACAAGAATTTGCTCAATTCCTTTAAATTGTTTTGCCTGTAATTGCTTTAAGTGAAGCGTGCTTTACACTATGTGGTATGTTGAACAAGATATAAGTTCTACAGTAGATATACGGTTAGATAAAACTGACCTACCACTCGCTAAGAGAGGTATTGGATTCATGCTAAAAATCGCATATCCAGATTTTATTGAATAAGCAGGTTTTAAGGTCCCTAGAATCCGATTTTAACGTTTTTACGATGATGACTGTGTGTGTGTGTCTGTATGTGGGATGTTGGAAGGATTACTGAAAAACTATAAGACTTTATATTTGTTTAACTATATGTATTTCCCAATCGGACATTCATGGGAAGATCTGAAAAGGTTTTGGTAACAATTGGACAACTGGAAATAGAAGATACTTGAAAAAAAATCTTCTAAATATTATTTTTTGAATTTTTTTCTTGGTAATATTAAAGAAAATTAAATTCTCTATCTGATACATTTAAATATTTTATTATATATTCTATAGATTGAGAGATAAAAGAAATATAATATATAAAATAATATGTTGTAAAAAAATTTACAGCCGAAAGAATGGCATGGAAAATAGTTGAAAATTTAAAATGTTGGTAACTGACAGATAAATGTCAGTGTCAGAAATCCGGAGACATTACTGAAGACTTTTTCTGGGAAGTACATACATTATATTATTTCTTAATGTATTAGTAGTTAAATATTTACTATTATATGTATATTACACATAAATACTGTTACTCCCGACAATGAATTGGAAACAGCTTGAAAAATTAGAAGAGTAGGACAAAATTTCTTCATAGAATGAATTTAAAGTTAAAAAATCTAAATATAAAGAATAGATATACATATGTAGAATTTTTGGTGTAGAGTGTAGGTATACAATAAATGTTAAATACATTAAGGCGCGAGCAGTCATGTGACTTTGTTGGCCTTGAGAAGAAGATATGGGGGCCCATGTCAGAATGATAGCTAGTTATTATGTATATAGATGTGAAATATCATAATTTCTCATTCTAAATTTAGTGACTTTCCAATTCCATGTGGTTTATTTTCCTCGACAAGATAATTCCACATTCCTGGTGACAATTAGCTACGTTTTAATGAAAAATTCTGACATTTGTTTGTCAAGGCTAACAAAGTAACATGACTGTTCGCGCCCTATACTTATGTAACCAAAAAAGGAAGTGGCGAGAGGTATTGTGCTGGCCACAACAGTTTTTTTTAAGATTTCAGTATGGTGGAGATAGGACTCGTTCTCTGATTGGTTCTAATCGCGATTAAGTTTAGACAGACGATTTTTAGTTTTCTATTTCAGTATTCTACATATTTGCCTCTCTCATTTACTTACATTTTTCATGCATTGTCGTGCATTGATAACATGTGGTGAAATGAATGTATGTAATGTTACGCATAAATTTTAAGTACTACGAACGTTAAATTAACTACTGTCACTACAGTATTCTTTAAAGTATAATTTATTATACTGTTTTACATTTAAAGAAAATTAATCAACTCGCAGTAAATTTTTGTTCATACGCCAATGTTTGAGTAGTCAATGCCGTCTACTATGTCGATTGTCAGTTGGGTGCATCATTTTGATCTGTTCGCGTTTTTCTTTATTTATCTTTTGAGTTTTTTGTATTTTATTCATACTATTGTTGCCGTTCGGTGTATTAGTCTGTATTGTTCAATACAAACAATAGTAAGAGTAGTATTTCTACTTTGTGCGATTTTATATCTTACCATGGCTGATGAAGAGGTATGTTAAAAGGCATACAGAAAACATGTTAGAAGTGGACAAAAATTAATGGTCTACACAAGAACAAGGAGGTCATCAAAAACTGTGAAACTTACTACAGCAGCTATTGGAAGTTGGAATTTCCAATAGAACGAAATTCAAAATGCATTTTTACAACAAATTTTAATATGTAATAAATGTTTCACTTGCTTTTTTTGGGCGTAAGGTAATTTTTGTATTATAAACATGTTTGTAACTATTTTTCTTACATGCATTTTTACAACAAATTTAAATATGTAATAAATGTTTCTGTTCATAATGTAATTTTTGTATAATAAATATCTTTTTCTACTACCACTACTGTAAGAGGGTCATTACTGGACAGACTACTAACAATGTAAGTTCGTGCTTATGAATAGTGTTACGTAATGAAATTTCATTACGTAACACTGTTACGTAATGAACAGCAAATTTAGGTTGGCAGGACTGATTGTCAAACTAAGAAATGATTAAAATTTGATAAATAAAATTTAAGATTTAAATATAATAGAATGAAATTTATCTACATATACATATAAATACATATTTTTTTGGGTTATTATATTAATATTATATTACGTCAACAATACATATTTCATTTCAATCAAATATGCAGTGGGGAACTATTTTTCATCGTATATCCCTACGCTTAGCAGTAACCATGGTAACATCGTTGCGCAGTTTTATTTTTATAAATAAAACCCACCAAACTTTTTGTGATGTTTTTTTGTGTGATTACAAATACATTTACTGAGGTAATAATTATTATTATAAACAAAATTAGTTGATAATATTATTTGTAATTTGTAAGTAATGCAATAAAAAAATAATTAATTTATAACTATGTATCTGAATTTTGCTTCAATTTAGAAATATTAATGAGTGGTCGTAGAAAAAGTATAGTACATAATTCGAGATGTAAAGCAATTACTCACTCGTAAAATTACAAACTCGACGCTACGCGTCTCGTGTGTCAATCATTTTACTCGTACGTAATCTGCTTCTTACATCTCTCATTACATAATATACTATTATCTTTGGTTATCAAAATTTATTTTGACCCATTATTTTAAATTACAAATTTTACTTGACTACAGACTACAGAAATTAATCAAATTAATAGACTAATTTTATATTAAAATATAATTTTCCAAATAACTAGATTTGAATTTAGCGCCAAATTTTCAAAGTAAATTCACAGTTTGTTACAATGTAAATCAGGTTTATAGTTACTGAAATCTTAATAAAAATGAAGTATAGCTTGTGCACAACCCCAAATTGGTTGGTTGGAGGTATTCAAATGTTGTGTCTGGTGAACTTTGATATGTTTTTAAACTGGGTTCGTGTTGAAATAGAAACTAATTTCGAACGAACAAAATTTCGAATTTTAGTGACTTACTGTTTACCTAAATTTTACGGCGTCTCTTTCACGTATTTTTCCTTTTCATTTGTGGTATACAGAATGTTTTATCGTATAAATGTTGATGTGTAAGTTTTGTTGTACAAATGTTTGCGCAATCGTAAAAATTGAATAAAACTGAACGTTTTGAATGATGTATTATGTTGGACGTATATTTTTCGGTGAGTTACGCTTTGGCAGTTTCAGGATACGTGTAAGAACTAAATACTATCATAAATATTGTTAACAGGACCAGTGCCAGTACCGAAATGTTGTGACGTCATTTTTACGCTATGCGATCGCCAGACGATTCGGCAGAGTTCCAGCACTGATGGTTTGTTTAAAACCCAAGGTTTAAAAAAAATCGACCCAGTGGGTTTTTTGGGTTTTATTGTACTTTTTTGAGTTTTATTGGGATTTTTTGCGTTTTTGGACTTTATATGTATATATATATATATATATATATATATATATATATATATATATATATATATATTGTAGTAATTATGTATGCGACGTACTATTTCATTATTTGATTGTTGTTAAATTTTGCAAGTAAACACATAAATAGCTAATCTGGGTTTTATTGGGGTTTTTTAAGTGAATTAGGAAAAATAAGTCCCACCCCAAATAGGGTCCCGATTTTGTAACTTTAAATTCTACTGGATTTCAAATTCTGTCAGAATTGAGATATTTCTTCACATTTTCTCATTAGTAATTTCAAATTTTACACTGATCTGGAGCAGAAGAATTCGTTCCTATCGTTTATGTTTGACAGTTTTTTATTACATTTAGTTTGAAAAATTGATATATAATCATATTTGTATTAATTATTCTTACCCAATTCTTGTAGAATTTGAAATCCAGCGGAATTTAAAGTTACAAAATCGAGGCCCAGAAAAGAATTCAAAATTGTACTGATCATAAAAATTTAAAGATTTAAATTGAAAAGGAGTCTAATGGCCGATGGCACCAATATTTTAATTGGTAAATAATAAAAATAATCAAAACTTAGGTGACGCCTGGTGAGCGCCCGCACGGTACAAATATTACCGAAATCTGTGCAAAAAGCAGATTGGCACACCCAGTAATGGGTAATACGGCATATATTTATTTTACCTACCTATGTAATGTATGTATTTTATACATACGTTGATTTTAATTTTTGTTTAATTTTTAATTAAATATAGGTGCAACCTGCTATAAGAATCATAAAATTGTAAATGATTTATAGTGAAATATCTCTGCTTAGTCTACAATTATAAATTATAACTATGCGTAAAAATGTGCGCGGTTCAAATTTGGTTATAAATTCACTTCAATTCTGTAACAGTTTACTTACAAATAATTACTTACCAATAAGAATTATTGCAAATACTGAAAAAAAGACATGAATATAACAGGCTTTACATTTGTTTCTAATGGTTACAATTTTTAGTTATTTTGTTAAGTTTTAGCAACTTTTTTACAGAATTGGAGTATATATCTTTAATAAAAGAAAATCCTATTAAAATAAACGATCCTGTAAAAGTTTGTCGTCAAAAAAATATTTAATATATAGTGAATTTATCATTTTCCAAAACCACACGAATGATGTGACATCAGGTGGGTGTTTTGAGCTTACATTCTATCCTGTAATTAGTGAACCACAAAACTAACTATAACTAGAACTGTCATTTGTCTCATAGTGCAGACAGTTTTGTTTTATTTCCCCAGAAACAGTTAATTGGGTTTAGTATATAATTTCAGCGAACTTTTAATAATTAGCTCAGTAAACTATAATAAAATTAGAAGCTCGAAATAAACTTCAAAACCAGAGAAAACTATCTTCAAGTCTCTAGAGAAACTTTCGAGTTCTATAAAAAATTACTGCATTTAATTCAAATAGATTAACGTGGGACTTGACTACTTATTAAGTTAGGAGTAACTTTACCAATTTAAAAAACAAAATTTTATACGAAAGTACTTCAGACCGGTGCGTGCGCTTTTGTGTCAAAATATATTGGGATTAACAAATTTATTAACTCTATATTAAATTGATAGTAGTTTAAGTGACATTGACAAATTTCCACTAAATTAGTTTCATAGTACCCAAGTAAATTTACCCTTGTTATATAGTTCCCTCCTCATCAACATGTTTGAAATATTTTAGTTACGGGCCTGTACGTAGCACAAGCCACCTGTGATTATACTTTCAATAAGTCCCAGTGTCGAGAACAAAAAATACTACGCTACACTTTTTGTCAAGTTTTCAAATTGTATTTCCTATGGTTGTACAGTACAGCCTCATACATTTGTATGTAGGTTCGTTGACGCCTCGAATCGTATCGTTATCTATAATGACATATTTTATATTCATTTTGCCTACACGATTTCTAAGAAAACTCTATCAAGAGAAGAACTAGTTTGATGACAATTTACATTTTAGATTGTTGCATTTCCTTTGAGACTTAAAAGGAAGCATTGTTGAGTTGTTAACCTGGGATAGGTTAGGTTTAATTGCAAATGATACTAAAGAAATGCGTATAGTGGTAACTAAAACGTTTGCTTAGTGGTACAATCAGAAATGGTTTTTACCCGAAATATAATTTTTGGACTGATTATTTTTTGACATTTCATAAAATCAATAAAATGTTTCTTTTTACCTTCCGTCACCAAGGGAGGTATTGTCTTCGGTCAAAAAATTCTACGGTGAGTTTTTAATGAATAAGCACGTTTTAGAGTCCTTGCAATACGAATTTACTGTTTTTACAACGATGTGCGTGTACGTGTGTTTGTGTGTGTGCGTGTGTGTGTTTGTTTGGGTGTGCGTGCGTGCGTTTGTGTGTGTGTGTGCGTGCATACGTGCGTGCGTGTGTGTGTGTGTGTGTGTGTGTGTGTGTGTTCTCCTTCGATAATTCCAATACTACAATTCCAAAAATTATAATTCTTTCATATTTCTCTTTCGTTCATCCATATGAAGTGTTGAATAGATTTTGGTTATGATTGGTTAACCGGAAGTACCTCGGGAAGTACCCTAATTTAAGGATTTTAACAGTTTTTCTTGAAAAAACACTGTCAAATATCATTTTTTTGACCTTTTTGGTATTATAATTAAAAGAATATGTTATTCTTTATTCGATTTAATTATATTTTTTCTTCATACTCAATGAATTTAGAGATAAAGAAATATAAAAATATATCTTGCAACCTAAATCTGCTAAAAGCTGCACTATGGAAACAGAATATTCAAATATTACTAATTGTCAGATGTCAGTGTCAAATAAAATTTATATAATATCCTTGTGAAATGATTTTACTGGAAATATAAAAATGTAAAATAATTTAAGGTGGCAAAAACAAATTACATAAGGTAAGACAACAGATTATAGCCATAAGCCAATTCAGAAGATTTGCAATTCGGCACTGAATGTCCGTTTTATCGCTCATATGGTTTATTTTCCTCGGCCCTATGGGCCTTGGCAAATAAATTCCATATTCGTCAAAAAAATGGAACTTCAGTGTCTTGATATATAAATAACTATTAATTGCAGATAATATAAATAATACATACATATCCCTCAGAAAACTTCTATCTGTGCATATATGTAATTCTTCAAAACTGATTTATTGATACGTTTATTGAGGTATTTCTGTTATTACCGAAGTAAGTTTTGTTCCGGGTACAAAGCAGGCGGTATTCTAAGAGCACCATAATAAAGTTATAACTATTTTTTTTTTGTGCGTTTATTTGCCGCGTCCCTGACAAAAATCCAATACTATTAGTACAAATTTTGATTTATTACTCCAGTTCATTTTGAAACGATGTTAATAAAAACGCTTAATTATTGTAAACGCTATGTCACTGGCCTGAATCAATTATTATCGTAAAATGTAGGATGAATCCGGGCGAACTAAACTTGCTATTCGTTTTTGTTTTTATTTGAATTTAAATGTAGCACCCTATCATCACTAGTGCCATCCTAACAGCATTCTCAAAAAGTTTCATGAAATAGATCGAAAAAAAAAAAATTATTTTCATTATTTTAAGTTTTAATGAAAAATAAAGGAAATGTACGCTTAATGCAGACAATGTAGATACCCTACAATAGTGTGGTTACAAGATTAAAAACAGAGTGTGACGTTAATAGGCACTGGCGGTAGCGCATCCAATGAAACAGCTCCAAATGTCAAACACAAAAGCACATGACAAGTTTTATTTACAAGCGACAGAGATAGAGAGACACGCAAATGCACGCGATGAACAAGAAAGATTGCTTGTGTTCAAGCAGCCAATAGGAATAGGTGCCCTCTTACGTCATAAGAGTGGGGGGGGGGGGTAATTTTTGTCTAGAGTTTTTAGTGCAATTCTTTTTAATTCCATATTTTAAAAAATATGAACATTTTTTTTTCAGTTTACTATGAATTAATTTCTATAATCTTTCACATAAAACAATAAAAAAATGCAACCACCCTATTAACTGTTTGAATATCATCATAACCATCTCGGGCACGTGACGTCACAGATAATTTGAGAAATTTAGATATTCACATCTTGCTTACTGTTTTGAATTTTAATATCTAGTTTTCACCAACGGGTCAAACAGAAGCGTCCTCGTCGCGACCTTAGGTTTTGAAGTAGTAATAATTCTGCAGGTACCTACTAGTATTCTGCCAAAGTAGAAGATTATGAAGAAACATCAGAATATGTATTTTTTATATTATATATTATTTATTGTTGTTATATTTGTGTATGCTAGCTTGATACGATTAAATAAATAACCAATATTCCTAGATTTTTTTATATTATCAGAAAAAAAATACGGTAGAATATCTCATATAAATAGTGTATTCGGAAATTAAGCCACGGTAACCACTGAAAATGGTTACGGTTTAATCGCGGTTACAATGTTACCGACACCGGACTGGAAAAACGGACAGGCTAACAGCTTGACAAATTTAAAATAGTTAAAAGCTATGGAGGCTTGATACTAGTGCTCATTTGTCATGCGCCAAAGTGTAACCGCACCACAACCGCCGATCTAGCGCGGTTAGCGTGGTTACCAGCTTTCAGTAACCGCGGTCGAAAAATACAACCAGTTACTGAAAAAGTAACCGCGTTTAGCGTGGTTCAATTTCGGACTACACTATGAAGTTACAAGTGTAAACTTGCACAAAACATTTGATAAACATTCTACGTTCTGTGTGGAGCCAATATATTATCATTAAAGTACATTATCATAATAAAATATAAGATATTTCATATTCATAGTTCAGCATACATACTCGTAAAAAGTTTAAATTTATTTTATAAAAATGCTAGTAGCATGTACAATAAATTTGGAGTTGAAGTGGATACAGTATGTGTATATATGTAAATATTTGCAATTCATATTAAGGTAATAACATTTACCTAACTTTATTGCGAGTTACGGTAGAAAACAGCAATAACTTTATCATAATTTCGTAATTTTATGCTATTAACAAACAATATATCAGTCTTATCTTTTTGCGTTAAAATAATCCTAATCTAATCCGAAAATAATTACTTTCTAACTTCCTCAAGATAAAAAAATTCTTCATATTAAGTTTCTAGTTAGAAAAACACTCCAGATAACTTTATTAATAATTATGCTAAATTTATGGCGCGAAATTTGAATAATTCAGTGTTTAGTAAGTGCGAAACGTACCTGTTTATATTATTTACGGCGCCATGGCACAGTACATTCATTTTAATTTAATTAAAGTTACGTGGTAATTTATCGTGAACTCCGAGCCATCAACAAGTGAACTGAATGCTTTATTTCTAATTTTAAACTTTTAATTTATGTGCAAAGTTGGGAACTCTCAACATTGACAAAGAAAAAAATTAGCGGATATACCTACATTGTAATATTATACAGTATATTTTAACATGAACATGTGAATGGTTGCAATTTTTAATTAAATTATAGAACAAAAATGATTTATTATTTTTTAACTAGTTTATGCATATTAAAGCGTATACAGTTTAGTTTCTTTTTAAAATGTCCGATAATGATCATCGGTATGTTGTACGAATTAACAAGATGGCATACATTTATAAGGGGGTACCTAAAAATAACGAAAATTATTTTCGATGATAGGGGTCTAGTTTCGACTTCACCCGCTAGGTATCATCACTATATATCCGTTTAAATATATTATCCAAGCACCATCCTTGGACACACACACGTGTGTGTGTGTGTGTGTGTGTGTGTGTGTGTGTGTGTGTGGATGTGTATGAGGTTGTTGGAGATACGATTTCTCAAATTCTATAAGATTAAAGACCTGTACAACTACGGATTCCTCAATCTAATAGTAATGGGAAAAGTTGAATAGATTCTGGTAACAATTGGGCAACCGGAAGTAGTAATATTTTATCAAAAATATTCTAAATATTATTTTTTGAATATTTTTGTTATTACAAATATTAAAAAAACAAAATTCTGTATCCGACACATTTAAATTTTTTATTATACCTTCTATGGATTTAAAGATATTTAATATTTCTTATAGAATTATTAATTATTTATTTAAAACTATAGGTGTATTACATGAACCCTTCAGAAACAACGCCAATCCCATTAATAAATTAGAAAATCCTTTAAAATTATAGAAAATACGTAAATATAAAAATTAGGTGTAATTAGAATTTTTTGTGTGTACAAGAAATGTATAATACAATGCTTATACTCGTATATACCACAATGGGAAGGGCGCGAGATGTATTGTGATGGCCACAACAGATTTTTAAAATAACAAAGTAACAGTAGTATCTTTCTTATGTATTATGTACCCTCAAAAGTAAATGACGCTACTGAATTTGACAGAACGTACGGAGCTAAACTCTTATCTCATATAAATATAACCTTGATCAGCCGTATTTAAAAAATTAAATTGTATATTTATTTTGTTAAAGAAAAAACCCTTGAAACAACCCTTATTGTTTTATAATAATATATAGTGTTCTTGTCAGGCATTCTATTATTAAATAATTATTTTTTATGGATATATACATGAAAAATTAATAATTACAATAGAGAAACAATATAACAAAAAGCCATTCTCAAAAACAAAACACTCCCCGACTTCCTGACCCCCCACGTTTATTCAGCACGATCCTATTTCTATCTCTATCTATCTGGGGGAGTTAAGGGATTGCGGGGTGAGACGTACTGGTGGCGACATAGGCCGGCGACCGAACCGGGACTAAAAGCCTGTAATTTCATTGTCTTAATCTAGGGAGAGATAAATCATATCACCATGGAATTCGTGCTTTGATTTACTACACGGCGGAAATGCAAAGTATTTGTTTTGGTCGCCAGGTCAACAAATGGGGAATAGGAATGGGTTTAAACAGGCATTGAGGATAATAGAGATTGAGGATTACATGTGCCAAAATTAAAAACTTCTTCTTCTTTCACTGGATGTTGCGTATTGCACATTCATGAAATGTCGCTCAAACTGTCGAAGACGTGAAAATAAATGTAAAGTTATATTTTATTTATTTCGGGTATACCATTTAATTTGATAACTAAAACTTTCTTCCTTTGGTTTATTAAAATCAAATTAACTTTTTTGAGTTTTAATATTTTCCTTCGTTTTTGATTCTAATTCTACATGCTCTCTGCAGTTTGAGTCATTCTCAATTGATTTCCGGCCTCATAAAATACTCACATAATTTCACTTATTTATTGAGAAAAATGTAAATACATAATAAGTTTAACGCACGGTTGTTCTAATTAATTGTGTAGATGGTCGTAGAAAAAGTATAGTACATCTAGTTATAAAGGAATGACTTACAACAACACAACACGTCACATTTTAGTGGACACCGGGGCATGAAGGATTTCTCGGCTATGAGCTCGGTAATAATGGAATCAAGTTGAAAAGTCATATAAAGAAAGAAATGAAAAACTGGGAGAAGTCAGCCATAGCTTCATATTGGAGAGACATTTCGGGCTTTAGTTTCAGGAATAATGACCTTAAATCAGGGCATCGAACCCGAAACTGAACCGAACCAAAACCGAAACCAAACCGTAACATTTTATCGAACCCTAACGCAGAACCGAACCTCAGATATCCTTTTCAATTGACCCCGAGTTGGAACCGAACCGGGTATCAAAATTCTGGTTCAGGGTTCAGCTCTAATTCAGGTTCAATTTCATTTCGAAACGTAAACGTAATCGTAACACTTATAGCCGATCATCGACGATCGACGACTTCTGCGTTTGCGTCGCTGTATGTGTTGATTGTTCGTAAAAAATTTGTTCATGTTCTTGTCTTGCGTTGCATTAATTATAAATTCCGGCTCGAATTTTAAATTATTTCAATATAAAGATTGTTATTCAAAAAATATTAATTAGGTCGAACCGAACCTGAACCCGGAACAAAACCGAAAATTTTATTAATGCTTGAACCAGAACCGCACACGAATCCATTTTTCAAAAAATCTGATGTGGCCAGCACAATACCTTCCGTCAATCCTGTGTATTATGTACAAATTCCATACATAAATTTTCTTGCAAAAGATTCTAAATTTTTGGTATTTTATGATTCCCTTTCTCGGCAACGGAATTCCATACTCCTGATAACAAACAAATCACATGAAATAAGAAAATCATGAAATTTTGAATGAAAAATTATGACACTTGTCAGTTATGGACATAATTAATTGCTGTCATTTTGATACGGGTCCCCATATCTGCTTGCCACAGGCAGCAAAGTCATGTCACTGCACGCGCCCTATACATAATTTTTTTTGCAAAAGGTCCTATATTTCCAGTAAAGTTATTTCATAAACAAACTATGCAAATTGCACTTGACACTGACATCTTCTTCTTCTTTAGTTTTCCCATTCGTTAGGGGTCACTATTTTTTATTTTCTTCTTCCACTCATTTCTGTTTTGCGTGTCGTCCTCATTCAGTTACTTTTCTCTCAAGTCTTCTGCAATACAGTCTTTTCATCTTATATTTGGTCTTCCTATGTTTCTTCCACCTTCTATTAATTTATTCATCTCTCCTCATGACATGTTCAAACCAATGTAATCGTCTCTATTATATCTAAAAACTTCTAACACTAGAGTTACTTCCCTTATTTTTTCATTCAATTACTTGCTTTTTATTGATACTGACATCTGTCAATTTGAATTACCTGAATATATTAGCAGTTTCCATGGTTATGTTAGCATAGCTGGCTGAATTATGAAATTTATGCGAATTTTTTATCTTTATTATTCTTTAACTCTATATCTGTTGAATATGAAATATAAAATGCAATCAAATCGTATAGAGAATAATATATTCTTTAAGTTATAATAACATTTAACTGAGTTTTTCAAGAAAAACTGTTAAAATCTTCAAATGAGGGCACTTCCGGTTGACCAATTATAACCAAAATCTAATCAAGTCTGCATATGGTTGTAAGGAAGAGGAATATGCAAGAATTGTAATTTTTGGAATTCTAGTATTGGAGATATCGTGCATGAAAGGCGGTCAGATACACACACACACACACATACACACACACGCACATACGAACACACACACACACACACATACAGACATTATCGTAAAAATAGTAAAATCGTATTGTAAAGACCCTAAAACGTGCTTATTCAACGAAAACTCACCACCGAATTTTTTGACCAAAGACAATACCTTCCTTACCTATAGGTGACGGAAGGTAAAAACGAATTAATCTAAACCTGAACCGGAATCAGCCCTGCCTTAAATCTATGAAAGGTATTTTATTCACAATCATTATAGTAATATGTCGATTCCTAACCTTGTAGAGGTTAGGAAATACGTCATTTCTAATTGCAGTGACAATCTCTTAGGTGGGAAATAACAGTTTTCATTTCCACCCCATGGGTTGGAAATGTTTATGTTGGGGTTGCCTAGCAACATTTTCATAGATCCCTATAGGCGATTTCGGGCGACAACCGTTCACTTGCGGTATGTTGCGTTCAAGTGCGTTCACACATTCGGGCGCTAGGAACAGCTTACCCGGTATGCTTGGATCAGTGCTCACAGCTGAACGGGTTTGCGAGCCGGGTCAGCTTCGGTTCACTATTTCTATCTCTTTTTATTATGTCATTTTCTATTGAAATGTCAAAAGTCAGAACAGTCGGTGTCGTAGTCTTTATGTCAAAAACGAATATTTTTTTTGAGACATTTCAAATATGGATAAACTATCTTTCTCTGTAGAGATATTGTAGAAATATGCGATACTGTGGAAGTAACGAATTTATTATGTACAGACGTACAGAATAAAGTTTAAAAAATGAATGAAAATAATAATGATTTGTTTGTAGATGATACGTATGCTATAAAATGTATTATGGAAAACCTCTAGGAATAATGAAGCATGTTGAAGATTCAGCAATTTAAATCCATCGCTTGTTGATATTAAAGTGTCGCCTTTAGCCAGATAACATTGCTTTTTCTAAAGGAATCGAAATAAAACCTCCACTAGATTGTTTAATGTGTATTAATGTTCCTAGTTCTTTTAGCAATGTAAGCTTGTATGTAATAAAATCATAATTTAAATAATTAGATATCCACTTTTCGTTAAAGTCTCGTATTCTATTTTGTTTATTCAGTATATTAGATACACTACAGAAAAATAGTATCATTCTTTTTATTAAAGAATATAAATAATCCACTATTATTTAACACAGAAGTATTTAACTTGTCATCCAGTGCTAAATATAAACACAATTTAATTTTCTTAGTGATGTGCATTTTAACTGTCAGACACTATTTTTGACAGTTTTAAATGTCGCAGAATATACATAACCTCCAAGAACAGTGTCAACAAGTGAACCAGACAATTTTTGGCGCTACCACTGACCATATCATACCGTAACTGACCGTAACTAATCCAATCAAGTGAACGGGTATGTCGCCCGAAATCGCCTTATAATAAAGTAGGCAAAACAAATTGTAATAGAGCTGTCAAAAAAATTTATATTAACAAAATTACTGGTTATAACTCAATGATTTATGCTGAAAATTATTGATTTAAAAAGAGGATGATTATGAATAAAATAGTATACATACCTCTGTGGGAAACAGCCCACCTCGGATATAATATACTATTTACTGGTCCATAGCAGAAAACAGTATTTCTGTCGACTGCGAAGAGGACGAAGACATGTATGCGAATGTTCAGCTGTGGCCGTAAGTAGACTATCTAGGTAAATGTACCTCAGGGCAATTGAGATCGGGAAACTGACTTCTGGAACAACTTCATGAGAATTCTAGGACTATGCTTCCAGAAAACTACGATGCATCTTACAAGTCGCAATGACAAAAGTAACTAGCGCACGCTTAAAGCCCTCAAGGTAACAAGAACTACGAATGTAACTTGCTGTTGTAATGCCAAGATATTTTTTTTTATATAACTGACGTTGCTTTTGTGTACACTCTTCAAAAATAGTTTTCTAGTTCTCTTTGTACAGTACAAAAAAGAAAATACATATAATTTCAATCAGGACGAATCGGTATATTATGCATATATTGGAAAAGAGAGCCGTCACCATTTCTATCATTCCATTTTTTTTCTTTCTTTATATAAAAATCAAACAATTTCCCAATCGAACTTTTGCAATGATGTGCGCATCGCATAGTTGGCTATGCCAGTATGCCCGCATTTCGTTTCGCTTTTGTCATAGAAGCAGTGGAAGATGAAACCGTGCAGTGTCTGTGTAAATAAAACAAGACGTGCGCATCCATAGCTCACTTCGTTCCGGCCTGCTACACTGTAATGCCGCCCGGCTGAGAAATGTCCGGTTCTCCCTGGATTCACACTAGATATAGCACATGGGGAAAGAGATTTTTAATGGAAGAGTAAAAGATTGCGTCGCATGAAGAAAAACCACCAAATTAATTTTGGTTCTACTTAATGAAAGCCAAGTTTCCAAATCGCAGCACTCAGTTTCAACAAAAACATTGAAACAAATGTTATTAAATATATATTAGATGTTCTAATATATCATCTTGAATAATAATAATAAGTACGATTTAATCCGATTTTAACATTTTTACAATTATGTCTCTCTCTCTCTCTCTCTCTCTCTCTCTCTGTGTGTGTGTGTGTGTGTGTGTGTGTGTGTGAGTGTGTGTGTGTGTGGGTGGATGTGTGTGTGTGTGTTAGGTTGTTGGAGATACAATTTCACAAATTCTGTTAAGACTAAAGACCTGTTTGACTACGGATTCCTCAATTTACCAGTAATGGGAAGAGTTGAATAGGTTCTGGTAACAATTAGACAATCGGTAGTGGTAGTTTCTAAAAAAATAATTCTAAATATTATTTGGTACTACAAATATTAAAGATAATTAAATTCTCAATCTGACACATTTAATTTTTTTATTATATCTCGTAGGTTTGGAGATATAGGATATAATAATATAAAATAATTTGTTGTAATAAATCTCATTGCCCAAAAAACAGTTGAGATATTTAAATGTTTGTAATTGGCAGATAAATGCAAAATGTCAGTGTCAAAAATCAGTAGTTAATAACATTACTGGAAGAATTTTCTGGGAGGTGCGAGTACATTTAATATATATATATTAATTAAATATGTATTTAAATTACACGTCTGGTAATATTACATATATAGAAGAAATACCGCTAATACCTCTGCTAATACCGTCTATGAATTTGAAGAATTTTGAGCATATTAGAATTGTAGGACAAAATTTCTCATAGAACGAAAGAAGAGATATAATTTCATTTATTTGTGTGTACAAGAAATGTTAAATTCGTTAATTAAAGGGCGCGAGCAGTCATGTGACTTAGTTGGCTTTGGCAAGCAGATATTATATTATGAGCATCCATGTCAGAATGAAGGCTAGTAGTTATTTATATAGATGTCACAATTGTCATATGTCATAACTTTTCATTCAAAGTGGATTTGGAAAATCATATTTTTTTGAATGAAAACTTATGATACATGACATCTATGTACATGACTAGCTGTCATTCTGACATGGGCCCCTATATCTGCTTGCCAAGGCCAACAAAGTTACAAAACTGCTCGCGCCCTATGCAACATAAAATGAAAATTGCGTGAGGTATTGTGCTGGCCACAACAGATTTTTTTTAAAAGTTTGTTGTCAAATTCCGAGGAAATTTTTATATGATGATTGGCAATATTTTTTAATGATACAAGTATCTTTTACCTTCCATCAAACAATTCGATGGTGAGTTTTCAATGAATAAGCACGTTTTGAAGTCCCTAGAATACGAATTTACTATTTTTACGATGATGTGTGTGTGTGTGTGTGTGTGTATGTGTGTGTGCGTGCGTGAGTGTGTTACGTCCTATATACTTTTTCTATGACTGCAAATTAAGACAGCAGAAATACAGAAGGTCTTTTTAGGTTACTTATTTTTACAGAATGACAGCAAGTTTAAACAATTGTATCAATTTAAAATAAAGTTTGGAATAATTTTATAAATGTAAATTCAGACTTACTGTAAAATGTCGAAATCTCTGCTGAATTTATTGTCCAGTTTCCCTGCAACAGAAATAAAGTTATGTAATAAAGTTATTCCAATAATACGAGTAGTTTTCATTTTAATCCCGCACATAAAATCGTTTCATCAACGCAAACTATACAAGTTGATTTGAATTACAGAGCCGTTTAATTTGAGCGCTATATTCAACAATTTTAATGAATATTAAATGTAATCAGCAACCATTATTTATGTTGTTAAATTATTAATAACATTTGAAACGAAATTGCAGTTCAAATATGAGACTCGATTCCAAATAGATGAAATTATTACGGGTGTGAAATGGGGAATTTAAATCGCGAACTGGTGAACTGTTCGCTAAATGATGGTGATAATGCGAAATTTAAATATCAAATATTTAACTGTAAATACAATTGTATGAAAATGACGTTTTATGAAATAAATAATATGTTTGTTTTGTTTAAATACATTTTATAATTAATTGAATATTAATATTTGATAATATATAGTTCATAATTTAATATTTAAAATATACCACAACTAATCTGTATAAATATGTAATCATATTTATTTATTATTATAATTATGGATATATAGATAATTGAAAATATTATAGAAAATAATAAATGCAAATACATAAGTTTAGATTATAATGAATATGAATGGCTTAAAAAATATTTATGTTATAATACAGTACAGTTGCGATTAGTGAACACATTATATAGTGAACTATCGAATGTAATGTGCACAAAAATAAATACGTTGACTTAATACTGAACTCCATATAGTGAACAATTAATGTCTCAATATAGTGAACACATAGCAATATTGGAACATTTAATAGCAGGTAGAGGAGCTACATTCTTATGACGAAAATATAGGTAGCTAAATCGACAATATGTTCAATAAAAAAAAAATACCTCCCGCCATTTACCTATGGGGTCTCGTTCCCGCGTGCCTGATGTCTGATCACGAATCTAGGGAATCCGATTCGATCCCGATCATCGCCAAATAATTCGATATTAAAATGGCTCAAAATTAACCCTTCTAGTAAACGCCGCACAATACAAATATGTCATCATCATTACCGAAATGTGTGTACAAATCAGATTAGCACATCTAGCAATGGATAATATGCCGTGATAATATATTTATTTATTTAAATACATACCTGCATATTTACTAATGCTAGAAATTATGTATATTAAGTTCCTTTCCATAAAAATATTGTTCTATTTACAATTTCCTTTTAAAACGTTACTATTATTAATTTAAAATGACTATTTTTTTGACAGTGACATTTACCTGTCAGTTACATACATTTGAGCTGAAGTATGTAACCATGGAGATATGTTTAAAGCATAAGCTCCGAAATATAATTTTTATATTACTTTATAAATTTATCCATAAAATATATACTATAATTTTAAATATTTAATTGTTATTATTGTTATACAACAAGAAATTGTAAACTTACTAATATCACAGAAAAATGATTCAATAATGTCAGTTAAACTTCTTCATTTAACGTAAAAGCGTAATTTAACGTTTTATTACTACGTTGCCAAAAAAAAAAAATTCTAAGATTTAGTTTCAGCTAAAATCTACATAAAACCATATTCGTACTATGACAAATTTTGAATCGGTTCGTATCCACTATCATCTGTTTGGTTAAAATAGACTTAATGTCAAGTTTTACAATTAAGCTGCCAATACTGCCCAAATAGATTTATGAACTACTGTTGGTTTTTGTCACTGACATTTTTCTGTCATATACAAACATCTGATTGTTACTATGGAGTTGTTCAGGCTCTGAAATTTATTACAACAGATTATTTTATATATTACTTTTTTTTATCTCAATATATAGCAGATATAATAAAAAATTTAAATGTATCGAATAGAGAATTTTACGTTCTTTAATACTAATAGTAAAAAAATTCAAAAAAATAATATTTAGAATTATTTTTTTAAGATACTACTATTTCTGGTTCTCCAGTTGGTACCAAAACCTATTCAACTCTCCCCATTAATGTTAGATTGAGGAATCCGTAGTCAAACAGGTCTTTAGTCATATAGAATTTGAGAAATCGTGTCTCAAACAACCTCACACACACACAGACATCATTGTAAAAATGTTAAAATCGAATTCTATGGACCTTAAATCGTGAATATTCAATAAAATCTGGATATGCGATTTTTAGCATGAATCCAATACCTCTCTTACCGAGAGGCGAGAGGTAAAAAGAGAACAAACATTGTCCTGCATTAATTAGTTCACTGTATCGAGACTCTACTTTATTTAAAAAAAAATCTGATGTGGACACCACACGACTTCCTTGTACGATTATTAAACTGTACATATTTTTTTAATAATTAAATTACAAAATATTGACAGGCTTAAGCCAAGCCCGAGAAATATTTTGATATAGAACAAAAAATAATTCATTTACTACTATCATTCTTAAATTAACATTAATCTAACCCGGTTCTTTTTAAAGAGAGTTTTGATTACAACAAAGAAATATTTGATTACAACAATGAATATGACTAATTTCACAATAAAAATATAATATTTGTTATTGTACGAATCATAAAATTGCACGTATTTAACGTAATTTGACATGAACTTTTTTTATATTTTTTTGTCCTAATCCATAGCAAGCTTTATTATAAAAACAAAAAGTATATAATTTTTAAATTTACATATCTCGCTTATACAAAGGGCTAATTTAATAATACTTGATGTGCTAGATGCAGAAATTAATTCTCTAAAACTTTTATTTGAAGCATTTATTTCTAAAATCAAAATAAAATCATTTTATTCAAGAAAAACTGTTAACAACTTCAAGTAATGTACCACTTCCGGTTAGCCTATTTTAACTAAAATCTATTATGTTATTTCGATTGACATAAAAGTCTTGTATACCAAATTTGAAAAGTGTTGGATTATATTTTAAAACAGTTTTTCATTAAAATCTATTATAGGCTTCATGTAAAGTGCCACTTCTAGAAATTGTGTAATAACCAGAAAGGGAGGTGTATAACTAGATGTTATAGGAGTCCTAAATACAAAATTTTAACTTTCTACGGCTTACCGTTTTTGAGTTACGAGATACGTACGTACGTACGTACAGACGTCACGACGAAATTAGTCAAAATGGATTCAGAGATGATCAAAATGGATATTTCCGCTGAAATCTGAAAACCGAAATTTTTCGCGATTACAATACTTCTTTTACTTACGTACAAGGAAGTAAAAAACAAATTCATTCTTAAAGTGGAGCAACTTTGTCCTAATAACGGACACTTTAGTTCTTCAAATCCGAAAGAGGTTCTTGTAAATAATGCAAAAATTATAAAATAAACTAAGATAGATATATTTTTTATTTATTGTAATTATAGTCGAAGAAAAAATTATTTGCCGCGTAAAATCTATTTCACCATCCACTAAAACTACCTAATGTATAAAAAAGTTTCCGTGGTTTAAGAAAAAAACTTCCTTTGAATATAAGAAACTTTAAAATCTTGAATAAAAGTGCGATCATCAATTTTTGTTCGTATATTGGCTTGCGACGATTTGTCCATTCATGGGGTATAAATTAACTTTAATTTCCGCACGTCAGCAATGTTGGCGGGAGTTTAATTATGAATAGCTGGCGTCGCGGTGGTGACGGACGCCTCGTCCGTCAGCAGAACGCTATCAGCGAGGTAAGCGTCGCTCTTGAGCACGAATGCGATCCACTCTCAGATAATCCGTAATTGTAAACCGCGGCTTAAAATCAACGCGACCAGTGAATCACTCTTTGTTCGCCCCAGTTTGTACGTCAGTACATCGAGCCACTGACTCCAAATACCAATACAGGGAGCCAGATAAGAATCTACTATGTAGAAATGTTTTAACTTGATTGGATTGTTTTTGATGCTTTTATAACAGGGAAAAGGCTACGACAGACACAGGACTTAGTTTGACGCCTGACTGGACGTCTGGAGTGAATCTTTTTACTTCTTTTGAATGTTTTCTTTAAAGAATTACTTACTTTAGTTACTCAAATGTGTATGTCTCGTAGATATTTTCCAATTTTCTTTTAAAATTAAGTGTACCATGTAATTAGGTAAATATGTCTATATCGTATCGTGACTATAAAATATACAAATTTTAAAATGATTGACTAAACTATCTACAGTTCTGTGCAATAAAATATAGGTGCAAGAGATTCTTATAGCGTTTTCGGTTTACGCGGTGTCAGTAAGCACTCAGTGCCCTATGTGACATATATGCATAAATGTGCAAGTATGAGAGCCTGGTAATTTGGCGCGTTTTACAAAATTATCTATTAATTTCTAGGAAGTACTCCTTTGTAACAGAAAAGTATCTTTTAACTAAATACGATTTTTTTTTTTTAATACTAACGAGATTATATTCTTACCTGTTCATCTGTACGTATATTTATGTACAACATCTTGAAAATAATTTTTATTTTTGGCCGTTGCTCCCGATAAAGTTTTAACCTTCCATCACCTTTAGGTAAGGAAGGTATTGTCTTTGGTCAAAAAATTCAATGATTCAATGAGTTTTTAGTGAAAAAGCATGTTTTAGGGTCCCTATAATACGATTTTTCCATTTTTACGACGATGTCTGTATGTACGTATGTGTATATGTGTCTGTGTTTGTGTGTGTGTGTGTGTGTGTGTGTGTGCTATGTGTGTGTGTGCTATGTGTGTGTGTCTGTGTGTGACGAAAGTTTCGGATCGCATAATTTCAATACCACAATTCCAAAATTTATAATTTTCGTATTCCTCAAGTTTACATCCAGAAGAACAAGTGATTCGATTTTGATTATAATTGCTCAACCGGAAGTACCCGCATTTGAAGATTTTAACAGTTAAATATGATTTATTGACATTTAACGTTATTATAACTTAAAGAATATATTATTATCTATACGATTTGATTGCATTTTATACTTTATATTCAATAGATGTAGAGTTAAAAAATTATAAAGATATTAAATTTTATAAATCAGCCAGCTATGCTAATCATGGAAACTGCTAATATATTCAGATAATTCGTATTGACAGATGTCAGTATCAATGAAAAGTAAATGAATGTGACAGAGATGAAGATGTTGAAGTAGATGTTGGGGAAGACACGGAAAGATTGGTAAGGAAATAACTCTAGTGCTACAAGTTTTTAGAAAGATACAAGAGAGATGATTACATTGCTCTGAAAATGTCATGAGGAGAAATGAATACATTGGATGAAGAATGAATAGCTTAGTAATAGAAGGTTGAAGAAACAGAGAAAGACCAAAGATAAGATGGAAGGACTGTTTTGCGGAAGACTTGAGAGAAAAGGAACTGAATGAGAAATAGCGACCCCTAACGAAAGGGGAAAGCTAAAAAAGAAGATGTTAGTGTCAAGTGCAATTTGCATAGTTTGTTTATGAAATAATTTTACTGGAAATTTAGAATCTTTTGCAAGAAAATTGATGTATGGAATTTATACATAATACACAGAATTGACGGAAGGTATTGTGCTGGCCACAACAGATTTTTTCATTATATAAACTGTATGCGGCTATGTAAAAGCATAAATAAAATTGCTCATTTATTTTAGTTTCAAATTTTGTCACCAGGACACCAGATTAACATTCTTATTGACATATACCAATAAACTTCGTTTCTCTGAAGATAACCAAGTATCGAAAACCGCTACCACATACAGAATTCAATGATCTACGTAGCACGTATAATTAGTATTTCCTGGATTACGAACATATATTAACATATTACATACTCATATGTCCAATTCTATTTCAAGTAGGTAAACAAATTTCCCCGATAACATGAATATTCCTCTCGATCCTCATCTGGTAATCCTCAATTCCTCAAAGACCTCCACGTAGGTCAAAGCGACTCAAACCCATCTCAACGGAGCTAATGTCGCCATCAGCTTACGAACAGCTCTTCGGAATTAGCCGCCGTGCAGGTATACCAACCCCACGCCCCGCAACACGCAGTTACATCAGTAACCAATTCGGTTTACAAGTGCGCCAACGAATTATTCAAATGCGACCACCAATTGTTACATGGAAATCGGTGTTTTGAAAGTCAAAGTTGGCTTTGTTTCGACGTGTGCTTGTTTATTGACTGGGGATTGTATAGTTTTTGTTGGTATTCAAAAGAGGATTTACAGAGGAATTGATTTTAATAAAAGGGTTAGCTGCACTCACTTTTTATTCTCATTGTTCGGCTTATGCAAAATAATGTAACTTGATTTAGATTTAAAACACATGGCGATTGCAAGGATTATAACGGTGTTACACTTTATTTAAAAGTAAAATTACTATTGGAATACACGAAAAACCGTGATATAGGCGTTTAAATGGTGAAACATTTTTTTTTTAAATGTTATTCTGTCCCATTAAATTTTATGCGGTGCTTTATACATAGTTTTGGAAAATAAAATTTAGAATTTTTTGTTGGTACCACAGGCCTGGTTTTAACTAAAACGCTGTTTTAAGAAATGTCAAATTCAAATTTCAATATTGAATTTCACCCTTACGTTTAAAAAGCGATTTTTTAAAAAATATTTTTTTGAATATAAACTATGTTCTGCTTTAAAATTATATTTTGATGAATTTAATATTATTTATTATTAATATTAAATAATGAAATTTGACATTTCTTAAAACATCGTTTTACAACAAGGCTTGTGGTACCTTTAAGCCTTTAAGTTTTTAGGTCCAATGTTTTTGTATTTACTTCTTTGATAACTGAGTATAGGTTGGCTATGAAAATAAATTGATCTTTTTTACCTCTCGCTAAAAGAGGTATTTGATTCATGCTAAAAATTGCATATTCAGATTTTAGTGAATTAGCTCATTTTAAGGTACAACATGCGATGTGTGTGTGTGTGTGTGTGTGTGTGTGTGTATGTGTGTGGGTGTGCGTGCATGCGTGCGTGGTTGCGTGTAGCGTGCGTGCGTGGTTGCGTGCGTGTGTGGTTGTGTGCGTATGGCGTGCGTAAGTGCGTGCGTGTATGTGTGTGTGTGCGTGTGGATATTGGAGGTACGATTTCTAAAATTCTATAAGACGAAAGACCTGTGTAACTACGGATCTAACAGCAACGGGCAGAGTAGGTTCTTGTAACAATTAGACAACCGTAAATGGTAGGGTCTAAAAATAAAAAAAAATTATTAAATTCTTAATCTGACACATTTAATTTTTTTATTATATCTCCTATAGATTTAGAGATATATAATATATACGAGTAGAATAATCTGTTGTACTAAATCAGTTGAGATAATTAAATGTTTGTAATTGACGGATAAATGCAAAATGTCAATGTCAAAAACCAGCAGTTTTACTGACATTACTGAAATTTTTTTCTGGGAGGTACGAGTACATTTAATATATCTTATTGTATTATTAATTAAATGTGTTTTTATTATTTTTTCAAGAAAAACTGTTAAAATCTTCAAATGAGGTTACTTCCGGTTGACCAATTATAACCAGAATCTAATCAAGTCTTCATGCAGATGTCATGGCGGAGGAATACGTAAAAATTGTAATTTTTAGAATTGTAGTATTGTAGTCACACACACACACACACACACACACACACACACACATACAGACATCATCGTAAAAATAGTAAAATGGAATTGTAGAGACCCTAACACGTGCTTATTCATTGAAAACTCCATCGATTTTTTTGATCAAAGACAATGCCTTCCTTACCTAGAGGTGACGGAAGGTAAAAAACAACATTAAACGAACATACTTCTGATATGAACCCGCATTTAAAATAAAAAGTATTATTGAAATCAAAGTTGCGAACCCGAGTTCGCTAATAAATAGATTACTAGCGTCGCTATACAGATGTTAAAAAACTTAACATACTCGCAAAATATTTTTGTTTTGTCTAATAAATCAATTAGTTCCAACATTAACACATTTGCTTATTATTTCTGCACATAACTTCTATCTATACAGCAAAATGTTTGCACTGCTTTGACAAATATACTCCAGAAATAGTTCAAAGAATTATTAACCAATCAAAGCCTACTACACAAAAAAAACTGTCGCGTTTCCCTGAACCCATCAGTGAGCAGTGAATAAATAAATGAATGTGAAGTCTGAATAATGATGTAGGTAGCCTAGCCTAGGTGTTCCTTGAAGCGTCGAGCAACATGCATACTGCATTACCGACCGGGAAGGCGTCCTAAGAAGGAGTTAGAACGTGAGAATACACAGCTGACTGATTAGAGCTCTTAACTCTTGTTTATACGACGTAAGACGGCTACGTATCGTTTTGTTTCTCACTACAGAATTCTCGAATAGCAACTGTTGACTAGCTAATGTCTCAACACAACTAATTTCTGCTAAAATGCCTTCTATGAGGAATTTAATACAGGCAAAATAACAAATTTTATGAGAAGTTACATTGTAATAATTTTTGTAAATGACAAAGAATTATTATAAAATGGAAGATGAAATGTAGATTTATTGTGTTTCTTTGTTGGCGAAAATTTCTTCATAAATCATAAAATGAAAAGTTTTGAAATTTAATTTTGGATGAAATGATGTGAATTTATTTAAAAACTTTTAATAACCATTAAAATTAAAAAACAAGAATAAGGATTGCTTTATATTTTTGATATGTTTTTTTCAGAATATGAAATTTTTGTGAATATGTTTTCATATTATCAAAAAATAATAAATTAGGGTCTCAAGGTAAAGCCTTTTTAGAAAATATTGCATATCAATTTTAATTATAAATATGTTGTAATTAAACTAAGATAATATTTAATTGAAGATTTTATAAAGAAAGTGAAACTAAAAATTATTTTTTCTACTCCCATGCAGAGCTGGGAACTACTTAATGTAAAAGTACTGGAAGTATTACTTTAAATACATCCAGTATTTACAATACTTTACTTAAAATACTTTTGAAAATTACTACTTAGTACTGTACTTAAAATACTTTTTTTTTCATAAAAAGTACTTCAAATACTTTTTGGTACTTAAAGTATCCAAAAGTATTTAAAGTAACTTAAGTACTTTAAATACTAAATACTTTACGCATGCGTAAGAACAGATTGCTGTGTGTTTTGTGCACTACTGTCAACACAGGTTTGAGCAAGTATTGGTAGTTATTAAAGTTTTCTCTATCTACAGTTTTAATCGAATAGTTGAAGACGTAAATAAAGATAAATCAAGAAGTAATTTTGAACAACTTATTTATGTGCTCATCAATATTATAGAACTAAATAAGTAAACAATTTTTCTACTCCAAGGCGTGAAATAGTAGCTATAAACATTAATCACAGTACATGAAGTATGACTTTTAATATAAATGCGTAGAATGCAATGAATTTCTTATGCAGTTTATTTTAAAACATTTTATATGCTATTTTTTTTAATAGGTATATATTATTAACTGTCTTATTGGATGAGAGTGATATACAATGGTACCTAAACCTGATAATTTTTCGTCATATTATTTTAACTGATTTCATTAAAAAATACCTCGAAAAATACTTACTACTGGTACTGTAAGTATATAAAAAAATGTACTTAAAGTATTACTTTACTTAGTATTTAAATACTTTTCTTGTGAGTATTTAGTATTTAGTATTTAAATACTTTTTTTGAGTACTGGTCCCAGCTCTGCTCCCATGCGTGAAGTGAGTACTTCACGTATCAATTTTTATGTGTGAAGCTTGATTTTTTGTACACTGTGCGTGAAGTGTCACTTCACGCATAGTGTGCGTGAAGTAAATATACACTTTGCATAAAGTGTCACTTTACGCATAGTGTGCGTGAGGTAAATAGTTCAGTTTTGCCACATACAATGAATATCTTTATATACAAGTAAATCATGTGTTGGTAAATGGTCCGTAGAAATAACAACTTCATGAGAAATGTGTTATTAGTTTATAAAAAAAAGAAATTATTGCAAAGGTCGTAGAAAAAGTATAGTATGTAACACGTTTGTGAAGCCTAGTTTACATTCGGGCGGTTTGCGACACGACAACCCTCATGTAAAATTTTCAGCTTCACACACTTGCCACATAATATACTATTTTATACTCCGATGTGTAAAGTTGATACTTTACACACTGCAGACAATGTGTAAAGTAAACGATTTTCGTATTTTATTTTATTTACACATTACTGAGCTACCACCATCAATACAAGTTTGTCATTTAAATTGTCTTACATAAATTTAGTTTTTTCTATACATTCATATTGGTAATACTGACAGAACTGCAGTATTCAACTTCAGATCTGTTACATGTGAACTTAGTATTTGGTGTGTTCGAATTGTCGTCTGCGTCTGTCAAATTTTTAATTTGTTTCAGGAATTTTATTAGTCATATAAAATAGTATATTATGTAGCAAGTGCGTGAAGCTGAAAGTTTTGTAAAATAGGCTTCACACACGTGTTACATGCTATACTTTTTCTACGACCTTGCAATAAAATATAATTTTTTTTATATAAATTAATAACACATTTCTCATGAAGTTGTTATTTCTATGGACCATTTATCAACACATGATTTACGTGTATATAAAGATATTCATTGTATGTGTTAAAACTGAACTATTTACTTCACGCACACTATGCGTGAAGTGACACTTCACGCACAGTGTATATTTACTTCACACACACTATGCGTGAAGTGACACTTCACGCACAGTGTACAAAAAAACAAGCTTCACACATAAAAATTGACACGTGCTCACTTCACGCATGGGAGTAGAAAAAATATTATATGCAACTCAAGCGTAAACAATCTTTATGACATTCGGTCAATAATTTTACTTGACCTCATGTCACAAAGATTGTGTTTACACTCTTGTAGCATAAATAACTATTTTCTATTTCGCGTTCACAAAATGAATTTTGTCCAATTGTTTTTGTCAAAAAATAATGTGAAAATGAACAATTTTGTACAAATGATTTTTTTGGGGTTTTTTAATTTTTTTTAGTCTGTGTCAAATAAATATCTTTCATTTTAGTTATAATTACCTGTCATTACTCATGGAAAATTACGGAAATTAGATTTTTTATAGTAAAATACGTCAAACGGTAAAGCACACTCTTTTAAATTAAAATTCAAGGTATTTATTTGTAGGTTCATAACATAATAAATTACATTGTCAAAATGTCAAAATAAATTAAATTTCAAATGTTAATGGGGTCTCGTGGTCGCGTGCCTGAGTGTCTGGTCGCAAATTTAGGGAACCGGGTTCGATCCTGATCAACGTGAAATATTTCCAATTTTAAATGGCACAAACATGACCCCTGTCATGTACTCTCCACACCAGTAATGAGAGCCCGTGAGGTGATGCCTGGATAATGCCCGCACGGTACAAATATGAAATCTGTGTACAAAGTAGATTGGCCCACCCAGCAATGGGTAATATGCCGTGGTGATTATTTATTTATTTATTTATTTATTTATTTATTTATTTATTTATTTATTTATTTATTTATTTATTTATTTATTTATTTATTTATTTATTTATTTATTTATTTATTTATTTATTTATTTATTTATTTATTTATTTATTTATTTATTTATTTATTTATTTATTTATTTATTTATTTATTTATTTATTTATTTATTTATTTATTTATTTATTTATTTATTTATTTATTTATTTATTTATTTATTTATTTATTTATTTATTTATTTATTTATTTATTTATTTATTTATTTATTTATTTATTTATTTATTTATTTATTTATTTATTTATTTATTTATTTATTTATTTATTTATTTATTTATTTATTTATTTATTTATTTATTTATTTATTTAAACTGTAGTGTTACTAATCTTGATATTTTAATATTTCATTCAATAATAATTTTGAAAAAAAGTAAATTAATGCGAAATAAGAAAAATAGTATGAAAAATACGTATTACAATTTCATTTGTAATACTCGCACTTTGCATAACTCGCCTTCGGCTCGATAACTCAAACTGTATTCGTATTACAATAAGGTTCATTGTAATTGTAATACTTGTCTTGCAATATATTATAATAGTGTTTCGAAGTTATGCTGAAAAAGATTTAAATAATAATAAACATTTGATTTCAGACTTAATAGTTCAGTTATCTATAATTTAATAGGCGATATAGATACTTGTTACCGTCCAATTAAGGCTGGTTCAGAAAAATTTTCATCCCGTCCTTGTGGGATTAGGCTGTCTGTATTCAACGTCGCTGGTGGTAGGGATAACTTAAGCATTTATGACATTAGTGGGGGGAGAGGGATGACATTTGTGGGGAATAGAATTATAACGCCTGATACGTAATAACAGAAATGCTAAACTAAGCAAAATTGTTTTAATGTTAATTACAGAGTTATTCTAAAACAACATTTCCTAACCACAAATTTCACCCAATACAAAATTAATTCCGTATTCAATCCTTCATATTATTACATCGCATTGCAATATTACATCTATTCATTCCTCCCTTATTGTAATAAGACCCCTTGTCGAATCTTCCCTTATAAGAAAGCGGACTTACAAACAAGAGAATTAGAACAGCTTGTCTTACGAGTTGACAAGGTAAGCGGACGCTTTATGTTCATCCAAGAAGATGAAATGTAATTTTACAGAATCTACCTCTATGATTAAATCGCAGAACAGGTGGGGGCAATTATGTTAATCTACAGATGCGGATAATGTTTGTTTAATGAAATTTGGCGAACGACGGATCGAACATTCTCAATTATGATAAGGAAGTTATGTTATTTAATTTATTGTACAAAATAATAGTTATTATTATTAAAAAGAAATGGAGAAGTACTTTCAAAAACCCAGTAAAATTTTTGAACTCATTATTATAGATAAACAAGTTTATAATTGTAAACACATATTATGGTATATTATTTTTTTGTATAACTTAACTTACCTACCCTTTAGTTCGTTGTGGAAGTGTTTGTAAACTAAGCACTCTAAAACATTTTTAAACTATTTCTAAATGTCTAATCTATTACTAGACTGTATTACGAAAACAGTATCTTTTAACTATCATTATATTTACCAAATATAGTCTATTACACCGTAAACAATTACAAATCAACTGAGATAAATAAACCAACTGTCACTGTTAGTAGTTTCTATTCACTTGTTTGAGGGCAGCAGCGTCGTGTGAAGTTGCACAAAATGTAAAGAATAAAGCTGTGTCCACACTTGTCAAATTATTAGAATTTTTATTATTGTTTATTTACAAAAAAATATTTAAAACTATAATACAAAAAAGAAATGTAGCTTCATAAATAATTTAAATTCTTACCATATACGGTGTAATCAACAATAAAAAAACATAATTATGACAGCTAATAATTACACTGAAATTATATTGAATTTTATACGAATTTTATTTGAAATTTCGTTAAATATTTTTATTTTATTTATATAGAATGTTAATATCAATAAATAATCGATAAAACGGATAATTTTATACCTTAAAAATTCTAATATATGTAATAGGGTCCTCCACCGTAGTATCAAATTAGAACTAAACCTGAAAACAGTATCAGTATCAGACTATCAAAGTTTAAAAATGTTATTAATTTTTAAAATATTCTAGATTTTAATACAATATCTTTATTTCTACGTATATATACGTCATATTTACTTTATTCCAAATTATCACTACTTTCAAGTCTTCTGCTTTCGCCTTTTTACCTTCCGTCACCTTTAGGTAAGGAAGGTATTGTTTTTGATCAAAAAATTCAATATTGAGTTTTTAGTGAATAAGCACGTTTTAGAGTTCATATAATGATGTCGGTATGTATGTGTGCGTGCGTGTGTGTGTGTGTGAGTGTGTGTGAGTGTGTGTGTGTGTGCGTGTGTGTGTACGTGTGTGTGTGTGAAGAAAATTTCGGATCGCATAACTTTAATACCACGATTCCAAAAATTATATTTTTTTTTCGTATATCTCAAGTTTACATCCAGAAGAAGAGGTGATTATATTTTGGTTATAATCAACCGGAAGTATTCTTATTGAAGATTTTAACAATTTTAACGGAGTTAAATATCATTTATTTACATTTAACGTTATTATAACTTAAAGAATATATTATTCTCTATACGACTTGATTGCATTTTATACTTCGTATTCAATAGATATGGAGTTAAAGAATTATAAAGGTATTAAATTTCATAAATCAGCCAGCTATGCTAGCCATGGAAACTACTAATATATTCAGATAATTTAAATTGACAGATGTCAGTATCAATGAAAAGTAAATGAATGTGCCAGAGATGAGGATCTTGAGATAGATGTTGGGGAAGACACGGAAAGATAAGGTAAGGAATGAAAGAATAAGGGAAATAAGAAGTTTCTAAAAAGATACAAGAGCCGATTACATTGGTTTGAACATGTCAGGAGGAGAGACGGATATATTGCAAGAAGAATGAATAGCTTAGAAATAAAAGGTTGAAGAAACAGAGGTAGACCAAAGATAAGATGGAAGTACTTCAGAGAAAAGGAATTTGATCATTTACAGAGATCACTTCTTCTTCCTCATTCACCATCATTCATATGAATGATACTGTGACATCGGCATAACAGTTCAAGTAATAATTTGCATTCCAAAATGATGTGTGCGAGCTTTCAATACTATACAGATATAACTGTCATTTATTTTCTTACATTAAACAGCGCTTGCGCGTTAGTTTAATAAATGAATATCGTTGAGTACACATCTAGTACTAACAAAAACCTCTAAGTTTTGCTAGGTTAGCGCTATCCTGGGTGAACGCGAGGACTGAGCTTGTCACTTGTTCGCTAACAGTTCACGAATAAATAACTCGCGAACTTGGTGGATGCACGGTTTTACCAGGCGTCACCTTACGGGTTCTCAAAGTTGGTATGATGAGAGAACCAAGGGTCACTTTTGTATTATTTGAAAATTGCAACAAATAAATCAACCCTTAATATAGTGGTAGTGGTAAACTATTTATTATCACACTCACTATGTAGATGTAGATCAATGATATTAAAATTATGTCTGATTTGAAAGCTTTCAAATTGAAATTGAAAATTTTTCTTTTATATAAATGTTTCTACAAAATTGAAGAGTTTGTACCTATGTGAAATGTATATTTTTTATGGTTTTTCCTTTTTGTGACTATGTCTTTGTACTTCAGTTAACAGTCAAATAAATCTTTATTTATTTATTTATTTATTTATTTATTTATTTATTTATTTAAAACAGGAAAAAAGAAAATATAAGGAAATCTAGATGAAATATTATTTCGCTGTGTGTATTAAATTTAAAAACATTTCTATGAATGATACAAATCTTAATTCTTTATTGATTTACTTGCTACAACCGCTTTTCTCGAGACGAAAGAAAATCTGTTCAAATAATCTTAAACGCTGAAAATAAGAACAAGAATTTATCTGGATTAAATTCCCCAAAATGATTTTGTTTATTTGCATGCAGGGAGTGTAAGTGTAGATTCGAGTATATATCTAAGTCGGTGTGTATAACAGTGAAGTTTTATACTCGTAGATATAAAAAACGAGTGGCTCTTGGCCGTAAAATCCGCATCGCATCTTGTGCATGGTCCGTGTACCGCATGCCAACTTCTTGCTCTCGCTTCAAACAGAATTGTGAAATATCATACATGATTGCACTATATTTCTCGAACGTGATTTTTCACACGGATAGTGAATTGTAAACATATCAATAATAAAATGTTTGCCGCGTAGCGATATTTACTTCTAACACGAGAAATAAAAACGATGAGTAAACTTTTGATATATTCACAAAAAGAACATAAACAGAACCATCTACATATATTTTACAGAGTTTTCTATTTTATTTACTTTGTATTCAATCTGTATATTCCTAAAGTAAAAATCTGTTGTGGTCAGCACAATACCTCTCGCCCTTTTTATTGTGGGATATACATATAAGTATCATATTTAACATTTCTTGTACATACAAAATATTCTAATTAAATCTATTCTATATATTTAAATAATTTTTATAATTTTAAATTCATTCTATGAGCAAGTTTTCTCCTACTCCGGTAAATGTTCGAGCTTCTTCCAATTCATTGACAGGATTGGCGGTATTTCTGAAGGATGTATGTAGTATACCTATAACTCTAAATATTTAATTAATAATACAATAGGAAATATCAAATATCGTTTGAGCTGTGAGATTTACTACAACAGATTATTTTATAGAATATATTTTTATATTTCTAAATCTATAAAAATATATATATTTTTAATATATCAGATATAGAATTTTATGTTCTTTAATATTTGTAATAACATAAATTTTCAAAGAATAATATTTAGAAGATTTTTGTTAAAATACTACTACTTCCGATTATCATATTGTTATCAGAACCTATTCAACTTTTCCCATTGCTGTTAGATTGAGGAATCTGTATTTACATAGGTCTTTAGTCTTCTAGAATTTGAGAAATCGTACCTCCAACATGCACACACACACACAACTCATTCACACACACACGCGCACTAACATCGTAAAAATGTTTTAATCGGATTTCAGGGATCTTAAAATGTGCTAATTCACTAAAATCTGGATATGCGATTTTTAGCATGAATCCAATACCTCTCTTAGCGAGAGGTAAAAAGTGGAACAAATATTTTTTTTACTATCGACTTAGTAAGTGAAACATTTTAAATCCCTTGTTTCTGAAGCCTATTACACATTACCTACACTTTTAAGCAAAAATCAATGCTAGTTTTTGAAAAGAGCCAAGTACGGTAAAAATAAGTTTAGTTTTTCTATAAGATAATGTTTTTGACTGGTGTTTAAAATTACATTCGATGTAGAATTTATACGAGATACATACTAATATGAAATTATATTCGTTGTTTAATTAATAAATTAAAATAAAATGTGTGTCTCATTTTTATCCTCCAAAATGGGTAAAAATGAGACAGTGGAGGTAAATAAAAAGACACTCATATAATTCAGTTAGGAATAGAGATATGAAAATGTGAGTGTAAAAATAAGATTTGATATTCAGTTGTGAAAGTTAAGTTAGTTAGAATTTAGTTAATCAATTTTTAAAAGTATCGTTGTGAGTGAAAATATGGCATTAACCAGAGAACATTTTCGAATAATGATTTATTTTAATTTGAAAAAAGTGTTACGCGTTTATGAGTGCAAAGAAAGTTATTCAGTTTTGAATAAAAAATATCTTTCTTTGGCTACGATTTACCGCTGATCATATAAATAATTTGAACGAAAAAGGATTCCGTTCAGCACCAACATGGAGCAGGTTGTCCTCCTGTTACTGTATAGAACATTGCTGTTGTTAAGAAAATAATTGAAGAAGACAGTGGAGCTACTTATGCGATAATAGAGCTTCAACTGAATTTTGGATTTTTGATTTCTACAAAGCGGAATGTATAAGAATTTTCAAAACGGTTTTTCTCTAGGTATTGTTTATATTATCCGAGATATCCTAAAAACAGAAAAAATAAGACATGCTATATAGTATACGAGTACATAGTAGACTATTTTAAAATTTATTACCGTTGAAAAGTATGTATATTTTGACTACATCGAAATTCCAAGCCTCCTAAAGTTTTAGAAACGCAAACATATTCTTTCAAACACGCTCGCAATTATTCTCCTCATTCATACCAAATTTGATACCCAAAAGCCACAGAAATTTTCCATAAATACTTGCCATAGTTCCGATTCCTTTATAAATTTCGTAATGTTTGAAAAGTGGAGGTACCATTTTATACGTTGCTATGCGTGTGATTCATCGTTGCTTAAATTCCTTCCTGAGACAAGGGATGAATTGAAATCCGTGCTGTTTACAGCTGGAGTCCACTCTGCGAATGGCAACAAGGCGACTGGAGCTGACAAACCGTTCTCTCCTACCCAATTACAGAAGAGACAACATACGATACAATACGCCTAAATTACTCTTTAAAATACTACACTTTATACGGTTCTAAATTTATTTGGAAGTTGGTTAGCAATAGACAAAGATGAATTATCCTATTGAGGTGCAGAACATGAAAAATAGGAAAAAAGTAGTAAATTAGTCGGACAGAATACGAATTTTGTTCTATGTTTTAGAAATATCTGGATCACCGTCTGTTGTAAATTACGTGCTCTAAGAGTAGATTTATAGTCACTACCACTACCAAATGCACACTAATCTAAATAGTTATAAATTTCCCTAATTTAGTTTTGCTCAAGTCTAGACTTTTCCATAATTCTTCACAAATTGCTAATGGGTATAATAGTATATTATACATCAAGGAAGAGAAGTATACGATTCAGAGGAGTAAAATTGTGGCACGAGGCGAAACCGGGGATTTATACAACGAGAGAAGAAAACATTTCGTTCACGCGGTGTATATGTCGTAGGTAGATTATAAAATAAGTCTTTTTATAATACGTTTGGCTTTTTCAAAATGATTGTAAAATGAATTATAAAAAAATCTTTCAAAAATAATAAAAAACAATAAAACAACCTTTTAGTTTGTGTTTATATTAGTAAACAAGTAACTAAGGTTATAAATGAATATTTCGACATTTTCACTTTTTTTTATTTGTTACTCTCTTGTAAACTTCATTTATTGATACCGTCTATTACTTTTGGAAATTAATCTTTACTAGTTATTAACTAGTAAAATTGTGTTTTGTTACTGTCATACATACATGTGTGTGTGTGTGTGTGTGTGTGTGTGTGTGTGTGTGTGTGTGTGTGTGTGTGTGAGGTTGTTGGAGGTACGATTTCTCAAATTCTATACGACTAAAGACCTTGTGTAAGTACATATTCTTCAATCTAACAGTAATGGGAAGAGTTGAATAGGTTCTGGTAACAATTGGACAACCGGAAGTGGTAGTTTCTAAAAAAAATAATTCTAAATATGATTTTTTTAAAAAATTTGTTACTACAAATAAAGATAATTAAATTCTCAATCTGACACATTTAATTTTTACCTCTCGCTAAGAGAGGTAATGGATTCATGCTAAAAATCGCATATCCAGATTTTATTGAATAAGCACGTTTTAAGGTCCATACAATCCGATTTTAACATTTTTACGATGATGTCTGTGTGTGTGTGTATGGGATGTTGGAAGGACGATTACTCAAAAACCATAAGACTTTATATTTTTTAACTACGTATTTCCCAATCGGACATTCATGGGAAGATCTGAAAAGATTTTGGTAACAATTGGACAACCGGAAGTAGAAGATTCTTGAAAAAAACTTCTAAATATTATTTTTTGAATTTTTTTCTTGGTAATACTAAAGAAAATTAAATTCTCCGTCTGATACATTTAAATATTTTATTATATATTCTATAGATTTAGAGATAAAAGAAATATAATATATAAAATAATATGTTGTAATACATTTTTCAGCCGAAAGAATGCCATGGAAAATAGTTGAGAATTTAAATTGTTTGTAACTGACAGATAAATGTCAGTGTCAGAAATCCGGAGACATTACTGAAGACTTTTTCTGGGAAGTACATACATTATATTATTTCTTAATGTATTAATAGTTAAATATTTAACATTATAGGTATATTTACACATACCCTTCAGAAATACTGTTAATTCCGACAATGAATTGGAAACATCTCGAAATATTGGAAGAGTAGGACAAAATTTCTTCATAGAATGAATTTAAATTTAAAATAATCTAAATATATGGAATAAATGTAAGTAGAATTTTTGGTGTAGAGTGTAGGTATACAAGAAATGTTAAATATATTAGCGCGCGAGCAGTCATATGACTTGACAAGCAGATATGGGGCCCATGTCAGATTTTCAAATCCATGTGGTTTATTTTCCTCGATAAGTAAATTCCACACTCCTGGTGACAAATTAACTACGTGAATTTAGAAAATCTTGAAATTTTTAATGAATAATTCTGACATTTGACATCTATGTACATAATTACTAATTATCATTCTGAAATGGGCCCCCACATCTGCTTGTTAAGGCCAACAATGTAACATGACTGTTCGTGCCCTATACTTATGTAACCAAAAAAAAGGAAGTGGCGAGAGGTATTGTGCTGGTCACAACAGTTTTTTTATTACATCTCGTATAGGTTTGGTTGCCCAAAAAGCAGTTGCGATTTCAAATTTTTTGTAATTGACAAATAAATGCAAAATGTCAGATTTTTCTGGGAGATAACAGTACATTTAATTTATATTATTGTATTATTAATTAAATATGTATTTAAATTATAGGTTAATATTACGTACTCGTATATCCTTAAGAAATACCGCTAATTCCGTCAATGAATTTGAAGAATTTTGAACATATTAGAATAGTAGAACAAAATTTCTCATAGAACGAAAGAAGAGAAACAATTTCAATTATTTGTGTATACAAGAAATGTTAAATTAAGTCATATAATTTTGTTGGCCTTGGCAAGCAGATATGAGGATCCGTGTCAGAATGACGGCTAGCAGTTATTTACAAAGATGTCACAATTGTCATATATGTCATGATTTTTCATTCAAAATTTCAAAATATTCTGATGTTTATTTGTCATCCATAGTATGGAATATACTTGTCGAGGAAAATAATCCACATGGATTTGGAAAATCATAATGTATTGAATGAAAACTTACGATACTTGACACCTATGTACATTACTAGCTGTCATTCTGACACGGGTCCCCATATTTGCTTGCCAATATTATTATAAATATAATGTATGAAGTATAATTAAAATGATCTGGTAAATTACTTGACTGGGATGGATGATGAAGGATGACGATATTTCTGGATTTCAGTCAATCTTTATTTCAAATCCGACTAGTTTCATCTCCGCATGAGTCTTCCTCAGGGGCTACAATTACAGATACAATAATATATTCAAATTACAATGGTTTATATATAATAAATCAAAAAATAATAATAAATTAACTTACATGAGTTTTCTTAACTGTTAGAACATAGCCAGATTGTTTTTGTGAATTAACAAATAGTATAAAAACATGGAAATTATGTTATTTTAAAAAAAAATGTCAAAACGAACAATATTAAACTGTTAAATGATTTTAACAAAGTCAAAAATTAAAAACTTGAGTACACAGTACAGGTCAAAACCTTACTTAGTGAAAGCTAGCCGTTAAGGGTGTGAACACATGAATATTGATATCTTTTTATTTTTTTGCATCACTTGTAAAAGTGTACATTTTTTTAATTTTTGACTTTGTTAAAATCATTTAACAGTTTAATATTGTTAGTTTTGACAATTTTTTTAAAATAACATAATTTCCATGTTTTTATACTATTTGTTAATTCACAAAAAAATCTCGCTATGTTCTAACAGTTAAGAAAACTCATGTAAGTTAATTTATTATTATTTTTTGATTTATTATATATAAACCATTGTAATTTGAATATATTATTGTATCTGTAACTGTAGCTCCTGAAGGAGACTCATGCGGAGTTGAAACTAGTCGGGTTTGAAATAAAGATTGACTGAAATCCAGAAATATCGTCATCCTTCATTATAATTAAAATGTTAGGGTAAAATTATTGTGGGTGTTGTGCCCCCACACTTTTGTGGCGGATCAAGTATACTTCAATATGTATCAAATTATCCGTCACGTTAGCCTCGCCCATTGTTGAGCAGCTGTTCGGAGGTTACCTTGGAACAGCTGACAACCAAAACATTATTACTTTTGTATTCCTCGTCCACGACTGTCAAAATTTGTTAATAAAATTTATATTTACAATATCTTTACAATTTAATTTCAAAGTGTTTGTTTTGCAAGTTGTAACGATTGGATTATCAAACGAAGATAACCCTTTCGTTACAAATTGGTGACCCCGACGTGACGAAAGGGTTATCTTCGTTTGATAATCCAATCGTTACACTTTTACTTCCTATGGGTGCACCCACTAGTTTACGCCCCTGTATCTGAGCTGAGCAAAAATATTTCAAAAAGAATACAGCTAATGTTATCGTATAAAATTCTTTGTGACAATTTCTAACATAATACAATTTTTAAAATATGTAACATAGGACGATACTTATATATTTCGTAATTCGCAAACTAAAAATTCCAGTCACGTAGAATTAATAAAAAATGAATTTTATTTGGCTTATCGGTTTCCCATACATATCAAACATAGCGTTAAAGTAAAAATAGCGTGCTAAAAATACGATACCGGTATAATAACAATAAACAAAGATATGCTCGTAAAGTGAAAATCTGGCTATTTCCTTTTGCAGGAGCAACTACCTCTTGGGAAAGCCTTCGTTCTCACCATGGGGAAATATTGATAAAATGATAAAAGTCAGTGTTTATCTCATGATTCGCTTCTTTAAACATATATGAGAAAACGTAGCCACCTATTCTTCTCAGCTATCAACAATGTTGTGCTCATTGGTTTTGCAGGATTTTTTTGCACTGCATTTGTGTGAAGTAGTATCGTGGAAAGATTTATAAAGAAGAATTGCAGGAAAGGTTTTTGTGATTGTATTATTCACAAGCAAAGTAAGTACAATGTTACGGAACATTTGCTGGTGGATGAAAACGCGAAATGATATGCATAATGTAAGTTTTATTTACATACAGAGTTATTCACATGCTTTAAATCGCCGGATAAGAGGAGGAAATTATTTGAATTCAAGTAAATTAAGTTGTGCAATGTGAAATTGCATCAGGAAGTCATATGCTAGCAGCTGGAAACATTATTTGTTTTGTAATATGACATTTTTCATATATGATATTCATAGTATATATTCTGTTACTGCTATTTAATAGTTACTTTTATTACTTGTATAAAAGGAAAACATGAGATAGGAATTTCAGCTGCGTTTCGATAATTTTTATTTGCATTTTAACGATGCGGGTCATTATTTTGCAATTTAAATTAAGAATATCTGTATCTACTCGTATTAACTGTTAGAATAGTAATTTATTAATTAAATACTTTAAATTCATCTAAATTAATAACTAAATTTTACTATATTAGACTTAACTATGTACATTAAAAACATGGGCGTAGCCAGGATTTTTTTCCATGGGGTGGGGTGCAAAAAATAATTAACATTTTTATATGATTCCAATTAGACAAGTGTTACATAAATAGTTGTTTTACGCACAGGCGCCGACTACGTGGGAGACCCGAGCCGATTCTCGAGGGTGATTAGCCCCCCCCCCCCCCCGAGAATCGTGGTTAATTTTGTGTTTTGTATTTATTAATCAAATAAAATTATTTGTAAAAAAAGTTGTGTATAAATAATTCGACTAATACTTGTCGGGATGCAGCATGGCTAGAATCGTTAGGGTGGTGACCTGGGGTGGGATCACAAGACAACGCTATGATAGCGTAGCGAAAAATTCCTCTTACGTTTCACTTTCCTTTCCCTATCAACTTTCACGGTTGTTAGGGACACGAAGTGTTATTTGTCATTACATTTTTCTAGCTTGATAGATAAATCGTTAAACATTTTTACCTTCCGTCACCTTTAGGTAAGGAAGGTATTGTCTTTGGTCAAAAAACTCAATGATGAGTTTTCAGTGATTAAGTACGTTTTAGGGTCCCTACAATCGGATTTTACCATTTTTACGATGATGTCTGTATGTATGTATGTGCGTGTGTCTGTGTGTGTGCCTGTGTGTGTGTGACGAAAGTTTCGGATCGCATAACTTCAATACCAGGATTCCAAAAGCTATAATTTTTTCATATTTCTCAAGTTTACATGCAGAAGAACATGTGATTGGATTTTGGGTATTAACAGTTTTTCTTGAAAAAACGTAGTTAAATATCATTTGTTGACATTAACGTTATTATAATTTGAAGAATATATAATTCTCTATACGATGTGATTGCATTTTGTACTTCATATTCAATAGATATAGAGTTAAAGAATTATAAAGATAATAATTTTCATAAAATAGCCAGATATGCTAACCATGGAAACTGCTAATATATTCAGATAATACAAATTGACAGATGTCAGTATCAGTAGCACCGTTCAGTGAAGTAAGCAGTTCAAGCAAATCCTAGGTAAGCAAACGAGACTTGTTGCTTAGTACACTGAAAGATTTGCTAGCTATATGACGAACTGATATTCAGAAATGTCATCGAGAAAGTTATACAGTTGTCAAATATAACATGTGTATCTCTCATATCCCATTTACTGGTCTGGAAAGTTATACAAAATTAATTTATAGGTATGCACAGTTATTTGCAGATAGTGGAATTAATTTTAAACATTTTTTTAGGTCTAAGAAAATATTTCAAATTTAACAATGTTATGAACATTCATCACAAAACTTTGAAAGCCTTTTTGACATGTAATTGATATAAACACACCATAATATGAGATAGAAACAGTACAAGTTAAATTCATTTGCATTTCCCGCCATTATATTTCATAAGTTAGCAAGACAAGCGAGAAATTTGGCGCTTGGATTGCTTGCGAGCAAAAATTTGAATTTAATATCTTTATAATTCTTTAACTCTATATCTATTGAATATGAAGTATAAATGCAATCAAATCGTATGGAGAATAATATATTCTTTAAGTTAGAGTAACGTTAGATGTCAATAAATCATATTTAACTGTTAAAATGTTCAAATGAGGTTACTTCTGGTTGACCAATTATAATCAAAATCTAATCACTTGTTCTTCTGGATGTAATCTTGAGATATACGAAAAAAAACGTGGTATTGAAGTTATGCGATCCGAAACTTTCGTCACACACACACGCACACACCCACCCACCCACACATACATACATCATCCTAAAAATGGTAAAATCGTATTATAGGGACCCTAAAACATGCTTATTCACTAAAAACTCATCATCGAATTTTTTCACCTTACCTAAAAAGTGACGGAAGGTAAAAATATTAACTGAGAGCAAGTTAAGAACTTTATTTCCCAAAATCAAATTATAATTTTAAATGAAATATATAAAATAATTCAATATCACTCATAAAACTTCTAGGTTGGATTACTTCTGGCTGGAGTCAGCTGTCAGACTCTTTCTTTTTCTTGTTGTAAGTTATGCTAGAACTACTACTACATCTGTAGACAAATAGGGGAGCTTGCGGTAGAAATATAAACTTATTAAAATATTTTAATATTACCTTTCAAAAATCTATAATATGACGGGTTTGTGAAATCACTATTCACATGATAATAACGATACAACAATGTTTAATCTCATAACGAACGTTTACATAATAAGCCTATTAAACGATTGTCGTTATTTTTATAACGATATAAAGTTTTAACGATTCGTTATGTCATAATGATGCTGACAGAATAGCCCTATAAGCAATGCTAACGAATTTAGTTGGAGAATGGCAAGTCGTTCATGAACAGTTTTCGTTTCTCAATTGTTTAGTTACGTTACAGAATAGGTACATAAGTGACTCATTTAATTGACGAAAAATAAAAAACGAATCATTTTTTTTAATTTTACACTAACAGAATTCACATCACTGTAATTGTAAAGAGATCTCTCAATTCATCTTTATTACAAACTACAAACGAAAATTCCAAATCCACTATACTATCCATCTAGCTATCCGTGCAAGAATCAACTGAAGTAGTGAGTAGTAATAATTACATCCCTAGCCCCCAATCTCGCAGTCTGTTATTTGCGCGTGGTAATTTGCTCGCTCATCTTTCCCTCTGTGATTACCACCGGATTCTGGGACTGACTCTTCCTAATCACCACCTTGCTACCGCAGACCACAACAAATTTTTAAATCGTCACCTAACAAGAGGAAATACCTTAACCTTAACAAGAACACAAAATTTGGGAAATTCTTGGAAGGATGAGGATTTTTAGATCATTTGTGGTGATATATTGTGAATTTTGTTGTGTACCACACAAAATATTGTAAATAAAGTAATAATGATAACTTTTTCAGAAAAACAACAAATAAAATAATAATTTATTTTTGTACTTAGCGCGAAAATTTGGTAATAAATTATTAATATTTTGATAACTGATAAAATGTAGAGAGTCATTTAATATCTATCGATCACCAAATTAGAAACGGTTATAGGTTATGTTTGTATAGTCTAGATGCCTGTTAAAAATATTTGTTATTTTATATTTTTATATCAGGTAATATGATTATTGTATGTTGTATGTGATAACTATTATCAGTCATATTTCGACCCAGATAAAGATCTATATTTATACCTATGTGAAGATAGGATTTTTACATGTTGTTTTATGATGAAAAATAAAAGGTAATATTTGATATAGTGTTATGACAACAATCAGTATAAAGTATTGAATTAAAATGTTATATTGAAGATAGTAATGTATATTTACATTTATTACTTGTAAAATATTATATTAAACTATAAGTACCTAATTTACATATTAAATGATATTATTTATTTATGTTCCCTTAATATTTTGAAACTTACTAGTACTTATTTATGTTTAAGTTCATTAATAACTTTCAAATAAGGAAATAATGAATTACTGGATTGCAGTCGCAAATCAATTTCTGCACGTGCACACATATTTTTTTGAGTCGATTTTGCATAAATTTGTTATATTAATTTAATTTATTGTCCAAATATTAAATACCAGGGATCAGAAGATTTGAATTTTAAATGAGATGGATTTATAAAAATAAACTGAAAAATAAACAAATATTTTTTTATCGGTTTTGCATTGCAAAGAGTTCATTTATATTCGTCAATATTTACATATGAGCTTAAATTGTAGGCATATAAGTTTCAATTAACTATTTAGACTAAAAATTTGTAAACATATGTTAATTCATGTGTTGAATATACTCAAAAATTGACAGTAAACAGGGCAGTGATGCCAACTTAAACTTACAACCAAATTTCGGCCTAGTTCGGTAACAAAGTTTTCTGGATGGTTTAGAAATACACAAAAACTTGTCATACCGGACAGACAAAAAAAGTATTTATTTGTGGATAGAGGCAGTAAAAGTAATTTGTTTTGGCCGAATTTGGTTTACAGTCGTAACGAAAGCCTACAAACCAGATGGGAGTAAATAGCTATTTCTACAGTCGTTACCATAACAAAAAATAATAAAATATACACTTTGTACTTATATTAGATACTACTCAATTAAGAAGGACTATTATAAAGAAAAAACGTCTTAATTTTAATTTATCGTTATTTCCCATTCTTCTTGACCTATTGCTTCAATCTAATCTAAACATTTTATACTTTCGTTTTTGTAAATGAATGCCCTATTTTATTTTCACAATAGTGCGGCATTTTTTTTGGTTATGTACCATACCGAAATACCGACAGATCAGTTATATGTCAGATTGATTTGTAAAGATGGTAAATGTGTCACTACAGTGCCATTAGTTCCTGACTAAACGATTCCATTAAGAATGTAGACAAGTGACATTTCTCAACATTGTATAGTTAGAAATTTGGACAGCGAGCGTTTTTTCTACTTTGTTACGCTAGAGCGGCAAAGTGACATTTTGCGTTGACAAAAGAGAACGCAAATGGTTACTTTCTATGTATAACTGTAGAAACACATTTTTTAGCCGACTAAAACAAAAAATTATAAATTTTTGCTATTTAAACATGTGAGTGGCTATAGCGGCCATGCAGTAAAAGCGGCCGTAAAATAATCTTTAGATGTCAAAAAAGAGACACTTTAACGTTGTCAAAGGATACCTAAAAGAGCTATTTATGTAATAGACACCTAAAAGTATATACATATTACAATCACAAAAAATGGTGGACAAAATTTATCACAAACTGTTATGGTATCTGAATTATTAGGCTGATAATATTTTTTTATTTGTGATCGTAAACTTAAAGTTAAAAAAAAATGTCATACAAGTATGTATTTAATTTATATTTATTGTAGATAATTGCCTTTATGTAACTTAGCTTTGGAACGGAATTTGAATTTACTATTTTATGATTTAGTAAGACATTATTCCCTTTATTTGATGATGAATTAATTCAAACTAACTTCGAACTAGTTTCGTAGTATTGGAATCCAGTTTGACTTATACAATATCACTATAACTACAGAACAGATTCCCACCAATATATCAATAGAGCCAACCACACCATTATATACACCCCCTGCGTACTAGCACACTAACAAAACATCCTTTCAAACTACCCCCTAACTGTTATATCTCTTGTTGCAGCCACGGACCCACCACAACACTCACTGTACTTCAACATAACCCTTGACCAAGACGAAGAGATCCGCCTCGCACAGCTGGTGCTCCGTAGAAGACGTTTGGCTAGGCACCCACATCCTTTGCACAGGAAGATGTTGGCGCCACCGTGCAGGGTCCGACTGTACCAGCTGGTGGAAAGCCAGGGAAGGAGGAGGAGTGTGGGTGTAGCGAGTATACCTGTCCCTCAGGTGAGTGTAGGAAGGTTAGCGTAGAGTGAATTTTAGTACATTTGTAACAGCGGAATTTGTCAATATTTTATGAAGTATTTAACAAAATGGGAGCGTTGCCGCATCGTTACTGAAGATTTCACGTTTGAATCTCGCTGGGTATCATTTACGGCATTGTAGACTTTTTCGACGTTTTTTTTTTAGTGCAATTTTTTGAGCGATCTTAAAATTCATTGTCAAATATGGACGATTAACCATGTTTGAACTTATTTTATTATTTCAGTTGGCGTTAAGACTTTGGAAAAAAATATTATTTTTGTACTCCTGCTCTGAAAATATAAGTTATTTGTATACCAAGTGCAGAAAGTGTTTCTTTGTCGAACCAAAACGAAAGTTCGCTCAAGCTGCAATCTGTGTTCGACAAAGGACTTTCAACACGTGTTATACACACTTTTCTCTACTTCTGCAAGATAAAAAATAAAGAAATAAAGATTTTTTTAAAAAATAATTTGATATTTATTGTCAATTTTTGTATCTGTGATGCGTATCTATGACAACGACAAACATTCTTTACAACATTCATAAGTAAAATTCGTTGCTAGGATACCGAAGCGTGCTGCAAAGTTTTGCATTACTAGTGCTGCAAAGAATCGCTTGTAGCATAGAAAACAATCCAGAAATAGTTATTTACATACCAAGTGCGGGAACGATTGGTTCATGGATAAGTGTTTGGCAACACGAACTTGTGTGTGTGTGTACAATTCTAAAAATAATAATACTTTTGTATTTCTTTTCTTTATATTCACATGAAGAGATGATTAGATTTCGGTAATAATTGAAGATTTTCTTGAAAAACGCTGTTAAATATCATTTTTTGGCATTTAATGTTATTATAAACATTAAAGAATACATATTCTATTATGTATACGATTTGATTGCATTTTATACTTCATATTCAATGGATATAGAGTTAACAAATTTAAACAGTAATTATATTAAGAAAATTCTGATTGACAGATGTCAATGTCAATGAAAAGAAAATGAATGTGGCAGACAGATGAGGATGTTAGCGAAGACACGGAAAGACAGGGTATAAGGAATGAAAGGATAAGGGAACTGGCTCGAGAAATTTCTAGAAAGATTCAAGAGAGACGATTACATTAATTAGGACATGCCATAAGGAGAGATGAATAATATATTGCAAGAAGAGTGAACAGCTTAGTATTAAGAGGTAGAAGAAACATAGGAAAACCAAAGAGAAGACGGGATTGTATTGCGGAAGACTTGAGGGAAAAGGAACTGTATGAGAACGACAAGCAAAATAGACATGAGTGGAAGAAGAAAATCAAGAATAGTGACCACTAACGAATGGGAAAATCTAAAGAAGAAGATGTCAGTGTCAAGTATAATTTACATAGTTTGTTTATGAAATAATTTTACTGGAAATATAGCATCTTTTGCAAGAAAATTTATGTATGGAAATTGTACATAATACACAGAATTGACGGAAGGTAATGTTTAGTTTTTAGCTCATATTTATAACTTGGGATTCCTTTGTACCCATTGGATTTTTTAAATGTGTTTTTTTTTCTATAAAGATTAGACGAACTGAAATTATTACTGCCTAATCAATAAAATTATATTTGCTTATTAACTAGGTATTTAATATTACTGTCATCCATCATTTTGTATTATACAATAATAACTAGATTAAAACTAATTTATGTAAATGTGTAAATCCGCATATCAGTATTTAATTACCATTTGTATTTATGAGTTGTTTGTTTTCATTTCTAAACTTCTGTGTTTGTGATTACAATATGAAAAACAAATACGACAAAATTATATGAAGTGTAAAATTAGTTCATAACATGTAATTGTTTACGAGGTTAATATAAAATGTGAATGTGTGTACTGCACTCGAAAAATGGGGCACTAATACTCTACTATACAAATAACCTACATCAGCCAAACTTTTGCTCATAAAAACATTTTCGTCATTATCAAGATTCAAAATTTGCAAACTTTTCAATATTAAAACTGTGCTAAACATCAAAAAAGCTCTTTCACGAGAAGTTAAATTAAACTCAATCGATATTTGACAAAAACCACCAAACAAAAAGTTCGTAACTAACGGTGGAGTTTGTCGTTCAACTCTTTACTTATGTTAGAAACAGTATTACAATTTATTAAGAAAACAGACATATTAAGCTGTAGTAGCTGACAGGTATACGAGGTTTCATTAAAAATTAACGAGAACTTTTGAATTTCGCGTGTTAATCATTTTCGATTTTTTTTTATCAAGTTGGTTCCACGGCCTGTTAATTATATGTTAGGTTTCATTCATATTTGGGATATCATCATATGTAATACAACAAGTGATATGATTATCATCGATGATATTCTCGAGTGAAACCGAGCTGCAGATTTCACGAGTCCGAAGGACGAGTTGAAATGTGCTGCTTCGGTTTCACGAACAATATCTTCGATTATTAATCATGTCAAGATCTTATATTTAATGAGAAAATATAATGAATTTTTGCAATCTAACCTAACCTAACTTTTGATATACATGTTGTAGTAAAACATGGTAGTTACGAGTTTTATTTAATATTTCGGAGTTTGAATTATTGTTATTATTTATTTTTATACTCAAAATTAATTGTCAATGTCATAAATAAAGAAAACAAATCCCTTAGTAACGACTATAAATACGGTGATAATTTCCTTGTTTTTTATCATCGCTGTGATATACATGTAGCTAGGGAGATTCTGAATGTTGATTGGCGGAAAACATGTCACGTGACTAAGGAATTATATTCTCAATTTTATAATTCATTCATATTGATTGAATAGTGTGTTTGGATTATGTTATATTGTCGAAACTTTTTTTATACACGCCATTTTTTTTCATCCGTCACCTTTAAGTAAAGAAGGTAGTTTTCGGTCAAAAAATTCGATGGTGAGTTTTTAATGAATAAGCACGTTTTAGGATCCCTAATACGATTTTACTATTTTTATGATGATTTCTGTATGCATGTGTGTGTGGATGTGTGTGTGTGTGTGACGAAATTTTGTCCTTCGATAATTCCAACACTACAATTCTAAAAATTATAATTATCACGTATGAAGAGTTGATCAGATTTGGTTATAAATAGACAATCATAAGTACCCTCATTTGCAGTTCTTAACAGTTTTTTTATTCTTTATACGGTTTGATTTCACTTTTTCCTTCTTATTCAACAGATATAAAGCTAAAAATTTATAGATTAAAATTTCATGAATTAGCCAACTATGTTATAACCACATAACCGTAGAAACTGCTGATGTATTCAAATAATTGTAATTGACATGTCAGTGTCAAGTACAATTTATATGGTATGTTCATAAGACGCGGACATATAGGATAAGGAATGAGTGGACTGGTATATTTCATTAAGAATGCGAACCTGGTGAAAAAAAAGAACTAGAAATAAAGGAGCAATTTTATTTCATTCGTATGTTTTTACATACGCGCGTAGTGTATGTAGGGGAAAATAGATAATAGAACTAATATTTACAATTAATTAAACTACTATTATCCAATATATGCTGTAAAACTGTCCCTAAGATTAAACAAAACTGTGAACATAACCTAACAACTACTAACTACAGTATTTAAAATGAAAAATAATTATTAATCTACCGCTTCAATTAATAAAAACAGGATACAAGGAAATATACTTTACCTAAAATAATAATAAACACTGAGAGAAAAGTCAAAATTCAAGAATAATCAAAGAAGAAAAATTATTGACAGCAATGTTACGCTTATGGAAGTTACACAAAAGTACTCTCTTGTTGAAGTTTCACGTTGGTACACAACGCCGTCTCTACGTAATGAAATATTCCAATACCTACATATTGGTTACGTTCAATGAGGCCAGCAAAAGACAGCAAACCGGAAACAGTTCATGTTGAATGCTTTGCTGGTTTTGCTTTGCTGGTTTTGCTTTGCTGAATTTGCTGAGCAGCAAAACCAGCAAGAAAAATTACGCTGCTTTTGCTTTTATTGTGAAAAGTGCGGTAGAATACGAAAAACTGTAAATATGAATAAAGTACTACTTTTAGAATTTTTTGATAATTATGAACATTACACTTTGTTGAAATGTATAAACGAGTTAAATAATTTCTAATCTGTCACAAATAACAAATTTAATAACGAAATAGCCTAGTTTGTTAAAGGATTCAGCAATTTCTTGCCAAAATTTATACTCCTTTTTATTTCCTATTAAGTCTAACATTAAGAGAACGGTAGCATGATCGAATTTAAATTTATCTTGTTGCTCCTCAGTCGAGTCTGTCAATTGCGATGATTGAACATAAAGTATATTTTCATCTAAAAATGATTTGGATTTAAATAATGAACTTTGTTGCAAAAATAATTATCATACCTTCATTTAACAAACTCTCGTCTGCTGATAGTAAAATAAATGAATCTGAACCTTTATTGCACATAGTTTACGATAGTGAAGTAAACAAGAAAATTTAGGTTAGGTTTTTGATCGGTGGTTTCCCATCATAAAATGTGTCGTTCAACAGCTACCTCTCCTGCTGGTTTTGCTGGGTTTCTTTTGCTACTTTTGCTGGTCTCATTGAACGTACCCATTTATTAATGCTGGCTACTGCATTAAGTTCCTTTATAGTAATATAACCATTGTTTCAATTTATTATGTATTATCCGTATTTTCTTCCCTAAAATCTTACCATAATTTTATTTTGCGATAGTCACGTTAATTTATTTTCATTTACAAATATATGAAAATTAATTTATTGATTAGATATTTTATAAATTCATATTTTAATATTTTCTTCTTCAAATACTACCATTATTCATTTGAACTGATTACTTTATTGACAGTGATATTTATCTGTCAGTTACATAAATTTGAGATCTAAATTGTGTAACCAAGGAGATATGTTTATCTCCAAAGCATAGACTCCGGAATATATAAAATATATTATTTAATAAATTTATTTATAAAATATATAAAAAAGTATTAATGCATATCTGTAGAAAATTTGATAATGCAATTTAAATGTATTTTTCGAAGAAAAACTATTTCGAGCTTCAAGTAAAGTGCCATTTACGGTTATTTAAATTACACCAAAATCTAATGGATTCTTTCCATATTAAAGTAAAGTAAGAATATACGGTTTCAAAATTTTCAGAATGATAGTATTTGAGTTAGAGCGTATACACACCCACAGACATCAGCGTCGAAATGTTAAAATCTGATTCTAGATACCTTAAAACGTACTTATTTACCAAAATCTCGATATGCGACTTTTAGAACGATCTCTATAGCTCCCTTTACTAATGCCCGTATTAATAGTCGCTCAAGGCTTCCATGGGTGAAGGAAGACTTGAGGCCGCCTTACCCGTACAATAAACGTTCCATGAGTCCCGAAAACGCTTCCTTACCTCAAGGCAGGTTGAAGCCTTCCTTGAGGCTCTTTAGCAGAGTCATATACGCAATTGTACATTATAGCTGACGCGTTTTGAAAACTTCTTTTTAGTATTAAATGTTAATAGTTAGAATAAGATAAAATTTACCGAAAAAATAATAAATATTTTATTGTATGCTATTTTTAACGTATAATCATTCCTAGTATTTTACAACTGCCAATAGACTTTTAATGAATTATTAAGTCTGTATTTATATAACAAAATAGAAATAAAAAAATATAAATATTGTTTTATAACTGTAAAAAAACTTCTAGTTTCTTTAAATTTAACTGTGGGGACTTACAGGTCCCACGTTAGTAATAAATTTTTGTTGTTGTTTATTGTAAATATTTTTTTCTACAACCATCATGGAAAGTAGGCTTTTCAAATTTCGTCTCCATAGTTACGAGTATTGAAAATAGGTGTTTGCCGAACAAATTTTGAGTGTTGAAAGTTCTTTCAACATGCTAAAGCAAAATCATGGAAAATTTTTATTTTAATAAATACAAGTAGTGTTATACAAGTACAAACTAATTATTAACATTAAAATTAAATGTAAATGACGTACAATTGTTAATATTAATGCTTGACGGCAAGGAATTGAACAAATTGTGATTTGTTGTCACTGTAGTGGTAGGGGAATCGGTGGAATCTGTCAATGGTTGAGGAAATACAGAATTATCGTCAAAGTTATCCTCTGCCATTATCTATGTTTATTACAATGTATAAAAAACTCTAACAATATAACCTCAATACCTCAAATATACCAAAGTGTTTCAAATCGCGAAGAAACGTCTATAAAACACACCTAAAGGTGGATTTATAAATAGCACAGCGCACAGAAATAATTTAGCATAGCATAGCACAGAATTTGAACATGTGGAAATACGTACATCCATTTATAATTCGCATAGCGCACAGCGGCGCACAAAACATAATTTAGCACAGCACAGGAATTGCCCAATGTTCATTTCCCTGTGCGTTGTGTGTGCGTCGGGTATGTTCGTGGTATTTCGTGATAGTTCGACTTAGTATTTGAAATAAGCGCCATGAGAGCGTTTAACATATTAGGCATTTAATAAATAATATATTAATTATTAAATAAAATTAGAATTAACTAATTTTACTAACCCAAGTTGAAATTGTAACTTCCAGATAAATGAACAATATATCGATATAAATTTGTCATTTGACAATTTCTTTCGTTTCAGTGTTGTTTATTTAACTGAAAGTTAAAATTTTAACCAGAGATTGTAAGATTGGCCCTTAGATGAGTTTCTACGTCCATTAACAATTCTACAAACAAAAAAATGTTAACAAAACTATATATAACCTACTTCTTTAGTCTATTTTTCTATGCGATTTATAAATCCCCTAAATAAATTCTATGCTATGCTGTGTTGTGCTGTGCTGTGCTGTGCTAAATTATTTCTGTGCACTGTGCGATTTATAAATCCACCTTAACTCAGGTACTTGAAGCGTCTCAGCCAAAGAAACCTTAAGGTTGAGTTTGACAGCGACTATTAATACGGGCATAAGAGTAGCGGGAGTTGGACAAGCAACTCTTGGATTTTGCACCACGGTAACGCATCGTCCCACAGTAAACTACTTATCTATTCATGTTGTTTTCGGCCATAAACAACAATGTTGTGATACCACAGTCACAATTTTTAAAATAAAACTATTTTTTATTGGAAAAGCGACGATATTGCATTATTATTTTTGAAAAAAAAAATACATATTGTATTATAAATTGTTAACTTATATTTATTTCATAAAATTAAAACTCGATTGCTGAAAGAATGTTACCTTTTTGCTGAAATATTTAACAAACACATCTGAAAACACAGATACTAAATTCAATTAAATTTAAATTATAATTCCAAACTTTTGTTTTCTTATGTACTTGAATAGTCGGAAGTACTCATCGAGTAGTAGACATTCGCATAATATTAGTATAAACCATGATAATATTTGTACTCGTAAAAGCAAACTATCACATCATCTGAAAGGCAGCTCCTTCAGAAATAGTTCCAAACGACGTCAGTTAGAAACAATCGAGAATTCGAGAAACATTTCCGTCCATTATTCTCCGCAACAAAACCACAAAATCTCCACCATATCTGTAATTTCCAGTGGAGCGTACATTATTAAAAAACGGGCATCACGTCTCCACCGTATCCTGGATTGTTCCAAGCACTTAACCGAACTCTTATCGGGAGAGCGGAGCCTGCTTTTAAAAAGCGCCGGATTCCTTCTTTCGATGACAATTATTTGCTTTTGCCATTAGCAGACCCATTTAACCTGTGTTTGAAGTATTATCATCTGTGAAATGGACAGGATCGGTTACCTACCTACCACTAAGCGGGAGATCCTATTCTCAAAGGGTGAAATGTAATATTATTTTAAATGATGTTTGCAGGTTTTTCTAAAAGGCAGATGATTTTAAACATACATTATTTCAAAGAACAGAGTGCATTAGGGTTAATTAAAGCAGGGTTGGTAAAATTAATTTAGTTTAAAATAGGGTTATATGGAAGATAAATAAAGTTGTTTTGTCCCATGATATAAGTCGAAAATACAATTTTGTAAGTATGACAGCGGCCGCGAAATTGAGTAAACAATCACTATGACAATTGTTTTGTTTATCAAATGTCAATTCCATAGCTACCTTGAAAGCCAACTTTCAATTTACAGTGAAACTGTTTAAAATTAATAAAATTTGTAATTACATATTTTTTACGGTTGCACAAAAAATATTGTATACACCTTGTCCGCGAAATCCTTTAGCGTCCTCGAGATTGACTTGCCTCGGCCGCAAGCGGCCTCGGCGACAATTTTTCTCTCGGTACGCTAAAGAGTGATTTCGCTGCCTTGATATACAAATAACTATTATTTATTTATAAGTGTTTGGCTTTTCAACAGGAAAATTTCCCAATTAAAGAGAAGCTCAAGCGTTACAATTAGATACAGTACACATGATCATAATATGACATATACATAAAAACTAATAAGCAAATGTTTAGAACAAAATATTAAAGAGAAAAACATATTTAAATGAGGAATATAACTAAAATTTAAGTGAGCGTTTGAAACATTATGAACGTACTTTTATAATAAAAGCGCTTTTATGGAGCGCGCTTTTACATTAAATTCTTATGAGGAGTGTGCTCCATAAAAGCGGTCTTATTATAAAAGTACCTCGAACGTGCCATTGTCTGTGGTCAAAAAAATCGATGGTGTTTTAATGAACAATCACGTTTTGCACTCCCTAGAATACGAATTTACTATTTTTACGACAATGTCTGTATGTGTGCGTGTATTGTGTGTGTGTGTGTATGTGTGTGTGAGAGAGAGCAGGATAATAGTTTCGGCCGCGATAACTCCAATACTACAATTCCAAAAATTACAATTTTTTTCGTATTTCTCATTCTTACATCCAAATGAAGACTTGCTTATATTTTGGTTAAAATTGATCAACCGGAAATATCTTAATTTAAAGCTCTTAATTGTTTTCTTAAATGTCCTGGGATATAATAGATATTTATACAGCAAGTGAATTAAGATAATGTTTATTCATGAAAAGAATGTTTAAATTCTTTGAGTGAATAAACATTCTTAACTCACGTGGTTTATACAATTTTATTCAATTTTGACTAAATAATAAGAAAAACCATTATAATATTTAATTTTGACAAAATAAAAAACTAATTAATTAGTAGGTTGTGTATGACAATCGTCGTTGATGGACGTCAAGTCGTTTATTTTATAAATTATAAACAAGCTTTATTTTCTGTCATTTATGTTGTGAAAAATAATGAAAATGGCTGATCTGCCTAATAAAGACTGTGATGAGTTTTATTTTCGTGCTTGATGTTATTTTAAATGCATTATTTGTTGCACAGCAGAGTGAGTTAAAATTCTGTGAGAGTGACTTAATTTTTTTTTAATTCACTTGCAAATAAACAGTTACTTATAGTTGTTGCTATGGAGTTAATAATGACAGTTTAAAACGTCAAAATTCAATAAAAAATTATAAAGATATTAAATTTCATAAATCTTGCAACCTATGCTGCGCCACCATGGAAACAGTTTCAGTAATTCAATATTACTAATTGAAATAATTTTACTGAAAATACAAGGAACTTTCTGTGTGAAATTTATATAAAATGTATATAAATAATGACGGAGAGTATTGTGCTAACCACAACATATTTTTTTCACACCTCATATAAATATGAAATTTAATGCTAATATACGTTACAATCTTCTTTCAGGTATCTCGAGGAGGCTGGCACTCACTGGACATAACCTCCGCAGTTCGCGAGCTCCTCCTCAGCTCTCCAGGTGACGTGAACTACCACACCCTGGGAGTCCGTTTCGAAGCTCCTCATTCCAAAGTCATCCCACCTTCCCACTTCCTCGACGAACGTGACAATACCTCCGCATTCCTGATGCTCTTCTCCGAGGAGTCATCGGAAAACGAGATTCCTCAATCCAAGAAACAGCCTACTATCTCCACAGAACACATCGAGTTAATAGCCCTACACATGAAAAACAATGAGCCTGGTAAGAAGAGGCACCACTCGCACCACAACGAAAATCCGAGAAGGCATAAAAACAAGGAAGAGGATACTGATATACAAGAGCTGATTAACATCAACCAGGTAAGAAATATTGAGCGAAAAGTTAGTTTGAAACCGACTAAAGAAATTTATTTATTTTATATGTGGCTCGTTTTTGAAAAATAAAAAAAATCCGAATCTAATATTAAATTTGTTCATAGTACAATACTTTTTAGAAGCTCCCATTCAACTTTCTTTTAGAATGATTTCAAACTATTTGCTGCAAGACTTATGAACAGTCAAAGCTGTCAAATTAATATCTGGTGACAAATACTGTCAAAGCTGTTGAACTGAAGGCGTTTTATTCAGAGCAGTTAAATACGGTTACATTGTAACTGCTTTTTATTGAGCATTCCGGTTAGTAGCGGTTACGTCAAACTTGTAACCGCAGTATGTAGGACGGTTATATGCCTGATTACTATGTCTATGCTTTTCTAGAGAATTTATATTTTGGCAGTTAAGCACTTTTCAGTAAAAGTAAAAAAATGAAATTTCCCTATTTCGCATTCACAAAGGGCATTTTGTACCACTGTTTTTGAAAAAAAAGTGTTACAATGAACAATTTTGTACAAATGTTTTTGAGGATTTTTTAAATTGTGAAGTTGGTGCCTAAGTGTCAAACAAATATCTTTCATTTTAGTTGTAATTGCCTATCATTACTCATGGAATTACTGAAATTAGATTTTTTATAGTAAAATATTTACATCAAACAGTAAAGCACTCCGTTAAATTAAAATTCAAGGTGTTTATTTGTAGGTTCATAACATAATATAAAATATAACTCTAACTTAACTTGTAGGCAACTGTTGTCAAAATGTCAAATGTCAAAATTAAATTTCAAATGTTTATTCAATGTTACCAACCTTGATATTTTAATATTTCTTTCAATCATAAATAAAATAAATATATCATCACGACATATTACCCATTACTGGGCGTGCCAATCTGCTTTGTACATAGATATCGGTAATGATGAAATATTTGTAACGTGCAGACGTCACCTTACGGGCATTCAATGCTGGCGTGGAGACTATACCACAGGGATCAATTTAGTGCCATTAAAATTCGTAGTAATTTTTGATGACGGTCGGTATCGAACCCAGGTCCTCAGATTCACGACCACACACTCAGGCATACGGCCACGAGACCCCATGCTGCACCTTATTGTGACATTTTTTGTCGACGTATTTTAATAATACGCTTTAAATCAAATGTATCACATTAACAACAAGATAAATATATATTTGCAAAATGTCAAATAATTAATTTGACAGAAACATCTGTAATAATCGGGCATATTTTATTAACACGAGGTTAGCGAATTTATTGCGCGGGAAACCATATGTAGGTAACTGTATGTAACCCGGTTACTTGAATAAAAATCGCCGTAAATATTGCGAGATTTAAATGTCAAATTAGTTTCAGATAGACTGACTTGAAAACTGTCAAAGTTGCCAAATTATAAATCATGATTCGAAAATGCTCTCTGGGCTTTATTTTTGTACATTCGCAGTGATATTTTAAAAAATTGATTAACCTAGTTCTGAGCAACTAAATTAACTTTCGCTGCTTAATTTCAGATGACATAAATAACTGTTTAAAATTTTATACTCCACGATCTACCTGATTTTGTGTTTTTCTCAATAATTCTAGCGTAATGTTTAAAAAGTAATTTGATATTTGAAAATGACATTTTTCAAATAGTTCAGCTTTGATAACGTCCGTACACAGCTCGCGAGAAACATTTGTCATTTATTGACTAACTGCACTCAGCTTATCATTCGGGAGACATATTTCATCCTGTTTGTTCTTTTTTTAAAACAAATACAAAGGTATATTTCAGATGGTAATGTGCTGGAGTCTCGTGGCCGTGTGGCTGCATGCTTGGTCGCGAATCTGGGGAACAGGGTTTGATCCCGACTGACGCTAAATATTTCGAATTTTAAATGGCATAAAATTGACCACTGTGGCGCACTCTCCACGCCTATAATGAGTGTCCGTAAATGCCCGCACGGTACAAATATGTCAACATCATTACCAAAATCTGTGTACAAAACAGATTGGCACACCCAGCAATGGGTAATATGCCGTGATATTTTTTTTATATATATATTATATATCAGAGAAAAAAAATAGTTTATGTAAATTCATCTAAGCTAAACTTCCTCATTACTATAATTTTCTTCTTTTATGACTCCAATAATGGAACATGGAATAATTTATTAACCATAAACTCCTGGATGCTTCGGTTGTAATAGTGACTAGTCGTACGGAAGGCGCCTCACACCAGTATATTTATTTACAGGTAAAGAAATTAAAACGCCATAAGAACCTCTTCGACGACTTCGACGTGAAATACGACGACCAGAAAGAATCCGAAGGCAGATCGAAGATAAAAAGCAATCTAATAGACGAATTGCTAGAAAACAGCGAGACTAAAAGAGTAATTAGGTCCGTTGATACGAGAAGTCATAAAAGACGATCGATCTACGACAACGAACTCCCGTATGAGAAGCTACATATCAAAGATCCTTCCACGACATTAACAACGACAGAGCCCCCGGAAGTGGTCACGGAGTTCTTGGTCGTGGAAGAGGAAGACGATAAAAATCTCATCCCGTATCCGCCCGGCATGGAGAGGAAGAAGAAGCGAAAGTGGCGCCGTGGCAAAAGGAGGAATCACAAGAACAAGATAGCCAAATTGCCCGACGAGTGGAACAAGGTAAGCAACAGATAAATGAATATAGTTATTTACGAAACAAAGGATAGTAATTAGGACATAGTATATGAAAATGTGTTATAATTTAATCAATTTGATGTCATTATCATACAGTGTTTTGTTTGTTCCTAAAATTACTTTTTAAATTAAAATAACAGAATGAAAAACAACATTGAATGTCAGACTGATGCCTAAAAAAATGCATTTTGGCACAAAACAGTGTTTCGCCAACATGTGTACTTTCGTAAATTTCAGGTTCTTTAACTGCCACTTTAACATTTAAAACTTAGTGTCAAAATCAAAATGGCCGTTAATGAACTGCATACGACACTGGGCGAGGGACAAGACAGGGGAAAATCAGCTGCGTTTTGAACAATATCATTTTTAATTGCATTTTTTTATTATTAAAGATGATCTGAGAAAAATAAAAAATACGGGTTTATTATTGTTCATTCCTCTATCGATTAAAGTTAAAAATGAAAAATCTTCCATGACCTCATGAGTCCAAAAATAATAACACAACTTCCCCCGCCCAAATTTTATAGTTGCTTGTGCGAAACAGGTACGTTCTCTCATTGAACGATGTATAGTCATAAGAAATTTATAGAAATTTGTTTTTTGAAACGTGGGTTCAAACGTTAATAAAATTTGCGATTTTTCCGGGTTCTGGTTCGGTTTGACCCAATGAAAATTGAATTAATGGTTTTTGAAGACAATCTCTAAATAGAAATAATTTGAAATGCGAGCCGGAATGTAACGCAAGACAAGACATGAACACAATTTTCATGAATAATCAACACAGGCAACAACGCAGAAGGCATCGAAGATAGGATATGTTTTACGATTACGTAAATTGAAAATGAACCTGAACCGGAGCTGCCGAGCCCGGCAACTTTTAATTTTAGCGTGTGGTGCTCAAATATATATTTTTCTTCTCCTAGAATCTATCTAGGAATATTACAAAACACAATTGTGAATATAAAACTAGTAGCAGAAATTATGTACCTTACCTATTAAAAAAATTGAAAAAAGTATTATTTATTAACCCTTAAAAATTCACACAGACGACAAGTACACAGGCTCTGTTTTTGTTTATCTACGTTGCTAAGATTTTCATTGCCATGCAGAGAACAGGGGACGCATGTAGGCGCAAGTACAATCCGCATAACCTGGATTTTGTTACAGAACACATGAGTAAAATGCAAGTAGTTTTAATTTCAAAATTAAAAAATTGTTATTGCATTACTAATACTAATAATTATTTTAGCTTTATAACATAACATTATAATTAAAAAATCTGTTGTGGCCAGCACAATACCTTCCGTCAATCCTGTGTATAATGTATAAATTCCATACATAATTTTTCTTGGAAAAGATTATAAATTTCCAGTAAAATTATTTCATAAACAAACTATTCAAATTGCACTTGACACTGACATCTTCTTCCTCTTTAGCTGTTCCCATTCGTTAGGAGTCGATATTTTTGCGTGTCGTTCTCATTCGGTTCTTTTTCTCTCAAGTCTTCCGCAATACAGACCTCCCATTACTAAACTACTCATTCTTGTTCAAATATAATTCTTCATTTCTCCTCATGACATGTTCAAACCAATGTAATCGTCTTTCTTGTGTCTTTCTAGAAAATTGTAACACGAGTTATTTTTTTAACGTATCTTTCCGTGTTTCCCCAACATCTACTTCAACATCCCCATCTCTGCCACATTAATTTACTTTTTACTCATACTGACATCTGTCAATTTGAATTATATGAATATAATAGCAGTTTCCATGTTTAGCATAGCTGGCTGAATTATAATATTTAATTTCTTTAAAATTATTTAACTCTGTATCTATTAAATATGAAGTATAAAATGTAATCAAATCGTATAGAGAATAATATATTCTTTAAGTTATAATGATATTAAATGTCAATAAATCAAATTTAACTGTTAAATCTTCAAATGTGGCAACTTCCGGTTCACCAATTATAACCAAAATCTAATCACTTGTTCTTCTGGATGTAAACTTGAGGAATACGAAAAAAATATAATTTTTGGAATCGTGGTATTGAAGTTATGGGATCCGGAACTTTTGTCTCACACACACAGACACACACAGACACACATACATACAGACATCATCGTAAAAATTGTAAAATCGTATTATAGGGATCCTAAAACATGCTTATTCAGTAAAAACTCATCACTGAATTTTTTGACCAAAGACAACACCTTCCTTACCTAAAGGTGACGGAAGGTAAAAAAATAGTAATAATTTATCGCTTTAGCGTGTGGTGCAGAGCACCACCATTTAATTTTACGTTTGGTGCCCGAGTACGCGAGCACCATTGTTGTTGCCGGCTCTGGAGCTGCACCCAGAACCCAAATTTTAATACCCGGTTCTGTTCCAAATTCAATTGAAAAAATATATGAGGTTCGGTTCTGGGTTTGGGTTCGCTAAAATGTTACGGTTTGGTTCCGGTTTTGGTTCGGTTCAGGTTCGGGTTCGATGCCCTGAAATTTCTTACCATTTGCGATGGTTTTATAATTTGTTTGTTGAAAATGTAAATCGGCCGAACTATTATGAATCTAGGCTCCTATGCTCTAAAAATTGTACCTCGCGAATTCTAGAACATATAATAGATTGCAACAAACAACTAATTTTGCCTTTATGTGAAATTAAATGTGTCACATGCTAAAAAATTCTTTGATACTGAGTAAAGTATTAATCAAATGTTTAAATTAAAACAAATGAATTCATTGTAATAAATCATCTTTTTAGCTTTTTATACCAGTATTTTAAAATTGCTGCAATTTTTGTTTGTGAAGCTGTGACAGCTTTAAATGCCAACAATCTAGAATAATTTTTGTAAAAGCTGTGTAAATGTTTGAGAATTGTGACAAGAAAAAATGCCAGTTAGCTGATAATTCTGCGCGCAAATAATTTGCTGAGAACTAGTGTAAATATTTACATTCCTGAGAAAGAGGAAAGACGGAATTATTGCGAGATGAGAAAGCTGCCATTGTTGTACGAAATGTAAAGGTTTCCGGACAGTTTATAAATGGAATTTGCAGTGCGTTTTATTTTTTAATTCTCAAATGTCACTTGCAATTTTAACAACAGATCGAAAAACATCATCATGGCATTCGTTTCTTCGTTTACGTACATTATTCTGCACGAATGAACATCTGAAATGAATTTCAGAAAGCACAAATAACTTGAACATTACTGTTAATATTAAATTATTAATTTAACGTAAGTTGTTTGAGACAGCTATACTTGAAATTTAAATAATAATTACTAATGTAACTGTAACAATTGAATTTGCAACAGGTGTTATTTTACTTAAAAAATATGTGCAAGTAATGAAATATTTTAAATTAATAATATAGGTACATTTTTATTCGATAGAGAGAGACAATATTACAAATCTATAATGTAGTTAAAAAAAATCTGATGTGGCCAGCACATAACCTCTCGCCGTATATTTTACCTGGCTGTATGCATAAAGCAAAGATTATTTTTATAAATACAAATAATATATTCATATAAATCTATGACGTATAAACTTCTTTATTATTCAATAATAGCATGTCTCAACATAAAGATATTTACCATAAATTATGTTACAATTAATTACAAAGTAGAGTTTACCATATATAAATATTAGGCTGGTAACAGCAATTTTCAATTCGAACAACTTTGTTTACTTTCTCTTCATATTCTTCTAGTAAAAACATTAATTTTGGGCGGTCTAAAATGTATATATCTGGATTGTGCATCTATTCTTATATATCTTCTTTTACATTTTATTTTTTCATACTTGTTATATCTAAATAACCTTAATTCCCTTTAATAAAGTGACGGATAGATTGCACTCCGATTATTCTTATATCGATGTGTAATTTTGTCAATATTTACAACTTACTTGAGAAGAATTTGATAGCTTTTTCGAAATTCAAAGTTACTCTAGTCTACAGTACTGGTGTACATTGTCCCATAATGTTTGAAACAAATTTAAGTCCTTCAACCTAGACTTGTCATCTCCATAATAGTCACAGATCAAGAATTAAGGGATTCTCCAAATACATTTTTCTTTCATTACTCATTATTTCTGACACTGACATTTATCTGTCAGTTACAAATAATTTAAATTTGCAACTATTTTTCATGGCATCCTTTCGGTTGTAAAATTAATTACAACATTATTTTATATATTATATTCCTTTTATCTCTAAATCTATAAAATATGTATAAAAATATTTAAATGTATCAGAAAGAGAATTTATTTTTCTTTAATATTATCAAGAAAAATTTTCAAAAAATAATATTTAGAAGATTTTTTTTCAAGAATCTTCTACTTCCGGTTGTCCAATTGTTACCAAAACCTTTTCAGATCTTCCCATGAATGTCCGATTGGGAAATACGTTGTTAAACAAATTTTAAGTCTTATAGTTTTTGAGTAACCGTCCTTCCAACATCCCACACACACACATCCACACACACACACACACACACACACACACACACACACACACACACACACAGACATCATCGTAAAAATGTTAAAATCGGATTGTAGGGACCTTAAAACGTGCTTATTCAATAAAATCTGGATATGCGATTTTTAGCATGAATCCAATACCTCTCTTAGCGAGAGGTAAAAATCTAATTACCTTGCGATAAAATAATATAATATATAAAATAATCTGTTGTAATAAATCTCACAGCCTAAATAATGACAGATAAATGTCAGTGTCAGAAATCCGGAGACATTACTAAAGACATTTTCTGGGAAGTACATACATGTTATATAATTATTGGTATATTAGACATACCCTTCACAATGATTGTCAAGCCCGACAGTGAATTGAAAATAGTAAGACAAAGTTTCTTCATACAGTGGATATAAATTTAATAAATCTAAATATAAAGAATAGGTATAAGTTAAATACAACAGGGTGCGAGCAGTCTTGTGAGTTTCTTGGCATTGACAAGCAGATACGGGGGCCCGTGTCAGAATGATAGCTAGTAATTATGTACATAGATGTCAAATATAATATTTTATCATTCTAAATTTCGTGATTTTCCAATTCCATGCGGTTTATTTTCCTCGACAAGTAAATTCCATACTCCTGGTATGTGAATTTAGAAAATCATGAATTTTTGAATGGAAAATTCCGACATTTAACATGTATGTACATAATTACCAGTTGTCATTCTGACACGGGCCCCCATATCTGCTGGTTAAGACCAACAAAGTCACGTGACTGCTCTCGCCTTACACTTATGGCGAGAGATATTGTGCTGGCCACCACAGATTTTTTAATTGTGTAAATCTGACTTCTAAATTTACTTCTAGTTTATAAACAGTACAATTGGTCCCGAAATGAGTTTCTACTTTTCTACTAATGAATAAAGAATAATGACACAATAAAATGAAGTACTTTCATGAAAAACATTCATTAAATGAACTTATTTACGTATAACCTATACTACACGTAATACTCGTATACTGGCTCATGCATCATATAATTTGTTTACGCAAATAAGATTCGTAAACACTTTATCTTTGAAATATTAAATTTTCTAAAAATACTATCCTTAAGCCAAATTCTTTACCTTTTCGCAAATTCTACTTGAAGAAATGTTTTTTGAATGAGCATCTTGCAAGACATAAACTGCGTTAAAGTTATTTAAAAATCGTGGAAAACATCTGCGTTGCGTTATGAGTGTTGTCTGGGCTGCTTATTGTATTATTCAGGATTATGCTAAGGCCGCTAACGCGGTTTCGAGATTTGCGCAGTAATGTATCATTTGCAAGTCTGACAAATATGCCAGGTTTGTACAAACAAGGCCAATGCACCGCTGGGGCCAAGTGACAAGTGACGTGTCAAGTGACATGTGATCCCAAGAGCAAGAGGGTGTTTGCTGTTCATTTGTAAGGATAAAGTGGTGATATTCGGAGAAGGATTGATAGGAAAATGTGGAGCTACCTCGTTAAGGATTTGAAAACATTTCTGTGATTCTGTGACTATTTCTCTCATCATGATTTAACCAATCAAAATATTTTATTTTGCATAGTAAACGAACGCATAATAAAATTAAACACACACATAAACACAAGGGTTGCTTTTTATTCAGAGCGGTTACCTATGGTTACATGGTCACCGCATTTATTGAGCACTCCGGTTAGTTGCGGTTGCGTCAAACATGTAACCGCGATATGTAGGCCGGTTACATGCCAGGTTACTATTGCTATCCCTTTTCTAGCTGCCAAAACTATGTCATTATAGATTTTTTTGTTAACGTATTCTGCATTACAATACGCTTTAAATTAAATATAATGTACTCTACGAACAGATAAATATTTGACAAATACTGCCCGGTTAATATATGTAAACCGATTACCTGAATAAAAATCAGTTGTGGCCAATACAATACCTCTCGCCACTTCCGTTCTTGGATACATAATTATAGGGCGCGAGCTGTCATTTGACTTTGTAATTATGTACATAAATGTTCACGTGGTTAATTTGTTACTAGGAGTGTGGAATTTACTTGTCCAGCAAAATAAACCACATGGAATTGGAAAAATCACGAAATTTAGAATGAAAAATTATATTTGAGATCTATGGACATAACTAATAGTTATCATTCTGACACGGGCCCCCATATCTGCTTGTCAAGGCACATAACTGCTCGCGCCCTATTGTATTTAACATTTCTTGTATACCTACACTCTACACCCAATTTTTTACTTATATCTATTCTTTATATTTAGATGTTTTAATTTTAAATTCGTTCTATGAAGAAATTTTGTCCTGCTCTTCTAATTTTTCAAGATGTTCCCAATTCATTGTCGGCATTAACAGTATTTCTGAATGGTATGTGTAATATACCTACAATTTTAAATATTTAAATATTAACACAATAAGAAGCAATACATTTATGGACTTCCCAGAAAAAGTCTACAGTAATGTTTTTCGGATTTTTGACACTGTCATATTTCTTTTGTCTCTAACTCTATAAAAAATATAATAAAATATTTAAATGTATATAAGCTCCTTTGTATGTTTAGCAATCAGTAACACAACTGAGTTTCCTTACTGTAATTAATTTTTTATTAAATTTATGAATTACACGTCCTAATTTACACAAACCTTACCTGTAGTTAAAGAAACAACATTTAATGTCATTAATCACATGTCATTTTCTAATCATAAGTAATGCTTTTTTGTTTCATAAACAATTCATCACACGTGAATTTTTATAGACACATGCAACGTTGCTATGGAAATATAATTTCATTACATGTATCAGAAAAAGAATTTAATTTTCTTTAATATTTGCAAGAACAAAAATTTTCAAAAAATAATATTTAGAAGATTTTCAAGAATCTGCTACATCCAACTTCCGGTTGTCCAATTGTACCCTAAACAATTTCAACTCTTCCCATCAATGTCCGATTGGGAAATACGTAGTTAAACAGATATTTATAGGCCTATTCTGTAAAATCGAATCGTTACCATAACGAAATCGTTATTATGAAAATCGTTATCTCTACTTACCGATAATCGTTATCTTTGTATCCGTATTATGTAACACATTTTGAAAAATAATAACCTTGGGATCAAGTTAAGAACTTTATTTCCTAAAATCAAATTATAATTTTAATTGAAATATCTAAAATAATTCAATATAACTCACAAAACTTCTAGGTTAGATTAATTCTGCTGTCAACCTGTCAGTTGTCGGACCATTATTTTTCTTTTTGTAGGTTATGCTAGAGCAACTACTACCATCTGTAGACAAATTGAGAAGCTTGCGCTAGGCGCTATGAATAAAAACTTATTAAATTATTTTAATATTACCTTGCAGAAAACTGTAATATGACTGGTTTTTGAGATCACTATTCAACATAATAGCAATTTTATTTTGACATGAATTAAAATGCTGAATTATTGACAAAACGTTTAGATAACGAATGATTTTTCCAATCGTTAAGAAATAACGATATCGGTATCTTTTTTTCGTTATGTAGACTTAAATTATTGTTTACAGAATACCACTTTAACGATTATCGTTATGATAACGATTTAACAATGAAAAATGCCATAACGATCGTTTACAGAATAAGCCTATTAAACGATTTTCGTTATTACCATGACGATATAACGTTTTACCGATTCGTTATGTCATAACGATCTTACAGAATAGCCCTATTAGTCTTATAGTTTTTGAGAAATCGTCCTTCCAACATACACACACACACACACACACACACACACACACACATACACACACACACACAAGCATCATCACAAAAATGTTAAAATTGGATTGTAAGGTCCTTACAATGCGATTTTTAGCATGAATCATGAATCCAATACCTCTCTTAGCGATAGGTAAAAAATGCGTAATGATTTGCAAATGACAAATATTTTGCACAAGCATAAGCACATATATAAATAGCAAATTAATAAAGTTTTCATACGAATAATTAGAGGTTACCATATTCGGCAAAGAATAAAAGAATGATAATTTTATTTTATATTATGTAAAATTTAATAAATATTGTAACTGTTTCTGAAAGAGTTTATGATCGTCTATCTTATTAAAATAATAAAATAACGCTCCAACTTTGATGTCAGCATTTTTCAGATGTAACAGCGCGCAACTTTGAAATTTCTAAAAATGTATGCAAAGTAAAGTAACTCACTATATGACAAATAAAAAACTTTAATAAAGAGCAAAATTCCCTGCGTGGCATAACGTAAATGCGGGTGTACAGAACCGGAATCCACAAAAATGACGTACATGAGTATGAGCACATTTTTTCAGAAGTTGAGAGTAGAGTTTTGCATTACCAACTTCATAACTAAAAGCTCCCAACAGCAAATAGATTGTCCAAAGTTTTTTTATAGACTACATGGACACAAGGAAAAGTACATATACAAAGGGGTATTTTGGTCACTGCTAATTGCTAGTAAAGCCTTATGCAGGCTAGTATAAATGAAAAAAAAAACTCACATGAAACTTTACAAGCATGTATTATATTTGGTAAATTTCAGCATAAACATAATTTATTTTATATAAGCCGGTAAATAATGCTAACTGCATTCCGATCAAAATCATTAATGTGCTTCATTATTTAAAGAGGGAAATAAAAATAACAAATAATCCGTAGGGAAATGAAGTGATTCAAAGCCATTGTTTAATTCTTAATTGATATTGACAAACAAATATGTTGAATATTATCAATTATAATTATTTTGGAAAAAAAATGTTTTTGTGAAAAATTTAAAAATAAATAGATTTTTCGTTTGTAGGAATTTATTTCATTCTTACTAGTTTTACATGCTGTTAATAATCTCTTTTGTAAGCTAAATTACAAATTTTTCCGTTTGTATAAAATATTGTATGTATGTAACACGGAGTACTTGTTCATATCATATTTGCCTCAAGCGATTGCATCCCTCGGCGTACGCCCTCAGTATTTAATATTCGCTCTCGACAATTAATTTGATAAAAAACAAATCTGCTGTGGCCAGTATTTTTGCGTGTCGTTCTCATTCAGTTCTTTTTACCTCTCGCTAAGAGAGGTATTGCATTCATGCTAAAAATCGCATATCCAGATTTTACTGAATAAGCACGTTTTAAGGTCCCTACAATCCGATTTTAACATTTTTACGATGATGTCTGTGTGTGTGTGTGTGTGTGGATGTGTGTGTGTATGTGTGTGTGTGTGTGGGATGTTGGAAGGACGGTTACTCAAAAACTATAAGACTTTAAATTTTTTTAACTACGTATTTCCCAATCGGACATTCATGGGAAGGTCTGAAAAGGTTTTGGTAACAATTGAACAACCGGAAGTAGAAGATTCTTGAAAAAAAATCTTTTAAATAATATTTTTTGAAATTTTTTTTTGATAATATTAAAGAAAAATTAATTCTCTTTCTGATACATTTAAATATTTTACAATATATTCTATAGATTTAGAGATAGAAGAAATATAGTAGTAAAATAATATGTTATAATAAATTTTACAGCCGAAAGAATGGCCATGGAAAATAGTTGAAAATTTAATTTGTTTGTAACTGACAGATAAATGTCAGTGTCAGAAATCCGAAGACATTACTGAAGACTTTTTCTGGGAAGTACATACATTATATTATTTCTTAATGTATTAATAGAATTGGAAACATTTCGAAAAATTAGAAGAGGACAAAATTTCTTCATCAAAAATGAATTTAAAATTAAACAATCTAAATATATGTGGAATTAGATATATGCGTAAGTAGAATTTTTGGTGTAGAGTGTAGGTATACAAGAAATGTTAAATACAATAGGGAGCGAGCAGTCATATGATTTTGTTGGCCTTGACAAGCAGATATGGGGGCCCATGTCAGAATGATAGCTAGTAATTATGTATATAGATGTCAAATATCATAATTTCTCATTCTAAATTTAGTGATTTTCCAATTCCATGTGGAGCAGAATTAAATGTTAAATATCTATGGCATACAAGTAAACTTTAAACTCCTGGTGATAAATTAACTACGTAAATTTAGAAAATCTTGAAATTTTTAGTGAAAAATTGTAACATTTGACATCTATGTACATAATTACCAATTATCATTCTGAAACGGGCCCACACATCTGCTTGTCAAGCCCAAAAATGTAACATTACCGTTCGCGCCCTATACTTATGTAACCAAAAAAAGGAAGTGGCGAGAGGTATTGTGCTGGACACAACAGATTTTTCTCTCTAGTCTTCCGCATTGCAGTCCTTCCATCTTATCTTTGGTCTTCCTCTGTTTCTTCAACCTCCTAGTTATGGGAGGCTGGGCAAAAAAATAAGAGTTGGGCAAAACTGGGCATAATTTGAGCAAAATTATGTAATAGTTTTTACCTCTCGCTAAGAGAGGTATTGCATTCATGCTAAAAATCGCATATCCAGATTTCAATGAATAAGCACGTTTTAAGGTCCCTACAATCCGATTTTAACATTTTTACGATGATGTCTGTCTGTGTGTGTGGATGTGTGTATGTGTGTATGTGTGTGTGTGTGTGTGTGTGTGTGTGTGTGTGTGTGTGTGTGTGTGTGGATGTGTGTATGTGTGTATGTATGTGTGTGGGATGTTGGAAGGACGATTACTCAAAAACTATAACACTTTATATTTTTTTAACTACGTATTTCCCAATCGGACATTTATGGGAAGATCTGAAAAGGTTTTGGTAACAATTGGACAACCGGAAGTAGAAGATTCTTGAAAAAAAATCTTCTAAATATTATTTTTTGAAAATTTTTCTTGATAATATTAAAGAAAAATAAATTCTCTTTCTGATACATTTAAATATTTATATATATATATATATATATATATATATATATATATATATATATATATATATATATATATATATATATATTCTATAGATTTAGAGATAAAAGGAATATAATATATAAAATAATTTGTTGTAATTAATTTTACAACCGAAAGAATGCCATGAAAAATAGTTGAAAATTTAAATTGTTTGTAACTGACAGATAAATGTCAGTGTCAGAAATCCAAAGACATTACTGAAGACTTTGTAAATATTGACAGAATTACACATCGATATAAGAAAATAATCGGAGTGCAATCTATCCATCACTTTATTAAAGGGAATTAGTGTTATTTAGATACAACATGTATGAAAAAATAAAATGTAAAAGAAGATAAGTAAGAATAGATGCACAATTCAGATTATACATTTTACACCGCCCAAAATTAATGTTTTTAGTAGAAGAATATGAAGAGAAAGTAAACAAGAACGTTGTTTGAATTGAAAATCCGTTACCAGCTTAAAATTTATATATGGTAATTTATTGTATATAATTTATGGTAAAATATCCTATAGATTTTGTAAATACATGTGAAAATTGTTTTATGTGGAGACATGCTCTTATTGAATAATAAAGAAGTTTATACGTCATAGACTTATACGAATATATTATTTGTATTTCTAAAAATATTCTTTGCTTTATGAATAGAGCCAGGTAAAATATACGGCGAGAGGTTATGTGCTGGCCACATCAGATTTTTTTTTCTTAATTCCTACATGGGGATGCCAACTTCACTGGGATAAAAAACGGTGTGTTTCCGGACATGAGTTTATTAATAAAAGTTAATCTATTTTGCAACCGCTACGGACCCTATAAATTTGTAAGACGTATTCATTAACACCCTGTATACCTACATACATTGAAGAGGACAATATTGATATTGAAGAATAAATATTACTTTTTGAAATAGGTAGAAAATTCTGGTATTTTTTATCAAATCTCGTATTACTTTATTACATATATAAATACATAAAAATCTTAATATTATAGTAGTATTATGTGCATTTTCTAACAAAATAGAGCCGGCACTTCAAAGTGAAATATATTACTTGTAATTAGCATTTAATATTATATATGGGAATGATATATAATTTTGTGTTTGTTTTTGAATTATAAACAAATTAAATATTCATATTGCGATTCTAGGTAACAGCATATCAACAAGGAAACCGTACAGACACATGAAAAATTATTTCCGTTGATTTAAATGAAGTTTGTCCGTAGAGTAAAATCTTAAGTTTCGATCTACATACATCAACGCGTAATCCACTCCCTGTGTAAAAACTTGTTTAATATGTAAGACTGAACAACAAATTATCTTTTGACATGGAGTAGATAATTTTAGTAGGAATAAAAACCCTATTGAACCGTTAAAATAAAGTATTCAGACTAATAACAGTATTACGTATAATTGCTTTCATAGTTTTTTCTTCCGTAAATAGACTATAATTTCTTTCTGCTCGGAAATAATTATGCACTTCGTACCTAACCGTAATTATACTCTTCATCTGTGGACGAAAAAATGGAATTCTAAGCCTTCAATCTCGGCTTTCGACGCTAGATTACAACAAGCTCTAAAAACAGTGTAGCTATCATATTATAAACAAATATGAATTAATCTTGTATTTTATACATTGCAGTCGGTATAAGAAAGATTGTGGATTCAGATTCCGCATAGCTATTATGTTTTCTTTTTAATATTTTAACAAAATTTATTTAAATATATATAATAAAAATTACAAAGTTACGTCTAGTTCCACTAGTTTACAACTTCTGAGTCAATTCCCATGAAGCCATCGTCAGAAGTCGGCCAGCTCAACAAGTAACCACAGACGCGTTTCGCACTTATTGGTGCTCTCCAGTGTGGTATAACCTGTGGTCTCTGTCCGATACACAGTGAGTGGACTCCTAGAGTAAAGACAATGACTCGTTGTGCTGGCGGTGATCTTATAAACATCTACAATGGTAAAAGGCCTGTAGAGGTATGTTAATACCAGCAGAGCCCTCTACCGAGAGATACTTTGACTAAAGTCATAATACAAGTGCAAACTGGAAAAAGCAAATTGCGAATTTCTCCGTGAAACAAACAATATAATAAAAATTACAAAGTTACATCTAGTTCCACTAGACTTCTGGCGATGGCTCCATGGGAGTTGACTCAGAAGTTGTTAACTAGTGGAACTAGACGTAACTTTGTAATTTTTATTATATTGTTTGTTTCACGGAGAAATTCGCAATTTGCTTTTTGCAGTTTGCATTTGTAAATATATTATCTTTGACATTGACATTTAAACGGCAACATATATTTGTATAACTACATAAAACGTGTAACTAAGGCGTCATAACGTATACATCCTAAAAGTATTATTACTATTTTTATATGGAAGGACTATTAATTGTAACATGGCCCTATGTTAATTTTCTGAAAGAAGTCCCAGAGTTCTCATAAAGCCAGTAACTACACTAGGAGTCAGTTTTCAGATCTTATTTGCCGTAATGTACGGCCACAGCCAGTGGCGACGCCAGCTTGTAAATGTAGGGTGGGCATCTATTCAATAATAAAGATTCCTATACCCTAGTATTTCTTCATTTACACACATAAGATGAAACAAAAAAATTTCAACGCGAAAGTATACATACCGAGTGTCAATTTTTTTACGTAACATGGGAAAAACAATGGTGAAATTTTCATATTTTTGATCTATTAATTTTAGAAAAAAATGTAAATACTAATAATGTTCAGAATCAAAATTAATTTTTATTCATAAATTTTATATACCGGGTGGTGGCGGGATTTTTGTTTTATGCAATTTCCTGCTCTCCTATTCATTTTCCGCCAAAACCTGTAGACAACAAAGTTGTTTAGAATTAAAAGTTGCATATAAAACTATTTTTACATTTTTTATTATATTTCTAGTTTCTTCACAATTTTAAAAAGAAATTTCAAAATTTCAGTTACTTCGTAGCAATAGCCGTGACTTTTTTTTTTTGGTTTTTATAAATTATTTAATAAATGTCAAACGTCAATCTGACTTATGGAAAATAAATCCGTATTCTTCGATAACCATGTCCACCACAATAATCTTTATAGTAATGACACGATCCTTATTCGAATAAACATTCATTATTTAATTATTTTTTTACAAAAAAATTGACAGAATATGAATAAAATAATATTGTTTTCTACAATGTCATAAGGTCATGGCTATTGCTACCTATTAATGGAACTTTTGAATAAAAAAAATGTTAGAACAGTATTGTATACAATTTTTAATTTTGTACAACTTTGCACTCTGCAGTTTGAATGAATAGGTAGCAGGAAATTGCATAAAACAAAAATCCGATGTTAAATCCCTATGCTCACCTCTAGCCGTTATCACCCTGTATACACAAAATATTATTAGAATATGGGTAATGCGTGGGCACTAGATTTTTAGGGTGGGCATGCTCAGTAAAGATACCTGTCACAGTTCTAAGTTTCTTTTTGCTGAGAAGTAATAGCATGGACTGAAATATTTTTAGAAAGGATTATATTACAAATTTATATTTTATAGTATTTAGTGAAAGTTTTTACGTAAACTTTTGGAAAATCATTAATACTAGTTCTTTCCTGATGATGGCCTAACAAGCCCAAATACGTATTGAAATAAAATATCACTTATTGAAACTAACCGAGTATTTATTTTTACTTTTTCATTAATACTAGAATTTATAATAACATAAACCGCAAAAATATATATAAAAGTAATATTTCTCAGAAAAATACTATTTATAACTTTAAGCAAAGTACCAGTTTTCCAAAGCCGCCATTTTCTAAATATTAAAATCAGATTATAAAGGACTTGAAACCTACCAGTTCACAAAAATCTCAAAGAGATAAAAATGTAGAAATACAAAAGCAGAATAAATAAGAGAAAATGATTATATTTTATACCAATTTCAGCAGTAGATTATTTCATAAAAAGTTTTGCTAATAATTCAAAAGCTGCTTTTCTTATTTTTTCAAATAAATGGTTTTTTTTCCATACCCTATAAAAGAGAATGATAATTAGAATTTATAGAACAATGAAATACGTTATTATTTCTGAAACTTAGTTCTTATTATGACGAATGTACTTGCGCTATTGACTAACGAGTTTGTAGACTATCTGCGTCTAAGGCAAGCTTTACCCGCTCGGCGGTAGCGAAACGCGCGACTAATGCACTTCCTGTGTACGGGAATCCCGGGAGGCCGATCAAGAACCGCGCTTCTTCAAAATTCATCTCCCCTCCTTGTCCAGTGCCTAAATTAGCAAGAACTGCATACGAACCCTTTCATTTCGTATGCGAATCCTTTCACTGAGCATCATTTCACTAAAGATGATTAATTAGATTATCTACTTATTTCTTTATAAATTATTTTAATGAACTGCATTTTTACCTTCTGTCACCTTTAGGCAAGGAAAGTATTGTCTTTGGTCAAAATATTCGATTATGAGTTTCTATTGAATAAGCACGTTTTGAGGTCCCTAGAATACGAATTTACTATTTTTACAATGATGTCTGTATGCATGTATGTATGTGTGTGTGTGTGTGTTTGTGTGTGTGTGTGTGTGTGTGTGTGTGTGTGTGTGTGTGTGTGTGTGTGTTTGTGTGTGTGTGTGTGTGTGTGTTTGTGTGTGTGTGTGTGTGTGTGTGTGTGTGTGTGTGTGTGTGTGTGTGGCGGTCGTTGGGTGTGTGTGTGGCGGTCGTTGGGTGTGTGTGTGGCGGTCGTTGGTTTTGGATCGCATAACTCCAATACCACGGTTCCAAAAATTATATTTTCTTCTTATTCCTCAAGTTACGATCCATATGCAGACATGATTACATTTTGGTTATAATTGGTCCACCGAAAGTACCCTCTTTTGCAACTTTTAACAGTTTTTCTTGAAAAAAAAAAACAGTTAAATATCATTTATTGATATATAATATTTATAAATAATAAAGAATGTTATTCTCTATACGATGTGATTGCATTTTATACTTTATATTCAATAAATATAGTTACAAAATTGTAGAGATATTAAATTTCACACATCAGCCAGCTATGCTAACCATGGAAACTGCTAATATATTTAGATAATTCAAATTGACAGATATCAATAACAATGAATAGTAAATGAATGTGGCAGAGATGAGGATGTTGGGGAAGACACGGAAAGATACGGTAAGGAATGAAAGAATAAGGGAAAGAAGTTTCTAGAAAGATGCAAGAGAGACGATTACTTTGGTTTGAACATGTCATGAGGAGAGATGAGGAATATATTGGAAGAAGAATGAACAGCTTAGTAATAGAAGGTAGAAGAAACAGAGGAAGACCAAAGATAAGATGGAAGAACTGTATTGCGAAAGACTTGAGAGAAAAGGAACTGAATGAGAACGACACGCAAAACAGAAATAAGTAAAAGAAGAAAATAAAAAATAGCGCCCACTAACGGATAAGAAAAGCTAAAGAAGAAGAAGAAGAAGATGTCAGTGTCAAGTGCAATTTGCATAGTTTGTTTATGAAATAATTTTAATGAAAATTTAAAATCTTTTGCAAGAAAACTTATGTATGGAATTTATACATAATACATAGGATTGACGGAAGGTATCAGCTTTATTTTGTTTTCATAAAGAATATTAATTAATAATAATTTTCTATTTCTACTGTTAAAATGTAACTTGACAACCTGTAGTTTAGAATATATGGATACGGTGAGAAGTTAGCAACCACTAACAATTGATTTAGGCACGGAGTAAAGTTAGCCGTTGTATGTCACAGTTGTCATTCTGTAAAAATAAGTGAACTAAAAAGTGTATTTCTGTATTTTTGCAGTCATAAAAATTAATAAAAATCAATTTTTCCCAGTTTTGAGTATACGTTACCCTGGACATCTGTATATAAAATATAAATGTTTTCTTTTGGTTTGTACTCTTACTGTATTCAATTACATATATACTATAAAATAATTGGATAACTGTGCACTAGTTTATGAAATGTATAACATAAATTCAAGTCCAACTCTAGTCACTTTCTATTAACTATTTTTTAATTCCCGGATGATACATATTTTACTTTCCAATCCGTTAATGCCCTTGAGATGTCGGCTGGTAATTACAAAAGGCTGAAATATATCTGTGGTAGTCTATTCTCTATCGAACACAGAATGAGAGATACAGGTTTTAAATCGGGCACTCGACAATATCTATTAAACCACAATACATTGCAGTGTTTGTATGGTTCTAAAACACATTGTATATTGTTGAGCTATGTCTGAAAGAGTCTAGGTTGATAATTACTTTTATTGAAGTGTAAGTAAACTTTGTTAAAAAATTCTCCTTGGTCCATACATAGAAGGTTTGAAAAAAAGTAACGAGAATTTTTGTATTTTGCGGGTTTTTCGTTTCGAATGTGCTCATTTTTGTCATGTTAATATTACAGGGTCTGTGAAGTATATGTCAAGTTTAATGTAAAAGCACCGGTAGTTGGCACTGAGTTTGAATTATTAAGGGCCAGTATTTCAATCTCCTAACAACTTCCTATTAAATTTTTATTTACCATTTTATTGCGTATTTCAATATCCAAATAAAATATTATAAATTGTTTATTCGCTATCAAATTTGAGAGGAACTTGTAGTAGGTAATAAATTTGTTAGCTACCTAATAAAATTTAAATTTTAAATAAAAAATATAGTAAAATGGAAATCTATTTATGAAATTTATATTGGAAGAAGAAAAATTTGAAATAATTCGTAATATTAATACGGAAAATTAAATAAATGTGGCTGACATGAGGATGTTGACGTAGATGTTGGGGAAGATACGGAAAGATACGGTAAGGAAATAACTCTAGTTTTACAAGTTTCCAGAAAGATATAGAGAGACGATTACATTGGTTTGAACATGTCATGAGGAGAGATGAAGAATATATTGGAAGAAGAATGAATAACTTAGTAATAGAAGGTTGAAGAAACAGAGGAAGACCAAAGATAAGATGGAAGAACTGCATTGAGGAATATTTGACAGAAAAGAACTCAATGAGAACAACACGCAAAACAGAATGGACGAAGAAAATGAAAAATAGTGAGCCCTAACGAATGGGAGAAACTAAAGAAGAAGAAGAAGATGTCAGTGTGAAGTGCAATTAGCATAGTTTGTTTATGAAATGATTTTACTGGAAATTTAGAATCTTTTGCAAGAAAATTTATGTATGGAATTTGTACATAATACACAGGATTGACGGAAGGTATTGTGCTGGCCACATCAGTTTTTTTTTAATTAATGAGTTGACGCCTGGTAAGCGCCCGCACGGTACAAATATTTCATCATTACCGACATCTGTGTACAAAGCAGATCAGCACACCCAGTAAAGGGTAATATGCCGTGATGATATATTTATATATATATTTATTTATGAGTTACCAATTATATTTGAAACGCAGCGTTCTGCCAAAACAAATAAATAACAATATGATATTTACCTATGTGTCATATTTGGAAATTTCTGAATTATATATGTTAATTCCTACAAATGATCCCAACGTGAATGAAAAGTTAGGGGAAGTTTTAAAAATATATATTTTATTGAATATGTAATAGAAACATCACACATAAGCACCATAGTTTAGTTCACGAAAGAAAATAATATTTGAAAATTATTTTGACATACATATTAAATAATTTTGATAGTCATTTTTACCTCCCGCTAACCTTGGTAAGGGAGGTATAGGGATCGTGCTAAAAATCGCATATCGAGTATGTATGTATGTATGTGTGTGTGTGTGTGTAATAGTTTTTACCTTTCGCTAAGAGAGGTATTGCATTCATGCTAAAAATCGCATATCCAGATTTTATTGAATAAGCACGTTTTAAGGTCCCTACAATCCGATTTTAACATTTTTACGTTGATGTGTGTGTGTGTGTGTGTGTGTGTGTGTGTGTGCGTGGATCCTCTTTACGCTATAACTCAAATACTATCATTCAGAAAGTTTTGAAACCATGTATTTCTACCTTATTCTAATATGGAAAGAACTGATTAGATTTTGGTGGCAATCGGATAACCGGAAATGGCAGTTTATTTGAAGCTCAAGATAGTTTTTCTACAAAAAATACCTTTAAATATATTTTTTTCTCAATTTGTTATTATAAAAATTAAAGATTATTCCATTTTCTACAAGCTTGCTTTAATACTTTTTCTATATATTGTATGGATAAATTTATAAAGTAATATAAAAATTATATACATAGGTAAATGGCGGGAGGTACTGTGTTGGTCACATCAGATTTTTAAATAAGCTTTGATCGTTATTTTTATTTACTTACCGCCGCCGCGTCATGATCAGTAAGTGTTCACATCATATATGGATCAGTTATTTATAAATAGAACTCGCCCGTACAAAAAATACATATATTATTAAATTTTAAAGTTCTGCGAACTTCATTGACGAAGACCTTAGGCGAGTACTTTACTTTATTCTCATTAATTTTCCGTCATCAAAATAGAAAGCCCTAATAACATTTTGACCAACATGTTGGCGTCGTATGTTGTTTTTACTTCCTTGTTTACACAAAAAGCTCTGTTCATGCCCCTCGTGCATAAATATTTATAAATAACACTTCAGTCACCGTGAAGCGGCGTCAAAAAACAAGCAAACAAGAAGAAGAATCTGGAAAGCGCGATAAATTCCCCACAACCGGTACAAACTATCCCAGCAACCTTTGGCTCCTGCATTTGTCATAAATCCTTTAAAAGGACATGCCATCGCCACGTCGCCATTTGTAATTGCTATCGACCACCTAACCTCACACTTGTTGAGAGCGTTTTATTTTTCTTTTCTACGGCCAGCCGCGACGAGCAGAGTGAACTTCGAATGTTTTTTACACGTCACTTTTTGCAAAGCTATCCGGATTGCAAAAACTTTATCCACTGGGAAATTTATTAGAATTTAATTATTCAATTGAGAGTTTCTCTTTAAGTTAAAGGTTCGTGATTTATTCGTATACTTATAAAGGTGTTGATAAGATTATTTAAGAAATAAATGTACCTAGAAGTATTTATATTACTTTCTTGCATGAGGGTTTCAGGTTTACAAAATGTACGAATATTGTCACGCACATTTTCAAATCAAATAACTTAAAGAAGTATGCAGTGTTTGAGAAAAATTGTAACAAGTAAATGTGTTCAAATAAAAGCAATATGAAATAGCTATTCACCTTCGCGGAACATAGAACATGAATTCCACTTATTTCAGTAACAATTTTAGTTTTATTTCAATACTGCCCTTTGCCAATCTACAGTCTCTGGTGTATTATACATAAAGTATAAATAAATTACATTGATGGAGTGTACTATGTGACGGCTAGTGGTTCAAACCAAACAACTTAAATGCAAATCCGATCGATGTCAATTATTCACCGTGCACAAGTAACCTCTGTGATACGTTCTCTATGTTAGTTTTAAGTGCCTATATTTTTACCTCTCGAATTCATGCTAAAAATCGCAAATCCAAATTTTAGTGAATAAGCACGTTTTAAGATCCCTAGAATAAGATTTTAACATTTTTACGATGATTTGTGTGTGTGTATGTATGTGTGTTGGATAAAACATTTCTCAAACTCTATGCAACTAAAGAATTGTTTAACTATGGATTCCTCAATCTAACATTAATGGGAAGAGTTGAATAGGTTTTGGTAACAACTGGACAACCGGAAGTAGTAGTACTTAAAAAAAATCATTTATATATTATTTTTGGAAAATTATTTCATAAACAAACTATGAAAATTGCACATGACACTGACATCTTCTTCTTTAGCTTTTCCCATTCGTTAAGGGTCGCTATTTTTTATTTTCTTCTTCCACTCATTTCTGTAATGCGCGTCGTTCTCATTCAGTTCCTTTTCTCTCAAGTTTTACGCAATACAGTCCTTCCATCTTATTTTTGGTCTTCCTCTGTTTCTTCAACCATCAATTACTAAGCTATTCATTCTTCTTCCAATATATTCTTCAGCTCTCATGACATGTTCAAACTAATGTAATCGTCTCTCTTGTATCTTTCTGGGAACTTGTAACACTAGAGTTATTTCCTTACCGTATCTTTCGTTATCTTCCCCAACATCTACTTCAACATCCTCATCTCTGCCACATTCATTTACTTTTCATTGATACTGAATTCTGTTAATTTGAATTATCTGAATATATTAGCAATTTCCATGGTTAGCATAGCTGGCTGATTTATGAAATTTAATATCTTTATAATTCTTTAACTCTATATTTATTGAATATGAAGTATAAAATGCAATCAAATCGTATAGAGAATAGTATGTTCTTTGTCAGTAAATGATATTTAACTGTTAATATCTTTAAATGAGGGTACTTCCGCTTGACCAATTATAACCAAAATCTATTCACCTCTTCTTCTGGATGTAAACTTGAGGAATACGAAAAAAAATTAATTTTAGGAATCGTGGTATTGAAGTTATGCGATCCGAAACTTTCGTCACATACACACGGTCACACGCACACACACACATAAACACATACCTATATATATATACAGGGTGGAAACGAACTTTATGTCATAAATTTAAGGGTGAGTAGTATGACATGTGTAGATTACGAAACTGAAAGATTTTTTTTTAAATTTGAAAAACGAAAATTCGACTTTTCTTAATGAAACTTTTTTTTACTGCTGTTTTAATTCATATTTCATTAGAAATATGGTTATCAAAAATACATTCAAAATTAGTTGTATAAGGTATTATTCTTAATAATTAAATTAAATAGCATTTTTAACGAAAATAATTGTGTAATAGATAAAATAATGCAAATGCGTTGCCAGTGGTCCAGTGGTACCAAAAATGTTGGTTTCATGAAAACTACCCTTAAATATGCGAATTTTAAAAAAAATCTTTCTGTTTCGTAATCTACATATGTCATACTACTCACCCTTAAGGCGATTGCCGGTGCTACGCTAAACAGCAGTTTAGTAAATATCAAACTACAGTCGTAAATATTAAGTCATAATTTCAAACTTGATAACATTGTGTAGTAGAAGGATCAATGCATGGGGATGACCAATTATCATGCATAATTATTAATTTCTATTATATTTAAATTTATTTCAGAAAACATCAGAAAAATGGTTATTTTAAAATTTATTTTCAACATGAATAACGTAGTTTATAAATTTTTTTTTGGGTCATCCCTATAGCGCCAACCTTTAGTAGTAAGTTGGTGAAAAAAAATCTAAAATATCTCTTTAAGTTTAGCTGTGACTTGATTTCTACTAAACCCCTTTTCGCCGCTTATTTCAGAAGTCGGAACGATAGAATATGAAGGAGATACTGTTAGGGGAATATGTTCCCCCTCTACATACGTATCCGCTCTGATTCAATTAGACGCCATGGGGCGAGGGCAAGCAGGGTGACCTATGCAGTGCGCTCGCGCTTTATAGACCACCAGAAAATTAGTGTCAAACATAGGCGGCAAATTCAAATTCAGTTCATAAAGCTGAGAACTTAATTTTAATCCCCGCGAAAACCACATTTTCAGGGGACAGATCAAGATTACGGTTCGGATGCTTTACAAGTGGAAAATTTGGATGAAGAAACATATAATGCAAAAAAAGAAACATTTTTACGTAATTTGCAAAAAAACCCCGAGGAAATTGATGAATTGTAAAGTCAGCAAAGATCTAGCAGTATATGGCATACTGAGCGATTAAAAAGATTAACAGCTTCTAATTTTGGGAGAATTTGTAAGTTGCGAGAATCTACCAACAGGAACAACACTGTAAAAAATATTTTATATTCCAAATTTTCTGGAAATAAATATACCCAATTTGGGATAGACCATGAGCCAATTGCAATTAAAGATTTTGAAAAAAAATTCAACAAAAAAGTTATGGAATGCGGACTTTTTGTTGAAAAACATGATTATTATTTAGCTGCAAGACCTGATGGTATAGTGGACAACGATTCCATCATTGAAGTAAAATGTCCCGCTTCTGCTGCAAAAGTAACACCCGAAGAAGCAATTCGTTTAAAATTGGTTACTTTTGCCTCTTTGAAAATAAAAAAATATATTTGAAAGATAGTCATGTTTATTACTATCAAGTACAAGGGCAGTTACATATTACACGAAAAAAAATGTTATTTTGTTTTTTGGACTCTACATGGCATTAAATACTTCCGTGTAAGCACTGAAATCTGTTAATACATTTTAATGTATAAAAAAGGTTGACTTCACAATTATGATAAAATATCGATGTAAATTTTATGTTATTCTATTTAAACTGAGTGATTTTTTTCGTATTTATACATGTACTGCTATCGGCTCTTTGCTTATTATTTTTACCGTGGAATATATGTACTTGGTATAATAACACATTTTTAAATCTATATAATTCTATATATTATATTTATTCACACTACAAAAAATGGTTTCCAATTTTATTCTCTTCCATTCCTCCTTTATTTTTGTCCCAGGTCTCAGTGTTCTCTTTAGGCCAAGTTTAGACGTAAAATTTTGATAAATTAATTCCCAGCATGAACAATGTTTAAATATAATTATTATAGTTATCATCTTTCTGAATGGACAAAATTATAACCAACCTTGACCATTTTTAAACAGTGTTTATCTTAAACACTGTTTAAATTTTAGTTTCCGAATAGGCGTGTTTCAGTTATACTAGAGTATTTTCTACTGAACAATTAAATTGTTGTGTTTAGTGTAGCACCGGCAAGCCAGGCCCGAGCCTAATTCTAAATATTACTTATTAAATGGTACAGTGCTGAGTTTGTTCCTTATGCTTTAAACAAGGACAAATATATATTAAGGCAGACAGCGAGAAATAATTTTAGCATTTCTTAAAAGTGGAAGGGGAACGTAACAAGTTTGTCTGCACTAGTGCCATACAAGCCACAAAACTGACATCGCTCGGCGACCGGCAATGCTCTTATGACATTAAGTTCGTTTCCACCCTGTATATATATACACACACACACACACACACACACACACACACATACATATATACATACATACATCATCATCGTAAAAGTGGTAAAATCATATTATATGGATCCTATAACGTGTTTATTCACTAAAAACTCATCATTGAATTTTTTGACCCAAGACAATTCCTTACCTAAAGGTGACGGAAGGTAAAAAGATATGTTAATTTTTTGGAACACCTCGTTACCGCTCGAAAGTACTGATTTATAGTTATACTTATTATCAACCCTTCGTACAATTATTTTTGGTGGAGTTTTTTATAAGATATGTTTTAATTTTGGACGACATTTTGTGTTTTTATCCACGTCTCGGATAGCAGTAATTTTTGTAAATTCTGAACTCGCTGTGAATATGAGTTCACTAACTCTATACTATCGTTGTTGTTAATTTTGTTTGTTTTTCTGAACTATTTTATTAGTTTTCTTTGTAAGTAGCTGGCAATGGAGGAAAAGTTTAGAAATACTTATTTAAATACTCCGTTTAGACAATAACTTTAACGCCGGAGATTTCGTTAACAGTAAGAATTTAATTTAAACTGAAACAACATTTCCAAGTAGTAAAATGTTTTTACAAAATCTAGAAACTTCTTGTCAATTTTTCATTTAAAATAACAGAAAGCAATAAAACTTCTATCTAGCTAGTAAAATAGTGTTCTAAAACTAGTTGTACAAAGAAAAACATTGAAAAAGTTTTGTGAATTCAGTGCAGGATGTAGGAATAAAATTAAACTTGCTATTAAATGGTTATTAGCCGCGATTTCCGAGGAACTTGTTAGAAACTAACGCCAGCATTCCGAGAAAATAACAAGGTGCAATACGATTGAAACGTCTTTTATTTCTTCAACCGCCTGCTTGATCTATTTGTACAGTCTTACTCATTAAGAAAGCGATCGAGTAAGCAGAGTTTATAGTTTATAAACAAGTCAAACTGGTACTGATGAATCGAAACAAAACACGGATTTAAATGCAGTTGTTTATTACTTCTCTAGAAACGACTAATTGTTTCGTAAATATCCCAGCAACCTGTGAAACGGTATTTTTGTTTTAATTACATAAGCGTTAGAGTTCTCAACTGTTTTATACTTTTACATCTTAGATAAATGTGAAAGAATGAAGAGTATGCTACATACGTGTTATCTTTTTTGTTTACCTACACTTTCTATAATGTATTCATGAGCTATCGAAATTTACCGTTCTTGTACATAAATATTTCTGTAAGTGGCATGTATCACAATGTTTAAAAACTATACATCATTTTCTGATACGTTGATTAAATTTTTAATGACTTCATTTTTAAAGTCCTTACTTACAAACATGTCTTTGATTTCGAAAACATTTGTGTACTGTATAACACGGTTTAACAACTTGATAATAAAGAACTATAATATATCTGTCAACTGTAAATAAAATATTAAAAGGATAAAACTTAGGTTCCCAAACTTTTGAATCTTGTGGACCACATAGTTCAATAAATATTTGTCAAGGATCGCATATTGAATTTAATATTTATTTATGACTATAACGTAGCCTATATTAGCAATAACATAACGCGAAATATGTTTATGAGGTTCGTTTGAAATTTTTGTTCTAATTTTATTTTTTATGGCGTCTCGTGGCCACGTGTCTGAGTGTGTGGTCCCGAAACTGGGGAACCAGGTTCGATCCCGACTGCCAAATATTTCGAATTTTAAATGGCACAAAATTGACCCCTATGGTACACTCTCCACACCAGCAATGAGCGCCCGTGAGGTGACGCCTTGTAAACGCCAGCCATTAATAAATACACTTACGTTACAGACAGTATTGTCAACAACGAAGCAAGATGAATTTTTGAAAGACAAGCGTGTTAAATCCATCCTTATCGCACACGCTTGTAGTCTTTGCAAAAGAGAGATAAATGTATACCAATTTGTTCATTCGTTCATCATACAGATGACCTTGATCGGACGTCTTTAAAAAAAATTACTGTACAATATTTTTTGTTATTTAGGTTCCCAAATTCAAAGATTCAAAAGGAAATAAACTAAAATTAATAGAAAATAATAAGTTTTATTGGTTCTAGTAAGACATATGAAAGAATTGAAATTTTTCAAATGTAGTGATGCAGTTGTCCGGATTTCGAAGGCCACCATTTGGATTTCGGAAACTATAAGAGATACGATTCGCCTAAATGTGGTACGCCTTTAGGGGGCCATCTTAGATATGCTTATGTTTTGTAAAAATTCTCATAGGATGAATGAAAATTTCATTCGACTTGTAAAGAATATTGAAACTCTTTCGTTTTACTACTTTTGGACAGTTCTAGTCTACTATTTATATATCTAGAAGTACTATTTTCCTGACTTTTTATATTATTCATAAATATTTTATAGATTTAATATAATTTGAACTAATATAACCACTGATTTTGCTGGAAATAAATATTTATTTTTTTAAATTTTTTGGATATCTATACGTTTATAAATATAAAATTGAAATATTAAAATTTACTAGTTAACACTTATTACTAACAGTATACTAAAATAATTAGTAACAAATCGACTTACAATATCTGCATCTTTTGCATCAATTTCAGGTTGTTATTGCATTGTTTTTAATTGTTACTACCACTAACAATGAACGTTATAATATTATTTACACTTACCATACCCTAAAAACACTATTAATAAGAATATAAATAGTTAATAACATTTAGATACATTGCAAATGTTGTTTACACGGAAAAAGATACCGGTAAACTAAAACAAAGCGCGATTCAATGCTGCAATAAACGAACAAACCTGTTACAACAAAAAGTGTCATTCTCATTATTCTCTTCTCGTTAGTTTATATGGATGATTTTAAGGTTAGTGTAGATTTCAACCAAATATTATTTTCCGTAAAAAAAATTATTGAACTGAAGGAAAATCTTCAGGAATAGATATTTATCCTGCTATTCACACCTACGTTTAATAACCTTCTTTGTATGTTGAATTTTTACTGTATTTTAATTTTGTTTTGCTTTTAATATATTACTAAGTCTAAACATTAATATAACGATAAAATTACAATATGTATAATGAACTAAAATGCATCAAAAATGTATATTTCAAGCTGATTTGATATATATCAAAACATATTTGAATGTAGTGGTTATTTGAAATGCGAAGATGCCAAATATAATTGTTCGCCTTAAACGATTGTCAATCCAAATGACAATAACGAATACTCAAAAAAACACACTATTCGAACTATTCGTTTCCATAGTCACAATCGTTGCTCGTTTCAAAATGAATTTGAAAGAAATTACGAAGTCTCAAGAATGCTATATTTACCAAAATCTTCATACTATTATACTTACTTTGGACAGGTCCTTACTATTTTATTTATTATGTGGCGGTCGGAATCCAGCCTAGTTACGTTCGAAAGCGCTCCACTCGGCTTACCCTACACAAGTCTTAAGCGGGCCAATGGACGCGCCGTCTCCCTTTCATCATACGGTCCCGGGTTCGATTCCCGTAACCCGCTTCTTTGCCCAGCTCTTACCACATTGACCTTGGTACGCTTTCGCTTCTATTCACAGCGATCTCGAGGCGCCAAAGTGGTGATCCCGACGTGATTTGAACACGCAACCATCTCGACATCAACTTCGTCCCTCTAGACGCCGCCATCAGACAACCAGCACCGTTGGCACTAGCGGGGGCATTGGCGTATTAAGCAATATAAGCGCCCAAAGCACGTAAAATTTTGCGCCCTTTTAGAATGAGTTTTTTTTAGAAATAATATAGGTACAGTAAAAATTTTGATAGATGTCCTATCAAGGTCATCTTCGAATTGTATGAATTCAGATTTTTGTTCCGCCCATTATGACAAATTCAGTAGTGTCGTTTCCATTCCAAATTCAAAAATAAGTCAACTGGTAAGTTTATTAGCAAATGTAAAAGCAAATATGTGAAAAATAAGAAGACACAATGTCAATGTATTCGTACGGCTATGAATCAAGGTAAGGTATCTGAATTAATAAATGAACTTACGTTTCACCGAAAGTATTATCAACAAGGAGCATCGTTTTAAAGTAGAATGTCCTAACTTAGTAGAAATAATATGAATTTTTGAAAGACTAGTGTGTTACATACATCCTTATCGCACACGCTTATAGCCTTTGCAAAGGAAAGAGATAAATGTATGTCAATTTGTTAATTCGTTCATGATACAGATGACCTTGATCGGATAACTTTAAAAAAAATACTCTACAGTAAAAATTTTAAAAGATGTCCAATATAGTAGGTCATCGTATCAACAACGAATTAACAAATTGGCATACATTTATCTCTCTCATTTGCTATAACACGAAACATGTGCGATAAGGACGGATATAACACGTTTGTCTTTCAAAAACTCATATTGTTTCGACTAAGTTAGGACATTCCATTTTAAAACGATGCTCGTTCTTGACAATACTTTCGTTTATAAGTTTATTTATTAATTCAAATATATTACCTTCATTCATAGCCGTACGAATAACGTTATTTTCTGTCAGTATCAATGACACTGTGTCAGTATCTTATTTTTCACATAGTTGGTTTTACATTTGCTAATAAACTTACCAGTTGACTTAGTTTTTAATTTTGAATGCTTTTACTGTAATATATTTTTATAATAATAAAATAACAGTAGTATATTATGTACCCTCATAAAAACTAAATAAACAACACTACTGAATTGGCGGAATGGGCGGAGCTAAAATCTTAATCCATACAATTCGTTCGATCAAGGTCATCTTAGGGAATCACAAAAAACTGCTAATATTTTTATAGTTATATCAAGAATGAAGATTTTATTATCAACTGTTTTTTATAACTTAGTGAATTATTTATTATATGATCCGTCGTCCCGCCCCTAAATATTTGGCGTCACAAGTCCGGGCTTCTTTGGCTTGTAGGATAATACGCCACTGGGCGGGGGAATGCTGTGACGGTCGGAATCCAGCCTGGCTACGTTCGAGAGCGCTCCACTCGGCTTACCCTACACAGGTTTCCAGCGGTCCAGTGCTCAGCGCGTCTCCTTCTCATCATATGGTCCCGCATTCGATTCCCGGCCGCTGCGGGGCATGTCTTAAGTCTTACTGACGAGTTTAAGTAAGCATGTCCGGGACAAAACGCAACCCGCTTCTCTTCACAGCGCTCCCGAGGCGCCAAAATTAAGATCTAAGTAGTTTCCTTCATTCTGTCCTTCCATTTCTATAAAGCTCCCAATCCCAACCAATTTTCTTTTGGAATGTTGAACCTTGAACATCTTCCTGCTGTGAAATTTTAACAAATTGATCATAAGAATGTTAGCTTTTTGGCATAAAGTTCATATTATGTATCAAAAAATACGATACTCTTTCAGGATTTTCAATTTTATTCTTCCTGAAATCGTCTTGTCACAATTCACTTTCCCCGTCATAAATAATCCACTCTTTTCCCTATTACAATTTCATCACCATAGCTTCCAAGGTCATCTACATTATTCATGTTCCCAGGAGGACAGAGAGCGCCACCATCGTCTACACGGCGAACAGTCGGAGAACTCTGCAGGAAATCAGACGTGCACGAAGAGACACCTGGTGGTCAACTTCAAGGACCTCGGCTGGGCGGACTGGATCATCCAGCCTAAGTTATTCAATGCGCATTACTGTGCAGGATCCTGCAATTTCCCGGTCCCTGAGGTAAGGAAGTAGTTGTAAAATGGAGTTTTGTTCGGAGAGGATTTGTGCGAAGTCGAGAGTGCATCGTTGAAATATTTTTAGTAGTGTAATCTAATCATATTATGCCTTTTTTAAACAAGTTCCATCGAAATTTCAGGTAAAATGTGTGTCCCAAGAATTAAATACATATAAAACTTTTGTTTCAGACCGCGAAATGTTCAAATCCGGTGTAAAAACTGTTATTCATAACATGTCTTCAAAAGCGTTTTAGAAGGCGTTTTGGGTAAAGTCCCTAGATTACTAAAGTACCGCGATTTGCCGCCTTTTTGGCTCATAGGTTTATCGTTATAAAAATTGAAAATTTCGAAGTAAAATATTTATTAAATATGTATTAAAATTATTGACGGAACAATAAATATAAACTAATGAAAATTTAATCCAACAATTAATATTAATGTTCTATGATCTGGCAATTTATTTTTGTACATGCAACTTCACATCCCTTGAAAAAATGTAACTTTCATTATAAGGCATTTGACCTTCAATGAAAAAAAAAATCGCCTGCGTCGCCATTTTTTTCTTGATTAGTGCCCCCTCCCCTCTGCGTATACTCTACGCTTCCAACTATATTCAGCGTATATCCTCTGCTACTTTTACGACTACAGCACTGTCGAAATCCATTTTCAGTTCTCTTCTTGCAACAAGAAGGCATTTTTAAATAAATTTTATAAGTGGCAAGACGCACAAACAGTTCGCCAATTTGGCTCCAAATTGCAAATACACAGACATAATGAATCGCGCTACTTTGGTAATCTACAGACTTTAATTTCGATAAATTGCACTCCAATATGTAAATTAGTGATATTTGAATATCTTTAATTATTTCTTTGGTAACGTAGGTTCTTATGGGTTCAGATCGAAAGTCACCGGCTTCCACTATATCGTCACTAAAAATTTCGGGTTAGTTATTTTTGTGTGCATCGGATAAGAAGTCTTTTCTAAAAAATATATCGTTTTTTTAATTCTGAGTGTACGCAATTATCTTATTATAAGATTTTATTTTGACCTTTGCTAATTTGTTCAAAGAGAAAAATTATACGTCATATTAACAACTAATATCACTCTGGCGTAGACTATCTTATATCAAATTTGACCCAATTAATGATAATTAGCACAAACCCGTGTTGGAGAGGGTGGAAATCGTGCGGTAAGAAACATCTGGCACTTGTTTTAGAATACCTAGTACTTTGGGACGACGCACTCCGGATGAAATATTAAGCAGTGACGCCAGAAATGGCAGTTGTTTGCAGGGCGGCCGTGCTGGAGCTGAATAAAACATGGTGCCGGTTGCACGTATGTCGCACGTCAGATTTTCACTGAAACTGAAAGCGGAGTGCCGCACGTCGTGTCACGCTGTTTTACGCCATGTTACTGCAACACCAAATTTATTATAAATGCCGACCGTAAAATGTTTGCGCTATTCCACGGGAAGAGGTTTTACACGAACGTGTGAGGGTATTTCTAAACGTTTGTTAGGTTAGAATTTATTAAAAAGGTTGGTTCTCGTTGTAAAGTTACTGGCAGGTTTGATAAAAAAATTTGGAAATGTTAAAATTCAAGTGGAATAATTTATTCATATATTTCAGTTTTATTGGTTTATATGGATTTAAATGGGCACATGATTTCTGTCCTATGATCAAATTACAAACTGAGTTTACAATAGCGAAAAAATAGTCAAATAAAAGACAATAATTTTTGAATTTTTCTTTGTAATTTTTAATACGAAGATCGCGCTAGAATTATTGAGAATAAGAAAAGCAAATAGTCCGTGGAAAGCAAAAATTACACTATAATTTTAAACAGCTTATCTGTCTTTTGGAATTAAGTTGCAAAAAGTTAAATTAGTTAGAGGTTAATTATAGTTGCTGTCAAATAAGTATGGTCTGGAGATTTCTACAGTGTTGCTAATTTATTAGCAACGTTATGAAGAAGCGGCAACAACCGCAGAGCAAAGGACAGGGTGCGGAGAAGAGAAAAAGTTGAGCATTAGTCCATACTTATTTGACGGCGACCGGCGACTATAATTAATTTTGTAAAGTAATAGGTATTATAAATGAAAATATGGAATTAATCAGAGAGCATTTTCCATTAATGATTTATTATTATTTCAAAAAAAGGTTTTCGTGCTTATTTGTGCAATTAGATTCAACTTTTAAATAGCAAGCGCTATCTTTGGCTACAATAGACCTTTTCAATTTAAAGAGATAGGAGATATAAGCAATAAGATCTGCGCATAGTAAGCCAACAACTGGCGGGAATCATGGTTACACGCTTGCATGAGATCCGTGGCGTTTTTAAAAATTATGCTTTTAGATTTGCGGAAAGTCCATGGCAGCTTTAAAAAACTCGAAAGAAGTTACAAAAGCTTTTATTGGTATTTTAGTGACTGCAATATTTTTGAGGTTTCATTTACTATATGCAGAAATAGAAAGAGATAGCTGTTAAATTGATAAAGTCTATTTACCGCTGGTATGAAGAATTTAAAAAAAGGAATTCTATTCTACACCAAAAAGGAGCATGGTGTCCTACACGTGTTATCGAAAAGAACATTGCTCTTGTTAAGAAAATAATCGATGAAGACAATAGAGCCACTTATGGTAATAGAGTATTAACTGAATATTGGATTCTCAGCTATTAAGAGACTCAAATGATCAATTGTATTTAGAAAAGTTGTCTGTCGTTTTCCAAATTTTCAAAAAGTATCACGTATAAGAATTTACTATGAAACTTTATAACTATTAAATAAGTTAAATTTTTACAAAAAGAGTGAGTGAAATTTATATTCTTTAAATAATATAAGAAAACATTCGTCATACTCACTTGATTTGGCAATGAGGGACTTTTGGTTATTTTTAACAAATTTAAAATAAAATTTTAAAAAATATGAACCATGTGATTTATTTCTATTAATTCCAGCGTGACCCTTAAAATTGTAAATTATTGACAAGCAAGGGTAAGTGTGGTTAGTGTTTCATCAAGACTAGAAATCTTGTCTTGATGGTCATTTTTTGTCTTGTTTTTATTTTCAAGACAAGAAAATAAAAAAATCTTGTTTTGGTCATTTCTTGGCGACGTATTTCTTGTTTTGTTTCAAGAATTTTTGATATTTCTTGACATTTAGGGGAATCCCCTTTATTTATCGCTTCATCCAATCCGAATGCTCAAGTGTAGCCGTTGGCATCTGCCATTGGCCCTTTTTAAATATTACTATGATTTCGTCGCGTCCTGCAGGGACGGATCGTGAAATTTTAGGACCCCCGGGTACTTTAGTTCCAAATTTCGCCACCAGGTTCGCATTCTTATTTATATATTCCAATATTGATAAGGAAATGGTTTTTAATATTGTATATATAAAATTGTTTGCTGAATTCAATAGTAAAATAAAAATATAGCATAATATTCATATAAGTGAGTTAGGGATTAATTCCGGTTTAGACCGGAGGTGCCACTGCTTTGCAAGTATGTATTTTAGCGGATATATTATGAGGACGAAAATTTAAAATTATACTTTCAACTGTCGCTTCGATTTCAATAAAATTATTTGTTTTGAAAACTATAGTTCGAGATACAAAATTTTATATTTTAATAATAAATGCGGATTTACAAAATTAATTGTCAAGAAATCAAGATTTATTGGCAAGAAATCTTGATTCTTGATGATACTTTCTTGTCTTGTCTTGGGAAATAAAATATATTTCTTGTCTTGGTCTTGTCTTGATTTCAAGACCAGATTAAAAGTATATCTTGATTTTTGTGAAACACTAAGTGTGGTTAGTACATTGATGGGTACCTATTAAGCAACGCCGTTTTCTATTGCTTGTTGAGCAGTGAATATGTGGTAACAATATATAAAATACCTTGAATCAAGTACTGGAACGGTGATTCAAGTTCAATAAACCACGGATATTACCAATTAAATAATATAACTACGTGTGTTACCTGAGTTTAGCAATAAAAATTTATGTTTTATATTAAAACGTGACATAATTGTTGTCACACAAATTACCTATTAAATGTAATAAAAGGTTGTCTAGACACTCTTAAATTTTATTTGAGAACATAAAATTAAAAATCTAATGTGACTAACACAATACCTCCCGCCATTTAATTTTTATTAATTTAAATACATACTTGTATACCTATAGGTCTTGTGGCCGCGTGCCTGAGTGTCTTGTCGCGAATCTGGGAACCGGATTCAATCCCCACCAACGGCGAATTGTAAATGGCACAAAATTGACCCGTGTGGTGCACTCTCAACGCTAGAAATGAGTACCCGTGAGGTAAACGCCCGCACGATACAAATATGTCATAATCATTACCAAAATCTGTGTACAAAACAGATTAGCGAACCCAGCAATGGGTAATATGCTGTGCTGATATATTTATTATTTTTTTATTTAAATACATACCTGTATATTTACTAATGCTGGAAACTATGTGTATTAAGTTCCTTTCCCTGTAACTATTGTTCTATTTACAATTTTCTTTTTAAAACGTTACTAATATTAATTGAAAAGATTATTTTTTTGACAGTGACATTTATCTGTCAGTTACATTTGAAATATGAATTGTATAACTAAGAAATTGTGTTTATCTTTAAAACATAGACTTCGGGATTTATAAAATTGATTATTTTATTAATTTATCTATAGAAAAATTGTTAATGCATGCCTGTAGAAAATTCAATAATCTTTAATTTTTATAATAACGTAATCGCGAAAAATGTTATTTAAAGGTATTTTTGGAAGAAAAACTATTTTGAGCAAGTAGTGCGACTTCCAGTTATCCGATTTATACCAATATCTAATGGCTTCTTTCCATAATAGAATAAGGTCGAAATCCAAGGTTTCAAAATTTTCCGAATGATAGTATCTGGGTTAGTGTCCAGAAAATCTACACTCACTCACACACACACTATCCTGTATATATATATATATATATATATATATATATATATATATATATATATATATATATATATATATATATATCATAAATTTAAGGGTAAGTAGTATGATATGTGCAGATTACGAAACAAAAAGAATTTTATAAAAATTCGCATATTTAAGGGTAGTTTTCATGAAACTGACATTTTTGGTACCACTGCACCACTGGAAATATTTTATCTGTTACACAATTATTTTCGTTAAAAATACTATTTAATATAATTATTAAGAATAATATCTTATACAACTAATTTTGAATGTATTTATGGAAACCATATTTTTAATGAAATATTAATTAAAACAGCAGTAAAAAAAGTTTCTTTAAGAAAAGTAGAATTTTCGATTTTCGAATTTTTAAAAAAATCTTTCTGTTTTGTAATCTACTACTTACCCTTAAATTTATGACATTAAGTTCATAACCTCCCTGTATATACATATATATATATATATATATATATATATATATATATATATATATATATATATATATATATATATATATACCGACACATACATACCCATATTGTGAAAATGTTAAAATCGGATTATATGGACCTTGAAACGTGGTCATTTATCAAAATCTCGATATACGATTTTTAGCATAATCCCTATACCTCCTTTACCAAGGTAGTGGGATATAAAAATTAGTCATTAATTCAAATTTTATTTTATCTTATTTTAAAACAAATACCTACTTGTTAACCTTTAGTACAAGTCGTGATTATTCAGGATTCAGGGCCTGTATTTAAATGTTGAGGGTTGTTATTATTTCAACCATTACCTTGCGAAGTGTTTAACAATTACTTGACATTCTGAAGGTAAATAAATTCAGTTGTCCGAATTAACACTGAACCCTCAGTTCTATAAATATACTCTTGGTAATAATCTAAGCCTCATTTTAATTTAAATTCCTTTGAATAACAGTACCTGACGATTGCTTTAAAAGCAAGATTACTCACAAAACATTTTATCAAGCTACCATTGGAAACAAAAGCTTAATGGTAGTCTATCGCCGCCATATTAAATATAATTTGATTCAGAAATTTTTTAACTAAACCTATAAATAATTTATTTTTCTCAGGATTTTATAATTAAAACGTATTCAAAATAAATATGTAATTAAATACAAGATGAAAAAAAAACCGTTTTAAGACTGAAAATTATCCATTCCTTAGATATGAGTGATAATAAAATTAAAAATTATTCCTAACCTTAAAATTAAGTGAAAATAAAAACTATATAGGTACGTATTTGTACAAAACAGATTGGCACACCTAGCAATGGGTAATATTCCGTGATGATATATTTATTTATTTTTATTTATCTTCATAGTAAAATTTACGCGAAGAGAATATAGAGAAATTAGGATTACTCCACATATGAACCATGCAGAGGTCCTTAGAACCCTTTTCTATTGACATGTTGAGTTATGCTAATTTCTCTTTCTTCGCTCAAAAATTGTTACTGAAGATGAGAACTTTGTTATTTTCACTTAATCTTAAGGTTAGGAGTAATTTATAATTTTAATATTTTGGGTACACTGACTAAAAATGTTTGTTAGTAATAACAAATGATATTTATATTGATGATTAAGTCAAATCTCAACGGTAACATATTTAGGTTTTCTCTTTTTATGACGTAAAGGCACCATTACTATAGCGAAAATGATTAAGCAGAAGACTCACGTCATCGACCGGAAATAAACCTTTTAAAATGAAATATAACTTGTGGAAATTATTGGGTGTTATTTATTTTTAAAAGAAGAAAAAAGTACTAGTATTAAGTAATGTATATATTAATGATATTTACTATTATTCCTTTTACGGAATATAAAATTATTTGAAATAATTGTAGTGTATTTTCGTACCATACGTTGGCACTACTGAGAATGACCATATTGTGTCAAATAATTTTATATTCCGTAAAAGGAAAAAGGATTGACTTAGAAATAATTGAAAATTCACAAATATATAGGTTTCTTTAATACTAGTATATTTTTTCTTCTTTTTTAAAGAATAAATAACAACCAATAATTACTACAAGTTATATTTATTTTTAGAAGGTTTTTTCAGCGTGATGACGCGAGTCCTCTGCCTAATCATTTCCACCATATATTTGTATAGTGAAAATGATGAGGCAGAAGACGCACGTCATAAACCTGGAAAAAAACCTTAAAAATGAAATACAACTTGTAGAAATTATTGGGTGTTTTTTATTTTTAAAGGAAGAAGAAAAAGTATTAGTATTAAGTAATGTATATATTACAATACAATTATTTTTAGTCAACCGTTATTCCTTTTACGGAATATAAAATTATTTGATATAATTGTAGTTTATTTTCATACTATACGTTGGCAGTACTAAGGATAATCGTGTTATGTCAAATAATTTTATATTCCGTAAAAGGATTGACTTATAAATAAATGTAAATTCATTCGTACATACGTTTCTTTAATACTAGTATATATTTCTTCTTTTTTTAAAAGTATATAACTAATAATTTCTACAAGTTATATTTAATTTTGTAAGGTTTTTTTCAGGTTGATCACGTGCGTTTTCTGTCTAATCATTTTTACTATATTAAAACCAATGTAGAAAGCATTATTTCAATTTTCTAAACATAAATGAATCAAAAAAACTTTGAGGGCCTATTACTAGACTAGACAAACATTTTACTAAGCCACCGTACCGTAGATAACAAAAGCATCATTGCTTGTTATACATTAGGCCGCCATATTGTTTTGTGATTAGACAGTAACGCTATCTATAGAGACGTCGAGATAACATCAGTGTTAACAAGAGACCACCGAAGAAGGGCCTGGATATTTAAATGAGGAGGGATTCCAGTTGTTTTTATATGCCCTTTTAACATTTCACTTTGTTTTCTTAGAAGCATGGGGTTTTACTCACCAGACCCCCCGTTGCTTATAGAATTTAGTGGCCATTAAAAAAACGTTAACAGAATGTTTCAAGTAAGATGTTTACGTTGCTCACTTGTCTTGAAGACTGTTTGTTTATTTTAACTGATTTCGTTTTGTTTTATTGAATGTTGGTGCGTGTAACATGTATGAAATGTTTAATAGGTTTTTTAATTTTTTTCATGCAGCATAAAAGGAACAAGGCTCACCATAAAAAATGTGTAAGTACATGAACGTTTGAGGTACTTCGATTTGATGGCCAGCTTGATATTTTTTTCTGTTTTGAAATGTTTTACGGTCGTTTAAAAACGCATTATATTCATCTTTGATGAATGCGATAAAATGCGTTGACATATATAATAATTTATATCGCAATAATATGATTATTTATATTTTATAAATAGCTTGCTATCAAAGAGACGGTATATTTTTGAGGTCTCTATAAGGAAAACATTATTCATGCATGTTATTTTAGAACTAAAGGAAAAACATGTCTTACATCAAAGAAATTGTTTCCGCTCAAATAAATTTTCATATTTCAAAATATATCATACCGAGATGTGCCTTAGTAAGGATGACACACCTAATATGAATAAAAGGCAGAGAGATATTTTATTTTGCGTCCCACACAAACAAACAATAATATATTTTTCGTTCTGTTTTAATACTCTTTGGAAAAGATTGGCGTATTTTTAAATATATATTTTCAAATAAAAAATGTAATAGTTTCTATTTTAAATATACAAATCATGAAGTAGTTTTAGCTAATTTTATTACTTTTAACTTTTACGTTACCACAACAATAAACAATTTTTTATTTTTTTAATTTTATTGTTATATTTTGTAAATTTATAGAATGGGGTCATTTAACAAAAAATAATCTTTTTTTTTTGTAAAATCGTGAAATCCGTCTCATTTAATAAATATAGTAATATAAAATAACATGAAATATGCGACAGAAACAGAAACTACTTACATTTAACAAAAGTACAGATGTTCATAAATGTAAGTAGTTTCTGTTTTATAATTATACATTAATTGTAATGTTATATTAAAAAATGTATTATGCTTTGTATGCCGGTATTTGATGATGAACCTATTACGGTTCGAAACCGGTAGTACTTTTCAAAATTAATAAACGTGAAGGAAGACTATTGATTTCCTTTCCTCATCATACCTCTTCACATTGGGTTTCCTCATTTCAAGTATGACAGAAAATGTCACTAATGTCAGTGTCAAAAATTCAGAGATAATACTGAAAGGTTTTCTGGGAACGATATTTAAAATTTCTTATTGTATTATTAATTTTACAGCGTGTAACACCAAAACCGACCATCGCCATTATTTTCTTTATTATTATAGTTACAAAAAAAATACTATAGAACAAAGTTGTAGGAGACCAAGGGGGACATCCCATTAGAGAAGAGAATATTTTTTTAAACCAGTGGTTCTCAAGTTACAACATAAAGTTATATTTTTACCTCTCGCTAAGAGAGGTATTGCATTCATGCTAAAAATCGCATATCCAGATTTTATTGAATAAGCACGTTTTAAGGTCCCTACAATCCGATTTTAACATTTTTACGATGATGTCTGTGTGTGTGTGTGTGTGGATGTGTGTGTGTGTGTGTGTGTGTGTGTGTGTGTGTGTGTGTGTGTGTGTGTGGATGTTGGAAGGACGGTTACTCAAAAACTATAAGACTTAAAATTTGTTTAACAACGTATTTCCCAATCGGACATTCATGGGAAGATCTGAAAAGGTTTTGGTAATAATTCGACAACCGGAAGTAGAAGATTCTTGAAAAAAATCTTCTAAATATTATTTTTTGAAAATTTTTCGTGGTAATATTAAAGAAAATTAAATTCTCTATCTGATACATTTAAATATTTTATTATATATTCCATAGATTTAGAGATAAAAGAAGTATAATATATAAAATAATCTGTTGTAATAAATTTGACAGCCGAAAGAATGCCATGAAAAATAGTTGATAATTTAAATTATTTGTAACTGACAGATAAATGTCAGTGTCAGAAATAATGAGTAATGAAAGAAAAATGTACTTGGAGAATCCCTTAGTTCTTGATCTGTGACTATTATGGAGATGACAAGTCTAGGTTGAAGGACTTAAATTTGTTTCAAACATTATGGGACAATGTACACCAGTACTATAGACTAGAGTAACTTTGAATTGCGAAAAAGCTATCAAATTCTTCTCAAGTAAGTTGTAAATATTGACAAAATTACACATCGATATAAGAATAATCGGAGTGCAATCTATCCGTCACTTTATTAAAGGGAATTAGTGTTATTTAGATATAGCATGTATGAAAAAATAAAATGTAAAAGAAGATATGTAAGAATAGATGCACAATCCATATATACATTTTAGACCGCCCAAAATTAATGTTTTTACTAGAAGAATATGAAGAGAAAGTAAACAACGTTGTTCGAATTGAAAATTGCAGTTACCAGCCTAATATTTATATATGGTAAACTCTACTTTGTAATTTATTGTAACATAATTTATGGTAAAATATCTTCATGTTGAGACATGCTATTATTGAATAATAAAGAAGTTTATACGTCAAAGATTTATATGAATATATTATTTGTATTTATAAAAATATTCTTTGCTTTATGCATACAGCCAGGTAAAATATACGGCGAGAGGTTATGTGCTGGCCACATCAGATTTTTTCAAATGGGATTATACATATTTTTATGCCTATTCGATAGACTATTTTTTTCTGAATTCAACCATGAGATTATTTTATTCCCTTACATAACAAAAATAATTAGACAAATTCAATTGAAATTTAAATAAATTTTATTTATACAATTATTTTTCAGTAGGCTATGAATGAAAAACAATTGAGCTTAAATTAAAATGAAACAAATATTTGTTAAAAGCGTTATAAACAGTGTTCTATATGATTTCTATCCTAAATAATTCAAATTGACAAATAGTATTTTTTATTCTTCATACATAGCCTACTGAAAAATGACGAGAAAATTAAATTTACTTAAATTTCAATAGCGTTTTTTCCAATATTTTTATTATATAAGGATATAAAACTACGACATGGTTGAATTCAGAACAAAATACGCTATCGAATAGGTATAAAAAAAGTAGGTATAATTCCATTTGAAAAAATAAAACTTTGTATTGCAAAATGGGAACCACTGGTTTAAAAAAATATTTTCTTTTTAAATGGGATGTCCCCCTTGGTCTTCTATAATTTTGTTCTATTCTAATAATGGCGGTGGTCGGTTTTGGTGTGACACCGTGTATATTTAAAATTTTAGGTTTATTACATGAACCCTTCAGAAATACCGCTAATCCCGTCAATGAATTGGAAAAAACCTCGAACATATAGAAGAAATGGAGAAAACTTGTTCATTGAATGAATTTAAAATTATAGAAAATACGTAAATATAAAGATTAGGTGTAATTCGAATTTTTTGTGTGTACAAGAAATGTTAAATAATATATATATACCACACTAGAAAGGGCGAGAGGTATTATGATGGCCACAACAGATTTTTTGATTATGTATCTACCAATATTCATTTTATTTTGTAAAATAACTATCTCAAAATGCAATAATTAAATAATTAAAATTCTAAATATTCTCATATAAACTATTTAATTCAACACTCAAAAACTGTAGAACTAACTTCTCCAAATCCCAAATTAATTTCATATTTGAACAAGTCATAATACCCGCATTACATTTTCACTAGTTAATTATACGAACAATTCCACTCCTCCAACTTTGTTTTGCGGAATTAATTAATCATACATTATTAACCCCCGACTATTGGTTGCAGAACGTCCCTGTTACCAACCACGCCATCATCCAGAGCCTTGTTCATGACCACGGCCTCCACAAGGGAGTTCCCGCTCCGTGTTGTGTGCCGCACTCTATGAGCCCGCTTTCGATACTGTACCTCCAAGATGACCACCATGTTATATTGAAGAACTACAGAAGCATGACTGTGGAGAGTTGTGGATGTCGATAAATAGTGAGGCTACCCACCGGTAGAGGAACAGACTGATTATTGATTTTGTCATTGGACTCTATTATATACTGGAATGAGCTGTTTTTATTTAAATGTATGGAAAGGAGGTACTGATCAAGATTAGAAAAAGGGTAGAATAATTTGAGGGATTCTTCACACATTTCTTTATGTCATACTGGATTCTAAAGTCCTAGAACTTTGAAATATCATTTAAAAGTTGTAGCACTTTAAAATTTTATCTTCATACCGAATCCTTTATTTATGCGACATTAAATTGTTCTTCGCCTCAACAGCTTTATCCAAAATATCTCGAGGAATGTATATTTCATCAATTATTGGTAATAAGAATGTTAACTAAACCAAAAAATTACGACTTAGCCTACTTATACAAAACTCAATGCTACAAATTGCTGCTTATTTCTTTTAATAATTTAATAACTAGAAACCAGCATGATATAAAATTATGTATGTACCTCAGACGAAAAGGTACTCACACGTAATTACGGTCTCGGCCGTAAATTCTCATACCTAAAAATCACTTTTCGTCCTAGATACATAAAATACTATTGATAAATATTATTAATAACCAAAATATTAGCAAATTATACTAATTGTTTCAGTATTAAACAACCAAACTCAAAATTTAAATAAAAAATCTAAAATAAGTAGGCAAGTTAATCTAAACAAAATCTTACAAATACTCCGTCTCAGACATATTCACACGTGAAGGCGTTACGGTTAATTTTCAAATTTTATTGTAGAAAATTTAATCACAATAAACAAAATTTTCTTAAAATAAAGTCCATGAACCTGTAAATAAGCATGGCATCGTTTAATAACATACTTATGCAGTTGCAGTACAACAATGTTCCGGTGTTACTATTTCTCTGGCTTGATTTTTTTTTCTGAGTGTTAAAATGTAATTAATTGGTTTTGCGTAAACTATTTTAATTATTTTAGATAAGAAAGCGAAAATATATGTGAATTGATGAGTATTGGGCAAAATTGTTTAAATATTAATTAGTTCGCAAACTACAAGCGATTGAAGCCGATTAATAATTAGTAGGACGTATCATTTCCTAAGCAATTTGATTGGTTACCAGATTTTAAAAGCGAGACTCGCACTAGCGCCATCCACCACTATTGTCAATGGTGAAACTGTTTCAATGTTCTATACTTTTTTTATAGGAAAAAAATGCATTTTATTCGTTATTTATTAATAATTTCTACATGAATAAAACGTATAAGTTTAGGGTATTAAAAAAAGATATTTTTTGTAAAAAAGCTTTATCAAGGCAGTGAAAAATGAGTTTTTAGGGGTTTACCTCTGCTATCTCGAAAACTATAGAGTTATGACTTCGATTAAATGAGACTTTTTGTTTACCTTTCAGAGGTTCATCTTAGTTATGCTTTAGTTGTTTTTTGGTCAAGTTAAATGTGTGGCGACCTTGGCCAATATTTAATTTTCAAATAACATCGTAACTAATTGAGAAAAATGTTTCATATATAAAAAAATTGTAGTTATTTACTGACAGACAAAATTTTGTTTTTCTTCGATTTTTAATTTTTCGCGGAGACAGTTGAAAATCAGCCTTTGTTGATTCGCTTATTTGGGTCTCCAAATTTTTACCTTTTTTATAAAAATATATCAGTTATGTGAACATGAAAATTTTGTACCCCCTAGAACTAACAGTTTGTCGACCACTGATGAGGACATATTACATCATATGCCAATTTCTGAACTTTAAAAATTCATATCGCGCTTATTACATAAATTTTTAAAATCGTGTTTGCACTAAATTTCTTAGTTCATCTTTTTTTCTTCAAAAAAATAAAAATGAAAAAAATTGGTATAGAACCCCATTGAGCCACATACAAACAAGTCGAGAGGTGTTAGATCTGGAGATCGTGCTGTTAATATTCTCCTCGACCAATCCAACGTTGTTATAACGCAAACTATTTGCACCGCATTAATTACGCTCTTATTATTTTCTCATGAAATACATACATGAGTTTGTCAACTCATTTTTAGGTCCTTTATTTAAATTTTAAGTTTGGTTGTTTATAGTGAATCTCTTTTTTCTGCCTTGTTAAAAAAATAACTATTTGCACCTATTCGGGTTTATGTACTACTGATTCGCCATCTAGTGGCGTTTTATCATAGTAATGTCAAATGCTGATGTCATTCTGTGGCATCGTTATCGTTACACAGACCGTTTTAAAACGATGCAAACTTTATACGTAATTTAAAATTTTTCATACATCATTACACAATTTTGAATTTGATTTATGTAAAATACCCTGTTTCTTGGGAGTAAAAAATGGCACTAGTGTTTGAAAAAAAGGTTCTGAGTAGTAATTTACTCCGAATATTATTGATTATAGGGCAAAGTTTTTAATTTAAACCATATATTTTCAAAGTGCTATACTTTTCCCAGTGAGACGCTTTGGAAAAGAAATGACTAATTTATTTGCAAGATAGCTCATTCCAGCGTGTTATAAGGGTTCACTGTTTTGTATCTAGTCTTTATTCAGGATTTCTTTAAGTGTTTATGTAGTAATAGTACTGCTGATAGAGGTTGTACTATTTATCTAATGGGAGTTTAGGAGTGCTGTTGTGTAGCATGTATTCCTGTATTTGGTTATGAAATCAAATTTAGTACTGACAATCGTTACTAGATATTTGTAATAGTTTTTTAATCCATTTTCATTTTCAGTAGTTTAATTGTTCAAAAATATTATTTAAATAATCATTATATAATTGAGAAGTATTAATTACAAAATTAAGAAAACAGTTTGAAAACTTAGAAAATTAGAATTATATTAATTTATCGATATTTATTCAATCATTTGTTTAATATATATTAATATTATATAAAGTACTTCGCAGTTTATTGATTACAAAATATGCATGGCGCGCAAATTCAAATTTAGTTTTACTACTCTCCAATAGATTGCTCCAGTGTGTTTATATACCGTACAGTCAAGAAAACTGTTCAATCCAACAAGTACACATCTGGGAATCTGTACTTCCCCTTGAAAATCTAATTTAGTTCTTCCCATTTCTCACAGATACCTCTACTTGTATATCGGCGCGGTAAATCGAAATACAAATTCGATCAATACGTAATGAAATAGAAATCCTTTGTGTGGGACATTAAATTGGAAAAAACTTACATTATCTTGTGCTTTTTGCGTTCACCGCGCCATATATGATGTTATTATAAGGATTATAATCCAGAGGACTTCATATGAAAACAAATGAAATTCCCGCGTAAGCAAAACAAAACTTACCGCTTGGAGGGTGGGAAACCGCGACAGGAAACCTGTAAACGAATTATAAAATTTAGTGGTTGGTATTATTTTACAGGGGTGTAAATATTGTAACCGCATAAAGTAAAAGGAGAATGTTTAATATAGGTTACAAATTGTTGTACATATATTTTTAATTTAGGATTAGGTTTTGTTTATAATATGGAATTAAACGTACTTTAGAATTGTATTAATTTATAGTTTATTTAAAGAATGGTCGTATATACACTCAATATTTTGTTCAAAATTATGTAGTACATTATCAACATCGTTATTTTTACATTAATTTCTATAATTACCCAACTATTTTTCAAAGGTTAGGTAGGAATATTTTGTAATTTTGTTGTAATTTTCAATTATTTTATAGGGTGTGTCCCGGGTATTTATGGCATAGTGAAACCATTTGCATATTCTAGGGCAGAGCAGGGCAAATTATTTTCAAAAAGTAATTGAATACAATTACAATTACTTTAACCAAAATATACTCAAATTACATTTAAAAATAATAGAGAAATGTAATTAAATTACCAATTACTTTTTCATTGTAATTGACATTTTAATTACTTTTTCAATTGTTTCACTAAAAAAAATCTTTCACCTTACATTAATAAAAAAAAAAACAAAAAATAATACTACACTGTTTAAAATGAAATACAACAAATAAAAATAAGAGTAATAAAACAAATTTATAAAGAATTGCCAACTCTGTAAAATTTTGACGTAGTCGTAGCTACCTTTTTGTATTGAAATTATATGCAACTCGAAGGTTGAACAATTTTTCCTTTTTAAAAGGTCGATGTACCAATATCTGTTTGGGGTAGGAAAACCTGCCTTACTCCCAGGTAGACACGAAAGTGACCCTTCATATAGTGGGATGCAAATGTTTTAAAGTGATTTGGAATTTCCGTAATACAAGTTACCTATATACAGGCTGAATCTGGGAAGATGCTTGTATATCAAAAATATGAATCGAGATTACTTGTAATAAATATGTTGAAAATGCGGGCATCTTCCCAGGCTCATCCTGTATATATGTGTATATGGTTATTAGAAATACTTTATACTGATTTATATGAAACCCTATATAAAGACTTTGCAAATTCCTTGGAAAGTATATTATTATAAAAAATAATAAATTATAACTTAAGTAAAAGTCCAAAGTACGTCGTACGTTTCAACGCGCATGACAAGTTGCATTTGTAACCTGTTGTTACACCCACAACGCAGATAAACTATGATACGCCCGTATCCCGGGAATTCCCTTACTTTTTGGTTAAAAATAGTAAATAAATTTTCAAAAGTAATTGAGTACAATTATTTTTTTACCAAGTAATTAATTACAAATTACAATTTGGGAAAAAGTAATTTAATTAGTAAATAATCACAAAAAGTAATTAATTACTGCCCGGCTCTGTTCTAGGGTCAAGTTTTTGAGATCAATTTAATAATCACCACATTAACTTCCTATCGCTTTTCATTTTTGCTTATTTTGAAAACACGGCATATCTGACTTATTATAAAAGATAAAGAAATTACTAAAATAATGTTTCTCACTCCCGATATCGTAAATAGGCTATTGGGACGTTGTTTGTAAGAACATATATTCATTTTATCGTCAAGATATTGGTTTCTACTATTGATGACGGGACTTAAACAGCTCCCTTACGTCCCTATTTTTTGAAAACCAACAATGGATAATTCCGGGATTTTCATTAGTTCAGTTCAGTGGGACTATGAATATATAATTTTGAGTCTCTCCTATTCATTTTACGACAAAAACTGTAGAGTACATAGTTGTAGAGAATTAAAAGTCCCATGTAACTGTTTTTACATTTTTATTATGTTTCTAGTTTCGTCTCAATTATAAAGAAAAAATTCAAAATTTCTGTTATTTCGTAGCAATAGTCATGACATTTGTTTCCTTTTTTCTGGTTTTCAGAAATTATTAATAAACGTCAAATGTCAATCTGACTTATGGAAAACAAATCCCGTTTCTTCGATAACTATTTCCACCACAATAATTCTTTATAATAATGACATGTTCCGTATTTAATTTATCTTTTACTCTTTAAATATTTGTAAACCAGGCTTACGAATGCACAAATCATGGTATTTGGCAAGTTGGTAGCGCTTCCGGTTTGACCGGAAGTGACATTAACTTTTATATTTCAAATGGGACACTGTATATTTTTATATATTTGAAATCTACACAAAATTAAGAATTCAACGATATGCTTGAAGTACATTTTTATTGAAGAAATAAATTACAAAAACGTCAGAGAAAATGATACATAATTAGCCTGCTAAACCATGATATCAGCCAAGCTGTGAAAACAGTTGAGATAATATTAAATATTTTTTAAGTTAATTGTTTAAATAAGTTATTTTGTTACAAAAAATCTACCTGATATGGCTTACCAGGTTAATTCTTCATAATTTTCTCTTACGTTTTCATAATTTATTTCTTCTTTAAAAATTCACTTCAAGGCATAGCGTAGAATTCGTAATTTCACGTAAATTCCACATATATAAAAATATATAGGTATCCCATTTGTAATATGAAAGTTAATAATATTTCCGGTTAAACCGGAAGTGCTACTATCATGCTAAATATTATGAATAGTCTCATCTTTTTCCTAATTTTTCAATGATGTTATCACATGTCTACATTTTTTTTTTTAACCATGTTTATTAATTTATTGTACTATTTTTAAGTTTAATGGGTAATATATTCTATAATTCTGAACAAAAATTTAATTGTATATTCGATCATTAAAAAATAGTAATTAAAGTAACCATTAAGCCGTGTATTCGAATACTGTGTAGCAGTTAGTTATTTGTAAAACAAATTAGAGCAGTATTATCATCCGTAGTATCATACTATCGTAACTATAAGTGTTAGATTAAGAAGACAGACAAAGAATTTTGACTTACTAGCATATATTAATGTATATTACTACGTGTACCATTTACTTCGTTAAATGAATGTAAAGAACTATTATTTAATAAAGGACTAAACGTGTGCTAGTAATTTTATTATCGCGTCTACCGCGATACTGCCCTGGGGATGTAATTATTGGTGATTTAATTACACGGAAAGCAGTAGAGGTGAATTACCACGTCTTCGAGTATGAAAGTTTATGGCGAAGTAATGAACTAAAATAGTGAAATTTTATAGCCAGTAGAATTTGCCTTTTTAATATGCGGTTATTACTTTTTTAATAAGATCGGGAATAGTAGTTACTTAGTTGAAATTATGGGGAAGTTAAATCAGAAAATATGAAATTATAATGAATGTGAAATTTGGTTTGGAAATTTTGTGTCTATTATTAAATCTGGTTAAATTTAATAACATCTAATGGGCTAAAAGACGCTAACGCTATATTTTTTATGTAGTAGTCAGATTGTATAATATAATTTAATTTTTAAAGATGTCTGATCAAGGTCATCTGTATCGTAAACAGAGCTGGGAACTACATAAAATAAAAGTCATCCAGTATTTACAATACTTTAGTTAAAATACTTTTCAAAATTAGTACTGCATTTAAAATTTATTTTTTTCATAAAAAGTATTTAAAGAATTTAAGGTAGGTACTAAATACATCACGCATGTGCAGAACCATATTGCTGCGTTCTGTGTATACCACTGTCAACACGGGTTTGAGCAAGTATAAGTAGGTACTAAAGTTTTTGCTATCTACAGTTTTAACAGAATAGTTGAAGACGTAATTTTAAACAACTTATTTATTAAAGGCTATTTCTACTTACTCATCAATATTATAGAACTAAATAAGTAATGAATTTTTCTACTCCAATACGCGAAATAGTAGCTACTCTCTGTTTTAAATGTGGTGATCCTCACGTCATCAGCCCCCGAACCAAGAACCAACATCCATGTCCATGCCTGACTATGTCACTCACATTCTGAGTGCCAAAACAGATACAAACATGATTGTCCATTCCCAGCCCAGAAACGGATGACGTGAGGATCAACAAACCCAAAACAGAGAGTGTACACATTAATCACAGTACGTGAAGTCTGCCTTTTAATGGCGATACATACACTTAAGGTATATTTATATCAACGCAAGACGCGACGCAAGCACGCAAAGCAGTGGGTAGCGCAATCGCGAAATGAGTAATTTATAACCACGCTAAATTTGCTGCTCGTAACCAATCAGAAAGCATAGTGCAAATCGGGACTTCTTTTGAAATTTGACTTTTACATAACCTCTACCGTGCAAGAAACACTTGCGCGCGCCTCTTGAAAATACTGACAAGTGATTGGTTACACACTAAAGGGAACGCAAGGCATCACGCAGAAAATTGAAAGTTGGCCATCTCTTGCGTGTCGTTCATTGTGTTACCTACTGCATTGCGGTGATATATAGCATGTGTTTTAACTCCTTACGTTACCTATTGCGTTTGCGTTACGTCTTGCGTTGCGTTGTTATAAATAGGCCTTTATTCCACAATATACTATTTAAAAAAAATAGGTATATGACTCTAAAATTAGTGAGTGATATACGAGTTTTACCTAAATTCGATAATTTTTTGTTATATTTTAACTGATTTCACTAAAAACAAAAAAAACTTAGTACTGGTACTGTAAGTAGGTAAAAAATGTACTTAAAGTATTACTTTACTTAGTATTTAATTAAATACTTTTCTTGTAAGTATTTAGTACTTAAATACTTTTTTTTAGTACTGGTCCCAGCTCTGATCGTGAGTTAACAAGTTGGCATATATTTATCTCTCTCATATTTGCAATGACAAGAAAAGCGCACAATAAGGATGAATATAACACGCATGTCTTTCAAAAATGCATATTGTTTCTATTGAGTTACGACATGCCATTTTAACACGATGCTCGTTGCTGAGAACGTAAGTTCATTTATTATTTCGAATATATTAACTTTATTTATAGCCGTACGTATATCGTTATTTTTTGTCATTGTCTGTATCTTATTTTTCACATATTTGGTTACACATTTGCTAATAAAGTTATACCAGTTTGACTTATTTTTGAATTTTGTATGCGTTTACTATAACAGATATTTTTATAATAACAAAATAACAGTAGTATCTTAAGTACATAAAAACTAAGTAAACGAAACTACTGAAATGTAGATATTTACATGTCTGTAATTATTGTGTATATATAACTTCTACGTACAATGTTATATTTGTTAGTATGTAAATTTATGCATATTATGTTTCAGAGAGCGCTGATTAAATGGTTAGCTATTTCATTTAATGAATATGTCACGGATTCAAATCATGAAACCCACATCAGCTAATATCACCATGTCTGATTGATATGGAATATATTAACAATTATAACTCCTTTGGATATCTACACTATACTTGTCGACCTGCACCATAAAAAGAAAGAAAAGGAAGTTTTGTACTTTGTTCAATATAGTAGGTAGTTATTATAGTTTAAAAACGATTTTAATAATAATATGAATTTTATTATTTTATGCTTGCTTGAGCATTTCATTAAGTTAATTGTCCTTTATATATTATTATTTAGGAGAAATATTGGAGTAAAACGGAGTTTAGGTAATAATTTAGACACTACTTATAAACCTTGTCTTATAATTCATCACTATACTTCGTTTCAAAAGCGGGAGTAATATATTGGGTCAATGATATTTCAGTGCCGTGTCAATAATATTAATAAGGCATAATCAAAAAGACTCAATTCGATAGAGGTCCTGCCGGTAATTTTGGACAAGTTTGCAACATGTATCTGATTTTTTAAATGCGCATGAATAGGTACACATAAACTAGTTACTGACATGTTTCAAATATCTAAATGTTGGATCACTGAATAAGACGGTGAAGGTACCAACGACCACAAATATACTAGACAATACATGCCCTGTAACGAAAGGATTATCTTTATTCTATAATCTAATCGTTACAATTGTAAAATAAACACTTGGACAATTATGATGTAAATATATTGTAAATATTTAATAAATAAATTTTGACGTTATATCAAACGAGGAATACAAAATAATAATCGTTTTGTTCCGAGGTAACCTCGGAACAGCTGATCAACAATGGTTGAGGCTAACGTGGCGGATAACTTGATAAATATTGAAGTTTACTTGATCCGCCACAGCCCCATACTTCACTATTGTTTGTTATGTTCTCAGACAGAAAGAGACAACTAGAGATAGAGATATATAAAGTCTACTCTAAAGTTTGTCAAGGGATGTCTCTACGGTCATTATAATATATTTGTAACATTTTGCTCCTTTGTTTGGATTTTAGCAGTTATGAAGTTCTGTTTTGTTTGTTTTTCGGTGTTATTATTCTATAAATATGCCTTTTTCAAGTAAGTAATGAAATAGATTTGCATAATTCTAAAAACTCATTACGTTCTTATTCGGCAATTTATAGCAGGCATCTAATTTTGTTATAGACGTGTACAGGGCTGCAGAAAAATGCATAAGACATGCAAAAGCAAACGGTAACAGTTTTAGAAATAATATAAAAAACAATTAATTAATACTACCATAAAATATTTACCTACGGGTATTTTAGACTGTCTCCATAACCATATTATGCTGGATCAGGATAAATAAATAAATATATCATCACGACATATTACCCTTGCTGGGTGTGCCAATCTGCTTTGTGTACAGATTTCGGTAATGATGATATTTGTACCGTGTAGACGTTTACCAGGCGTTACCACACCGCACTCATTGCTGGCGTAGAAAGTGCCCCCCGGGGCCAATTTTGTGCCATTTATAATTAGAAATATGTGGCGTCGGTCGAGATCGAACCCGGTTCCCCAGATTCGCGACCAGACACTCAGGCGCGCGGCTATTAAATAATTATAGTATTCAATTACTCAATTTAATTTTAGACTTTTATATCAAAATCCAGATTCACCATAAAACGTAAATAAATTTAGAAAAAAAGTACAAATAGAATAAAAAGCATTTATATAAAAATGATACTGTTTAAAAATCAATAGAATAAAATAAAGAATTATACACAATTATTTTTATCCTTTCCTAATACTAATATCAGTTTGTTTCATGTATTTTATAAAATTTCTTTTCGTTAATAATAATTCAACTGTTTCAAATATTGTAGAAGAACAAGCAATGACTTCTAGCGATTACTCCAGGAGGTGACTCAATATATCTCTATCCGTTGTTGTCTCTTTCTGTCCAGCCGAAAACATAACAAGTGCTATGAAGTTTTATCTACTGTATGACGGTACCAAAGCGAGTACTTATTGTATACAAGCTAGCTAATCTGAAAAGTAAATAACAAATGTCTTCGTCGGTCATTTTTCTAAAAATAAAATTATGTTATAAGAAATACATGAATACATGAAATATGTTTATGGTTATCTAAAAATCTATTTCTATTAAGTATAATTTCATCTTCCCTTGACAGATAGAAAATATAAAAAAGGAACACTGAATTTATAATAAGGAAACAGGCTCTCAGTCAGCAGAAAAAGTTTTGACTGTCAGCAACTAGTTTGTGATAGTGGAAAAGTATGCGTTGAAACACCAGTAGTTGCAATGCAAACTTGCTAATGGTACGGTCAGTGTTGCCATATCTAAAATCACTAACTATCGAAACACGCTATGAAAATTATCGAATTTGAAAAAAAATATGGTGTTTGTGGGAATTTTATTTTTCAGTCTTAACAATAAGATTTGTATAATAATTCCTGCTTCCCTAATTATTTTACGTAATAAAGTGTCAAATAAAAGTTGCAGAGCATAAAATGTTGTATCTGAACCAATAAACAAAATTAATTTTGCATGCTTTGTAACGGCAGAAATTAGGTATAAATATGTCGCAAATCACCCTAAAAATAGTGATGTCCATGGAATCGAAACAAAAAATTAACAATTTATCTATGAAGCTGGATTAGTTTATTTTTATGTGTAATTTCTATTCAAGTAAACACTATTTATTTAAAATGATATATAATATTGTTCACTAGAACAGAAATTATAAATTGTACGTAGCAAAAATAAATTAACCTAACGTGACAGATGATACATTAACCATTTATTAACTTGTTTCAATTCCATGGATATCACTATTTTTTGTGTGGCTTTCGACATTTATATTATCTATTTCTCAAATTAATGATAGTATTTATAATTATGTGAAGAATTCTAAAATTATGTTGTAATTATGGATTATGGTGCCCAATATTTTTGTATGGTAACAGCTTAAAAAATATGTTGCCTTTTCGATAATTATGTCGCATCTGGCAACATTGGGTACGGTTGAAACTTCGATACTGAACGATATTTTGTCACTGCGCATGAGTCTGACAGTCACAAACTCAATGACAGGCTGAAACAACGCTAATATAAATTTTGATAAAGAACTTTTATTTATAAAATATTGTAATTATGACAAAGTGGCACATAGCTTTTGCATTGAATGCTAACGTACATTATTCGCGCCGCTCTGTTGAAATGAATACATGCACTGTATGGATTCCCTGCCTAATAGTAAAATAAAAAAAGAATCTAACTGTTCCTTTAACATACATGCTATTTTTGTTTGAAATAAATTTTGGAACTGTAGTTTTCATTCCCATAAGAAGTTATTTCAAACAAAAATAGCATTTATGTGTAAAGTACAGTAATATTATTTTACTAAACAGAGTAGACAGAAAATCCATTCAATGCATGACTTCATTCCAACAGAGCGGCACAAATAACGGCACGTTGACATTCAATATAAAAGCAAGCAATGGCAGTCACATGCCGCTTTGTCATAATTACGATATTTATAATTAGGGTTGTCACCTTTTAGAAATTGGTATGGGGGTCATGTAGCATCAAAAAAATATTATGAACACGAAGTTACAGTACACAATTATTATATTAGCTACTTATCGATTAAGTATTCGCTTCTCGTATAAAATAAATATATAATTATGCGCTTAACGGCTTAATTCAATTTGCAGAGTGCAGCACCTACTAAAATAATAGGATGCAACCGATACCGATAGCGACATTTCGGCGATTTTGTCTTTTAGCCGATATATGAGGACCAGCCAAATTTATTTGTCGATACATGATTCCCAGCATTTCGTTTCATTCGACAAATACTCCAACATCTGGCCCATGATTCTCACAAAAAAGTCGAGAAATATCTGAAAGCCCCTAATATTGCAAGAGAAGCAGATACGTTGACTTTCTGGCGCTGTGAAGTTCTTTACCCTAATTTGAAAAAAAGTAGCAGCAGATCTCATTTAGAGTTGTGAAATCGCTTGTCCGCACAATTTGAGGATTTTTAAATAAAATCTTTCAAATGTTAATTTTATTTTCTACCTTTCTTAGAGGTATGGGCAAAATTTGCGTTTAGTCAAAAGTAATTTTGTTTTCACTTCGCCTCTTCCGTCACCTTTAGGTAAGGAATGTATTGTTTTTGATCAAAAACTTCAATGATTAGTTTTTAGTGAATAAGCATGTTTTAGGGTCCCTGTAATACGATTTTACCATTTTTACAATGATGTCTGTTTGTATGTATATGTACTAATATATGTTGGAATATAATTTTGAAGTAAAATTAGATCAAGTTGTTAAGAGAACCATTTTTGACAGTTAAAAAAAAAAAAAAAAATAAAGTTGTCAGTCTTTGTAGAAATACAATTTAAAATAATAAAATATAAAACCAGTGTTCAGTGTTCGTTAGTTTTCAATATAAAACTCATCAGGTTATGGGGCCCAGACTCGCCATAATCTATTAAAATCATTGGAAGACTAACATTAAAATAAAAAGGTAAAAAATAAAAAATGGAAAAAAGGAACACAATGGAAGATATAATTGAAAAGTTAACGAATGAAGAATCATATCATTTATGGAAATTCCAAATAAATATATTGTTCAAAGCACAAGGTTTATTTGATATAGTTACTGGAGTAGTACCCCAAGAGCAAGATAGAAACGGATGGTTAAAGAAAGATGCACAAGCTCAAAAGATTATTATAACAACTATAGATAAAAGACATACCATATATTTGTTAAACTGCAATAATTCCTTTGAAATGTATGAAAAACTATGTTCTATGTATGATGGATCAGAAGAGAGGAATAAATGCACTATTTTACAAGATTTTTTTAACTATAAGTGTAAAACAAATCAGTCAATGACAGATTTCCTGGCGGACATCGAAAATATATCATTCCGGCTTAAAAAATTAGGTCAAAAATTAGATGAAACAATGATAATATCAAAAATTTTAACATCACTACCAGAGAAATATTCTTATTTTATAACAGCGTGGGAATCTACTTCGGAAGAAAATAAAAATTTCAATTATCTAAAAAATAGATTACTCATAGAAGAAAATAGAATTGAAAAGGCAAATGAAGAGAAACAGTTGACATTTAAAGCTACAGAGAATAAATTTAAAAATAAAATAAACTACAATAATAAGAAATGTTTTAAATGTGGCAAAATGGGTCATATTGTAAAATATTGTGATAGCAAGCCTTGTTCAATATGTAAGAAAACTAACCACAGTGAGAAGAACTGTTTCTTCAGGAATAAGATTAACATAAATAAACAAGTACATAAAAACAATGCATTTGTAACAATAAAAAATGGTATTAAAATGGGAAATAATAAAATGAAGTTTGTAGTAGATTCAGGAAGTACTGCACACATGACAAATGATGCTACTTTGCTTAAAAATTATAAAGAAGTATTATCAGAAATATCAGTTGCAAAGGATAATATATCTATGACGGCAGAAGGGCAAGGAAATATTGAAGGAACTGCATGTACACTGCAGAAAACACTGTTTGTTCCAGAATTATCACAAAACTTATTATCTGTCAGCGCTGTAACTAACAACGGAGGAAGAGTAATATTCACCAAAGATGAAGTTAAGATAACAAAAAATGAAGAAATAATTTTGGAAGGCGAGAAATCGGCAAGTGGTCTATATTTTGTTGATCTCTTAAAAAATAGTAACACCTCATTTCTGCTGAAGAAGAAAGAAACAATTTACGACTGGCATATAAAAATGGGTCATTCTAGCAATAACGTATTAAAAAAATTAATTAAATTAGCTGATGGTATCTCCATAACGCAAGAAGAAATTAAGAAAGCATCAGAGAGTTGTGAAGTTTGTATAGCAGCGAAACAAACTCGAAAACCATTTAATTCAGTAAGGGAACGAGCAACTCGAGTACTTGAAATAATACACAGCGACGTTTGTGGACCAATAGAAAATGAAACTTGGGATGGAATGCGATTCGTTTTAACCATTTTAGATGACTACAGTCATTTTACAAAAATATATTTAATGAGACACAAATCTGAAGTTGCTGAAAATATTAAGAATTATATAAATGAGGCTGAAAGAGAACTTACCAATAAAGTTTCAATATTACGTTGTGATAATGGTGGAGAATTTACTGGAACGCAATTTAAAAATTGGTGTAAGTCAAAAGGCATAAAAATAGACTACACTATTCCCTATACACCACAACTAAATGGAAAGGCAGAGCGTCTAAACAGAACACTTATGGAAAAAACTAGAGCTTTATTATTTGATTCAAATCTCAGAGAAGAAATGTGGGGAGAGGCAATGAAAACAGCAACATATCTATTAAATAGACTTCCTACACATGGTTGTGATGTAACACCGTACGAGGCCTGGACAGGTAAAAGACCAAACATTTCGAATATTCAGGCATTTGGTTGCGATGCATATTCTAAAAGACTAGGACATCTTAGAAAGCTAGAATCAAGAACTAAAAAACTAACTATGATTGGTTATGCCCCTATGGGTTATAGATTGTGGAATGCCGAAAAAAGAAAAATTTTAATTGAACGAGATGTAATATTCAAAACTAAAAACAGTAAACAAGAAACAGAAGAAGATATTAAAGAAACGGAAAAGACAGAAGTTGAAGAAAAACTTAACGAAAAAGAAAATATAAAGGAAAAAGCAAAAGAAAAAACAAAGAATGAAAAGATAGAAAAAATAAAAGCTGACAATATAAATATAAGACGAAGTAATAGAACAAGAAACAACCCAGAAAGATTAAATTATGATTATAGTTTGTTAACATACGAAGAAGCAGTGACATGTGCCGATAAAGAGAAATGGAATAAAGCGATAAAAGCAGAGAAAGAATCTTTAGAGAAGAATCAAACATGGGATGTTGTTGACGAAGATCAAGTAAAAGGTCAAAAGATATTATCCAATAAATGGGTATTTCGTGTCAAAGATGATGGTACATACAAAGCTAGACTGGTAGTACGAGGTTTTGAACAAAGAGGTAATATCGATTTTGAAGAGATCTACAGTCCAGTGGTAAGTCAATCATCTCTTAAAACTTTATTTGCAATTGCTGCATCAGAAAATCGTTATATTATGACTTTTGATATTAAAACTGCTTTTTTATACGGCGAATTAAAAGACATTATTTACATGAAAATGCCAAAAGGTTATGACGAAACAAATAAAGTATGTCGCTTAAGAAAATCGCTTTATGGTTTACGTCAAGCACCATTAACTTGGAATAAAACATTTACTCAGTCTATGATAGAACTGGGACTCAGCCCTATAAAGACAGAAAAATGTATTTTTACGAACAAGGACAAATCAGTTATAATAGCAGTCTACGTTGACGACGGTTTGGCTATTGGCAAAAACAAAAAACAATTAAGAGAAATTTTAAAGAACTTAGAAATAAAATTTGAAATGAGAATAACCGAAGATCCAAAAATATACATAGGTATGGAGATTAATAGAACAGAAAATGGCATTAAATTAACACAGACAAATTACATAAATACAATATTAGATAAATATTACATGAATAATGCGAAACCTAGTGATACACCATGTTATATAGATCCGAAAGAAGAGAGAAGTGAAACTCAAGAGAAGGTAGATTATCCTTATAAAGAAGCAATAGGAAGCTTATTATATTTATCTGTTAAAACAAGACCTGACATAGCACAATCTGTAAATAAAGCTAGCAGACATATTGAAAACCCAAACCAAGATGATATTACTGCGATTAAGAAGATAATGAAGTATTTGGTTGGAACTAAAGACAAAGGTATATGTTTTAGAACTAATGCAAATATAAAGAAGATAAATGCGTACTGCGACTCAGACTATGCAGGTGATCCTTCCACAAGACGAAGCACAACGGGCTATGTTATAATGTTTGCAGATGGACCAATATCGTGGACTTCAAAAAGACAACCAATTGTTGCACTTTCTTCCACTGAAGCGGAGTATATAGCTGCCGCTGAGTGTTGTAAAGAAACTTTATATTTAAAATCCATATTAAATGAATTATTACTTAGTGTTACAGATATTGTTTTACACATAGATAATCAAAGTTCTATTCAACTTATTAAAACTGGTACGTTTAACAAAAGATCCAAACACATAGATGTTAGATATCATTTTATCCATGAAAATTTTGCTAAGGATATTATAAAACTTGAATATTTGCCAACTGAAATACAAGTAGCCGATATTATGACTAAACCGTTAAATAAAATAAAATTTAAAAAACATTGTGATCTTATAATCTGTTAATTGTATTAAAAATACATATATGTGTAAAATAATATAAAGTAAAAATGAAAAGACAACTTGATTTAATAAACTTAAAAATTAAGAGAAGGTGTTGGAATATAATTTTGAAGTAAAATTAGATCAAGTTGTTAAGAGAACCATTTTTGACAGTTAAAAAAAAAAAAAAAATAAAGTTGTCAGTCTTTGTAGAAATACAATTTAAAATAATAAAATATAAAACCAGTGTTCAGTGTTCGTTAGTTTTCAATATAAAACTCATCAATATATTCATATAATTCAAATTGACAGATGTCAGTATAAATAAAAAGTAAATTAATGTGGCAGAGATGAGGATGTTGAAGTAGATGTTGGGGAAGACACGAAAATATATGTAAGGAAATAACTCTAGTGTTACAAGTTTCTAGAAAGATACAAGCAAGATGATTACATTGGTTTGAAAATGTCATGAGGAGAAATGAAGAATATATTGGATGGATACTTAATAGTAGAAGGTTGAAGAAACAGAGGAAGACCAAAGAAAAGATGGAAGGACTGTATTGCGGAAGACTTGAGAGAAAAGGAACTGAATGAGAACGACACGTAAAACAGAAATGAGTGGAAGAAGAAAATAAAAAATAGCGACCCCCTAACGAATGGGAAAAGCTAAAGAAGGAGATGTTAGTGTCAAGTGCAATTTGCATAGTTTGTTTATGAAATAATTTTACTGGAAATTTATAATCTTTTGCAAGAAAATTTATGTATGGAATTTATACATAATACACAGGATTGACGGAAGGTATTGTGCTGGCCAAAACAATTTTTTTCATTTTTACCTTCTTTTAAAATTTATTTGTTCGTATCGGTATCAGTATCACCAAATATCAGTATCGTATCGACAGTATGAAGTAGAGATGCATTCCTTTCGTATGTCATCGTTCTCTTGTTTCTCGTTCTTTCCCGAATATGACCGAGTACTCTTTATTTATATTTAGATATTAAAATTATTGTAAAACATCATTAAATATTAAATTTTGTTAGGGAGGACATTTTCAACGCAAAAGAGGACGAAGGAAAATATTGGGCAAAGGAGGGTGTCAAACCCTATATATAATTTTATTGCTGGACCAATTTTTCAATTTTACGGACTATATTCAATTTTATTGTCTATATAATAAATGTAAGTAGGAATATGGGATTAGGAAAAATAAAGAACATATATGTTTGAAACTTTATTGATAATCACAATAATCTAAAGTCTATTTATACATAAACAGCATGCATACCCAAGTATAATTTTTATACGTGACCGTATAAAATATCAGTAACAAATATCTTTGATTTTTAATCTTTGAAAATTGACGTTTTCAACATTTACACCATTTTGATTTCAATTGTACAATAATAGAAGTGCAACTGACATTATCGATTTAATATTTTCAAAATACATTTTTCGTTTTCATATCGAACAGTTACTTATCTTTCTCTCTCTCCCTATTCGTATGTGTTATGTTAATCATTTTATAAAAGCAAGACATTGTAAACATACACGATACTTTATATTACACTATTACATTAAATGAGCAGAAATAATACTGTGGACTACTAGCTAGTAATACTAATACGTATGAAATTATTCCAATATCAAGAATATATCACAAAATATTTCGCTATATTCAAAACTTTATAAATAAATAAGACAAGGGGTGGAAATCAGTGGGTTGTATTAACGTGTTTTAAGTTTAAAGTATCCTATTTCAAAAATATTTTGGCAACATTGTAATATCTGTTACACTGTAAGATAAATTTAATTGGGCTGTTACAAGAACTTTTATATGCCTTTAAAGTCTTAAATTAGAAAGAAAATTATTTTTTAACCAGCTTCAAATTTGAAAATATCACAATGTAATATTTTGTAAAAGTTATGTCATCTAAAACAGAACGTGACGTCAAAGTTCATACAGTTTAACATGTGACAAACTATCGCCAACTTTTATTTATATAAATAAAGTAGGCGATGGACAGACTGTTTTCTTATTGGCTATATAAATGACTTGTTGTATGTAATTAAACGTTACAAAAGTAGGGGAAAAGTTGTTTTTCATAACAATTATTAGGTTAGGCTGTAAGGATGTAATAGACTGGTTTGTGAGAATGCATTTTTAATGGTTACCAGAATATAAAATACCTCATTAAAATAGCGTTTATATCTTCTAACCTAACCTTACATTGATATTTATTCTCAAATAACTCTAAAATGTATTATAAAGGTTTTCCTTTTACTTTTGTAACTCCTATCAAATGCTTCTTTATTTAACAAATTAAGGAGCTTTAACAAAAAGAACCATAGTCCAAATAGTGTACATATGAGGTGAGTTACATACCGCGACATCTACTTTCAAAGATGCCAAACAGTTTGGTAAAACTGTTTCTCACAAAAGGTATGTTAATCACATATCACATGGAGGTAGGAATAATATAGAGCGTGAGTAAACTTGAACTATGGGCAAGGGGAAGGTAACACGGTAGGGACGGACGCAGGTATTGTAGTAGTACACATTGTAGTAGGTATTCGCGAAACACCTAAAGAAAAACCAATATCAAACACGAAAAAAATCGCAAACGGTTAACACTTCTCCAACACACGTACACGTACAAAAAAATGCAACGCACAATAGCAAAAACCTTGTAACTTCAAATTGATATGAAACACATTGTAGAGGGGGAACGGCTTCACTAGCGATTGCATACACTCCATATTATTTCTACCTCCAAAATGTCCTAATAAAAATTACTAATTTATGTATAATTGTTAATCAATGTTTATTTTTCTATAATATTTAACATCTAGTAAATAATTTTCTAATATTTGAATTTGAACAAAATCCTGAATTAAATTAAACTTTCACATTTTAACAGTAAGGAACCTAGGAATTTTTTTTTTTTTTATCTTCTATTCAATAAAATTAACTAAATTTGTTTTTTCCAAAAGCTCTTCAATTGTTCTCACTCTGTAGAATTTCCCAATTGCAACTTAATTTCATTTGATTTTTAACACATTTGACCAATATTACAATGTTGCCATTTACTAAATACAAATCTTGATACAAAATTAATACAACCAAATGAATTCCTCCAAAAATTGCAGTTTGTATTTATGTGACATTTATTTAAAACATTTGACCATCAATATTTGTAACAATTATTTGATTGAAACATTTTGAGAGACACTGAAACAATTTAGTTGTGTAGAAATGAATTCTACATTGCAAAGTTTAGTCTGCAACCAGTGTTAGTTGCTATGGCAACTTGACCACACATAGATTTTATAGACTGCATCGGTTAATTTCGGGAACACAGCACAAAATGTACAAAACATCACATAAACAGTAACCATTTGATTCTGTTAGTTCTAATTACGTATATAAAAGTGGAACACACATCCGCAAGATATACACGATGTACTCACGACTCTAATACTGCTTAACATTCATTTGGAGTACGTAAAACTCACGAAACGACATCCCAATAACTCGTACACAGAATTCTCTCAGACATGTTTTTTATTTATATTTATTTTCACTGGTGATTGAAAACAAATATGTCTTGCATTTACAGAAAACAGAGAAAAGTGTTATCACTATTATTGTAACGAATAGATGTATAAACATGTGCAGAATTATTATTAATTATTAATTATCAAAATTTAAGATACATCTATGAAAAGTATGTTTTGTATTTTATTATCGTGATTTTAATATACATATTTAAGAACTGTATTATTATAATATAATGTAAGAATATAATAATCTTATTTGAATTATATTTTCGAATGTTATTACAATTATTGAGGATTTTAGTTTATTTCACTATCAAAGGTACTATCTGTAAAAAATACTTTGTCTGGATTGCAATAAATATTTTTATGTCATATTGGTTTCTAAAGCAACATTTTTTGAACTATTTATGAAACAAAAAAGTGAAACATTAAAGACCTAAAACTTTAAAATGTTATTTTAAAGTTCTAGGACTTAAAATTTTACTTTTATACTGAATCCTTTATTTATGCGGCATTAAATTATTCTTCGCGTCAGTAGCTTCATTCAAAATATCTCGAAGAATGTATTTTTCAAGAATTATAGCGAATAAGAATGTAATGAAACCAAGGTAACAGATTTAATTAGTACTATTATTATTATTAAGTTCCACATTTATAAAATAAATAGACTATAAGTTACGGTTCATTTAATCCGGTTTGTATTAATAGTTACCGGGAATTATTAATACTAACCAAACCAAACCTAACGTTTATTGTATTATTAATAATATCGGGTAATTATTAATGTAAACCAGATAATTACATGGACCGTATCTCCGTTACCCGTAACATATACATATTATGAAATTGTATAATGTTCATTTTTGTTTTGTAATGTAATATTTGTTTTGAAATAATTGTAATAATTTTCTTGTTGATATAACGATATAATAAAACAGAGAGTACTAGGTCGTTCGGTAATGTAGGTAACGTTGAAGAAACGAGTCTAAAAATACCTACAGAGATATATTTGTTCCGCGTCGGTAAACACAAACAGTTTCATTTGAATTAGAAAGAGGTTAGACAAATGTTTGTCTTGAGAGAAATTCAGCGTTAGTTAAAGAGAAATTGGGAAGTATTGTGCCCCGTGCCCGTATCGTATCCTCGTAACGAGCATCTTCATCTTATCAAAGAGATTATTCACGCCCTTTGATTAATCGCTAATTAGTTAAGTTTGTCTTAAACTTGTTGATAACGACTAGGAGTCTCGAAGCATGTATAGCAGAATTACAATTTATTGCACAAATATAACCATAACCAGAACGTTGTAATACAAAAGAACCAATAACAACTGAAACAATGGTAATCACAGCCTATAAGCTTTGAGGTACGATTAAATTTGGTTTCTCATTATACTTTACACTTATACTTAGTCAAGAAGTTAAGTTACATCGGTGTAATGAATATACAAAATACGATATGAGAGATACACGTTATTTCGTACTATATATAGGACTGGAGGGATCCTGATATCGGACGTTTGACATAGGCAGGACGTACGTCGGTAATAACGACACTACCACACCATCAAAAATGGGCGCCCTGCAGAACTCACAAACAATAGAAGAGGAACTTTCATATTTAACCAGGAATACATTTACTTTTTGTAGACTAATACATAAAAAATAAAAACTATAAATTCATTATATATGTATGATTTACTTCATTTTAGGAATACTTTCGACATTGTTGAAAAAGTTTTTGGAAGCATTATTAAGTGGTCCAGAATTTTTATGATATCGTCAACAATAAATTGCAAAAAAGGACAACTGCCAGTACCTACATTTGACATTTATTTTTTATATATTTGTCTAAATATGTATATTTGTACTTTTAATGTAAAATATATTAACTTACTTTAGTGACCATAAATATAAAATTTTCAAAAATCTCCGATAAAAAAATTCAAACTTATTCCTAACCTTAAAAGTAAGTGTATAAAAAATTATATACGTTATTTCTAGAATAATATTTTCATCCAAAGTAGTAAAATTTTACAACAAATCTTATTAAGAGGGTAAAAAGATATAATTAGGATTATTCAACATGTCAAACATGCCAGACATCCTTACATCCCTTTTCACAGGTTAAGATTGCTCAACATGTAAATAATGCTAGATGTCTTAATAACTTATATCGATTTATCATTTCCTACTTTTACCTACATAAAATTTGCTAGAAGAAATTTCAGAATATGTTTTTCTATAACTTGGCAATTTTGTTTTATATTTAATATAATATTTGAAAACGTGACATGACATATGAGCTTTTGTTATAGAACTAAAGATATATTCACAATAAAATCTTTAATGTCATTAATGACCAAATAGTCTTTCGATATAAGTATAAACATAATGGCCCGTAACACAAGCCTTGCTTTAACTAAAACTCTATTTTGAAAAATTTCAAATTTCATTATTTAATAATAATAATAATAAATAATATCAAATTTATCAAAATGTGATTTTAAAGCAGGTATTCAAACAATTTTTTGAACTTAATCGTTTTTTAAACATAAGGGTGAAATTAAATATTGAAATTTGAATTTGACATTTTTTAAAAACGGTTTTAGTTAAAACAAGGCTTATGCCACCAGCCAATGATATATAAAATAGCAAAGTGTTTCTCTATGATAAGAAAAAGGACTTTATACAAGCAGTTTGTCTTTTTAAAAAACGCCAAGTCGTTTCTAAATAACTAGATGAATTGTAAAATGAATATGTGACTGCTTTCGCTTGTATATTTTTATACATACTTTAACATAACCTAACCTAGAAAATACACGCCGAGTTTAGTGCAATAGCTTAGGTTTTTTAAAAGGTATATTTCAAGAAATATCCAAGCTAATTAAGACCAAAATTCATCATTCACGATTAGGCGAATTTTAGAATTTGCCTACGACTTCACAAAAGAAGTGTTATAAATTTAGTTTTGTTCGAAAAGTCATTCATAGATCATCTCTCTACAAAGAAAATTTAAAGATGTCAATAGAGTCTAATTTTGGATGCAATTTGGCAAAGTCCAGACATATGCAGGAAAATAAAAAGTTTTAAATCTGTTTTACAATAGTTTCCAATTACACGGAGTATATATTGCAAAATAATAAAGTTTTATTAGTTTGGCATTATCGTATATATTTTATAGACGAATTCATGGTTAAATTTGAAAGCTCCCCATAGATGTCCTCAGCTGTCACTGCCAAAGCTTGATGGGTGACTTCCACAGGGACCCCGCATGCGCGATGCTTATCTACGGTCCGACTGAGCAAAAAACTTATAAATTCACCACGTTATAAACGACACTACAGCTTCGCGGCCACATGTGCTTGGCGCGGATATACGATTTGTATTTTTACTATTTGTATAATCAAATTGCTCTAAGCTCTGATTCATTGTTAGGGCTCCATCAAAATGGAAACGTCCTGTGCAATGGAATTTCAAAAGTAATTCAATTTCACAAACTCGATTAATTGTTTATTTATTTCCAATTAAACTTTGCAGCAAACTGAAATAAAACGCACCAAACACATGTTCACATCTCTACAGTATCTGAAATGATAACACTACACCTACCAATTATATGAAGAGTTACACATAGTACTATATAGTAATCATACTAGTTAGTGTTGTGAGCAAGCTGGTTATTCACAGTAATTTAATACTTTAGTAATGTAGCATAAGCTGCTTAGACACAAAAATATTTATATTTGATTGATCTGCCGTACACTACACTGTCACATAAAAATACTCTCGCACTGAACTAACAGAGGCACGGCTTTCTAACTTTAATATCTATTTAGTTTCGGCAGAGAATTTCCTTTTAATAAAATACATATCAACTGTAGCTATTTGTAGCATTTGCGAACCAATATTTCTATATTTAATTTTTTTTCTGTTGAAACTGTAACTTGAATAATGTGTTGAACATGGTAAACTCAAAAACTATAAGAGATACGTCAGTTAATTAGACAAAAATTGTTTCATTAAGGAAACTATTTTAATAATGCATGTAGTTTTTTGGCAAAATGCATAGGTCACTAGATATCAGCGAAAATGAAAATTTTGCAGTTCTACTTTACAAATAACAAATAAATAAATATATCATCACGGCATATTACCCATTGCTGGGTGTGCCAAACTGCTTTGTACACAGATATCGGTAATGATGATATATTTGTACAATGAGGGAGCTTACCAGCCTTTTCAGAAAAAATAATAAGTTTAAATAAATTTTTGGCATAATTTTAACCTAAACTAAGCCATCTGGGCATTGATTTTTTTCTCGTAAGCCCCAACACATTCTTCATGGTGCCTGTTGTGTGTAAATATGATTTTCTGTTCAAATTTCTGTATATTTTGAACACAGTAACAATTTAAAAGTATACTGTTTGATTTGGCGCCAAATTATACTGCCTGTGACGTTCAAGAAATACTAGCCAATGACAGAACTGAAAAGATAAAAAAAATCTTATTTAACTATAAAAATATTAATGCTTACAGCAAAATGATCTTCGCAGAATAAAATTTCGATTTTGTAAATGGTTTTATCTTTACTTGAGATAACCTTTTCATTCTTCATTTTGAGGCACTACTAAAACTATTTTTTTTACTATTATTACTTATATTTGCGCACACTAGCACAAAACTATTTTCTACAACCATGTTCGAGTCTTTACAAAGTATAAAAGTCAGTAATATGGCTAGTAGCTAGTATATAATTGACAGCTGTCACTCGTTTAAATTCTGTCGGCGAGAAATGTAAGCCACTCCCTCATTGGTTAGTATATTTCTGACGTCATCAGACGACAGAAAAAGCGGTAATTTAAATAATATATTTTCAGAGACAATTTTCTCATGAATAGAGTAATATGAAATAAAGTAAAAAGTACGGGTCAAATTTCTTAACCTTTCGATTAAACCAAAGAAAAAAAAACGTGTAACACCTCATTGTTGTATTTCCATTATAACAAACCGTAAAATTAATATTTTCGTCTATATCTATTATCTAGTGATCTATGCATTTTTTGGATGATTAATATGTCATTAAAATGGTCTCCAAATTGGGCAAATTTGTGTAGTTTAACTGACGTCATATATTTTATTGTTTTTGAAACCCACATATTATACACGTTATCCTAGATACCTGTATAGTACAGACGTTTTCATTTTTAGTCAGAAAACGAATTTAAGAAATTAATTTTAATACTCAATAGCAGTTAGAAAATTAATCAAATATAAAACAGTATAAAATTCTTTTAGAGTGAGGAGTCTATGTTAGTTTCTATAGTAGTTCAACCAGTGAAAATACTTAAGAAGAAAAGTAAAAGAAAATAGAAAAATAGATAAGATAATCATAAATTCTGGCCATTCTTACAAATAAAAAATATATTTAAGCAATAAATTCGATAAAAAATAGAATAAAATCTTCTCGGTATAAAGATGAGTTCTGAATTCCAATTAAATTGAAACTTTGTAGAAATTAAAGTTAGAAAATCGTCCTCATCTACCCTACGTCGGCTTCCCGTTGCTCATAGCTAGCAAGCTGGGCGCCTATCTAGTAGTTTGGGAAACCCTGCTCTAAGAAGAAAATAATAAAAATCCCTCAACAGACGATTGTATCTCGTCAAGCACAAATAATTTCACTCTACAAGAAAATTGACATATTTTCTTTGTGCATCGTGTTCTTCCCGCAAATAAAATGAAAATCACATCGGGAAAGTGGTTTTCCCCTGTACAGTAATACAATGTTTATATCCGTTGTTTACACAATATATTTCCAGCTGGCTGGCGGAGATTTTCAATCTACGTAGATTGTTGAAAAGTTTTCGTATCGTGATGACGATATAAGTGCGCGCGGCGGCTTTGACAGACGAGGCGAAAGTTGCCGTGCAACAATGTAAAAGTAATTTGTAAGCAAGTTCAAGTTGCGACCACCAAGACGACAACGACGACGACGTGTTTAGCGAACAGAACGCTAGAAAAGTGAAACATATGGCGTCGAGGTTGTTCACTATGGTCCGCTGAATAACCGGAAGTGTATTTCATATTTTATGGCGTGCAGTCTGCAACGCCACTAGCACATTAATACTGCCTGTTTGATATAATTAAAGTCATAAAACTTTTACGGAACTGCGAAACTTCAGACCAGAACTGTTTGCGCAACTGAAAAACAACTTGTGACTAATGGACTGTCAAACAATATGATGCCTGCGATCTTTTCTCCAATAAAAAATCAAGAACAAGCGCGTAACCACGGATACTTGAAATACAAATTGGCTACACCACCGTACTATAGGTATTTTCATTTATCATTGCTTATAATGCTTTCAAAATATTTACAAGTACAGTTGGGTGCAAAAGTATTAAACCAAACTTATTTTATCTCTTCTAAAAGAATATTTTTTACCTCTCGCTAAGAGAGGTATTGAATTCATGCTAAAAATCTCATATTCGGGTTTTAGTGAATAAGCACGTTTTAAGGACCCGAGAATCCGGTTATAACATTTTTACGATGATGTCGGTGTATATATATATATATATGTGTGTGTGTGTGTGTGTGTGTGTGTGTGTGTGTGTGTGTGTGTGTGTGTGTGTGTGTGTGTGTGTGTGTGTGTGTGTGTGTGTGTGTGTGTGTGTGTGTGAGTGAGTCTGTTGGAAGTACGGTATCTCAAGTTCTATAAGACTAAAGACCTGTGTAACTACGGATTCCTCAATCTAACAGTAATGGGAAGAGTTGAATAGGTTCTGGTTACACTTGGACAACCGGAAGTGGTAGTTTCTAAAAAAAATCTAAATATTATTTGTTACTACAAGTAATAAAGATAATTAAATTCTCAATCTGCCACATTTAATTTTTTTATTATATCTCCTATAGATTTGGAGATATAGTATATCATAATATAGAATAATCTGTTGTAATAAATCTCGTTGCCCAAAAAACAGTTGAGATATTTAAATGTTTGTAATTAATAGATAAATGCAAAATGTCAGTGTCTGGGAGGTACGAGTACATTTAATATAATTGTATTATTAATTAAATATGTATTTAAAATTTTAGGTATATTAATATTACATATATTCTTAAGAAATACTGCTAATATCGTCAATGAATTTGAAGAATTTTGAACATAGGACAAAATTCCTCATACAATGAAAGAAGGATACAATTTCAATTATTTGTGTGTACAAGAAATGTTAAATTCATTACTTATAGGGCGCGAGCAGTTAGGTGACTTTGTTGGCCATGGCAAGCAGATATGAGGATCCGTGTCAGAATGACGGCTAGTAGTTATTTACATAGATGTCACAATTGTCATATGTCATAATTTTTCATTCAAAATATTGTGATGTTTATTTATTATGCAACATAAAATGAAAATGGCGAGAGGTACTGTGCTGGCCACAACAGATTTTTTATAATAAAATTACATATTACACTACTGTTAAGAATGATAATTAAATTATAATTAGTGTACCATGTTTTAAAATTTATTTTTATTCTATTTTATAGCATAAATGAACAGTCCGCGTTCAAAAGTATCGAGCAAATTGTTGTTCAGAGTTTATATATTTTGTTAATTTATATTTAACATCAAATTCCCAATTTAATATTAAATTAGGTTGTTTAACGAAATGGTAAAATACACCCACTTTCAGTTATGAAAATCCGTAATAAACCTTACTCCACAAGGAAAAGTTTCTCGTGAGATATCGGGCTTACAAATGACCGATAAAAGCAATAACAAATGGAATTACTCCAAATATAAGTTGACAAAACATTAGCTGATAGCAGACACGCCAATATGCGATAGGCTCCATAAACCAACAAAACGAACAGGTAAAATAATTAAACTAAATTCTATAGCGGATACAAGAAACTGCTGTTGTTATCTCAAAAGAAATTCGAACAGAAAATTTTGCCAATGTCAGCCGAAGTACTGTCTTGACGTCTTAAAGAAGTAGGACCGATTGGACGAATCAGCTTTAAAAAAAAAGTTATTAGAAGAAATAAAAAGGCGAAATTAAATTTTAGAAAACATATGAACATTGGCACAAAGTCGACAATTGAAAAGTGCTATTTTCAGATGAATCAAAATTAGATTTTTTGGAAATGATCATACGAACAAATGCAAGATACAATTTTAGACACTAAGTAACTACAGTTAAGCATGGTAGAAGAAATGAGATTTTATGTACTTCATTATGACGGACAAAATATGCCGCGAGGATAGATTTTTCAACAGGACATCGATCCTAAACATACTTTGAAAGTAGTAAAATAATTTTTAGATCAACGAAGGCCAAATTTTTGCCTGACCATTCCAATCTTCGGATTTAAACCCAATAAAACATTTATGGCAAAATTGTGACGGAAGTTTCGGATCGCATAAATTCAATTATAATTTTTTCGTATTCCTCAAGTTTACATCCAGAAGAACAACTGAATAGATTTGGTTATAATTCTTGAAACGGATGTGGCCTCCTCTGAAGATTTAACAGTTAAATTTGAATTATTGACATTTAACGTTATTATAACTTAAAGAATATATTATTCTCTATACGATTTGATTGCATTTTATACTTCATATTCAATAGATATAGAGAATTTTAAAGAAATTAAATTTTATAAATCAGCCAGCTATGCTAAACATAGAAACTCTTAATATCGTCATATAATTCATTTTGACAGATGTCAGTATAAATAAAAAGTAAATTAGTGTGGCAGAGATGTGGATATTGAAGGAGATGTTGGAGAAGACACGGAAAGATACGGTAAGGAAATAACTTTAGTGTTACAAGTTTCTATAAAGATACAGGGGGGATGTTTACATGGTTTGAAAATGTCATGAGGAGAAATGAAGAATATACATATTGGATGAAGAATGAATAGCTTAGTACTAGAATGTTGAAGAAACAGAGGAAGACCAAAGATAAGATGGAAGGATTGTATTGCGGAAGACTAGTGAGAAAAGGAACTGAATGAGAACGGCACGTAAAACAGATATGAGTGGAAGAAGAAAATAAAAAAATAGCGACCTCTAACGAATGGGGAAAGCTAAAGAAGAAGATAATGTTAGTGTAAAATGCAATTTGCATAGTTTGTTTATGAAATAATTTTACTGGAAATTTAAAATCTTTTGTAAGAAAATTTATGTATGGAATTTATATATAATACACAGGATTGACGGAAGGTATTGTGTTGGCCACAACAGATTTTTTACTACATAAGTTTATTTATATAGTTTCTGGTTTATAATATGAAAATATTTTATGCACATATGCATATATTTATTAATGTAACTGTTTTATTTTTGTGACACCTTTGCAATATATGATATTGTTTAAAAATCTGTTTGGTTCAATACTTTTTCACGCCATTGTATAATTGGATACTACATCCAGATTTAAATATAATATTAATAGTATCCACCAAGTTTGCATCTCTAGTAACCTGATTGCAACAACTTCGTCCTCTCTCATCTTGATTATTGGATCCATCGACAGTGGGTTAAATATTTCGCGGATTGACTTGAGTGGTTTTGGAATTAGAGTTTGCAGAGTGGAATATTCGCTTCTGGAGCAAGTGGATTCGAGTGTAAACTTCATTGCAATTTGCTGCAGCGTCCACAGTTTGCTGCCCACATATGTGATTGCAACAAGCGGACACCAAACAAGTTACACGCCGAGATAACGTCATTATATCATTTATTTTACAACGGCAAGAACCCTTAGACTTGCTCGATGAATGAAATGAAATCATTATGATACAAGATGGTATTTCTGCAGGATTTATTAAAAGAATTATTAAAAGAATTGACAGAGATTTTAAAAAAATAAGAAGGATTATTTTTGTACAAATTTTGGGGAAAAACAAATTTTGGGGTTGATAATTTTTGTAGTATAGTTTGATAATTATTATTTATCGTAAAAAATATACAAACTTTATTTTTTCAACGCTTAGTTATAAAGTGCAATTTATCCATTGATATTTCGCTGTAAAAGTGAAATTTTATGATGAGAATGGACAAAATCATAAACGACACAAAAAATACAAATTTATACGAACCAACAATTTTGCATTAGCAAATACAATAGATATTTATGTATTAAGAGCATAAATTTAATAGATGCTGTACAAATTTTTAAAAATATCCGATCAAGGACATTTGTATCATGAACGAATTAACAAATTGGCATACATTTATCTCTGTCATTTGCAAAGACTACAAGCGTGTGCGATAAGGATGGATATAACACGCTTGTCTTTAAAAAAATCAAATTGTTAGGACATTCCATTTTAAAACGATGCTCGTTGTTGACAATATTTTCGCTGTAACGTAAGTTTATTTATTAAATCAGATATATTACCTTGATTTATAGCAGTACGAATAATGTTAATTTATCTCAGCGTCACTGACATTGACAGTATGTCAGTATCTTATTTTTCACATATTTGGTACATTTGCTAATAAACTTACCAGTTTACTTATTTTTCAATTTTGAATACTTTTACTGTAACATATATTTTTTATAATAATAAAATAACAGTAGTATCTTATGTGCCCTCATAGGAAACGACATTACTAAATTTGACAAAATGGGCGGATTCATACAATTCATACATGACCTTGATTGGACATCTTTCAAAAATTTTACTGTATATTTGTATACTCGTTATCGTTGTGCTGGTGTTTTGAATTTCAAGTATTCTGTAGTTTTAACGTAATTTGTTTAATTTAGTGTCAAATGAAAATGACATCGATTATTTCAAAGATATGTCGAATGAATTTGAGACCACACAGGGCAAGTTAGTTCTAAAGAAATCAAAAGACATATACGAGAAAGTATACGAAAGTTTTGCGAGTGGCGGTGTTCAAAAATTGTAACTTATCGATTTTTATGTGTTCCTTGACATTTTTACATAAACTACAAGTTTTATATGTTTGAATAGCTGTTGCCTGACAATTTAATAGGCCCTCGGGCAATAAAAGCTAAATTGCGCTCACTTTTGAGGGCGTTAAACAAGTTTATGATTCCAAAATAAAATAAAAATTAAATAGCAATGTCTAATGTTATTTACAAATGTTTTTCTACTATCGTTGTTAAAATATGAGTTAACGTATTGGATTCCATGGTGCTAAACAACATCTTAAACACAACTTGACAAGCTGTGGCTTCGATCATATTGGGCACGGTCTAAAGGATAACAACCATTAACAGTTGATTAAGCACAGAGTGAATTTAGCTGCTTTAGATGACAGCTTGAACTTGCAAAATAAATCGTAATTATACTATTTATTTTCGTTGTGGACCGAAATATTAAAATCTATATGTTCCATAATTAGGAACATACTTTGTTATAGACTAGTTCAAAACAAATAATATTCAATATGGCGACGTCAACAGCTTTGTTTAACCTAATACATCAAATGAATATCATTTGTTATTGATTGATCTATGCCAAACAAAACTTCCTAACGATTTCAACATCCTTATTTTCAACGAAAAATCTTTCTTTCCCCTCGTCTGTCAAGCACGACTTTTCAACCCTATCCACTAAATACACTTCACTGTGTCCTGCTCACTAATAGTTGGCGTGTGTTGTAGAGACGGTTAGTCAGAGATTGACCCCGTCTCAAATTTTTCCTAAGGTTTCGCGAGGTCGTAATCCTTGCGGCGGATAACGGCGAAGTGTGTCATCTGGAAGGAATTGTTCTTCTTGCAGCCACGCTCCAGCGTGCCTGTCATGCTGTACCCCATGTTGAAGTCGGACGTCGTCACGTTTGAGGTTAGGTATAGCTGGGGACAACACACAGTTCATGTAATAGTTATTTTATCATTTAATAGAAAATATATTGTCCCGAATTTTTAGACAGTACTACAGATAATTTGTGCAAAAAAGAGCCATGTAAACTATACAGAAAATTTAAAATTCGTGGATATACAGATATCTGATTTGGGAATAGACAGAATTAGTCTTTCTAGAAAGATGGTCTAAGAATTCGGACTATTTTTTATTTAATATATGTAGTAATAGTTACAAAATGTTACTGGAATTACCTATTTTAAAATATAAATAAATAAGTAGTTTTTTTTAAATATTTTCATAAGGTAATATTATAATATTTATTCGTTCTTATAACTCATTTCTGGGTTGTCAATCTGCTTTCATTCGCAAGATTTCTGTTTCATAAAAAAATAATTTTGTTAATTTTGGCAGAAATACAAATATTTATCACAAAGCTAGCTAATTTAAAACAATGAAATATTTTGTTTTTAGTTCTCTTAATTGTCAATGTACAACAAATACTTTATTGCTGTGTTCATTGTGCTCAAACTACGACATTTTTATTGTTAATATTATTTTTTAGCCAGCCCGGTCCCCTGTAAAACCATTAGATTTTTTTATTTGGGGGTATATGAAAGAACAAATATATTTTAGAACTTATAATACAGTACTTCTTTGGCTTAAAACGAGCTCAAATTTGTAATCAGCGAAATGGCGAATTAATTGGGGGGCAAAATTTATTTTAAAAGTAGTTTCATTGTATTTTATTTTAATTTTCCGTTCTTTATTTTACATAATTACGTACTGTAAATGATTTTGATTTAGTTTTAAGTTTTATTTTGGTAGTATAAGGTTATTTTTGTAAGTTTTTAGAAAATTATTACAAATATAAATCGTCTATAAGTTATTAAATGATAATTATTGTATTATTTTAAAATAATAACATTTATTTAAAAAATCTAAATAAAATTTTGATTTCATTGTTTTTCATAGCCTCCTTGGATAAAATATATGAAAAAGTTGTAAAATATCGTTAATTTTGTAATTTATTAAATAATTTAAAAATGAAAGTATGTGTTTTACATCGTTTAAAAGAGGAAAAAAAATGCGTATTTAATGGTATCACAGCCTACTCTGAGCTTCATATGAAAATTGAAAGTTAATATGAATTTGTTGAAAATGGTAAGAGATGTTCTTTTGAGGACGCCAATGAATTTCACGTACAAAAGTGCCTGCAAAAAGTGCAAGTTAAAATTTAGTTTGAATTGACAAAAAAGTTACAAGCAAAAGACGATAATGGAATTTTTTTACATTTTTGCCCATATCTACGACTATGCATTTTTTCAGAACAAACGAAACATCACTAAAATGGGCATCTTTAGTCTAATTTAACCAACTTCGTAGCTCTTGCGGTTCCCGAGATACCAATGCATTCGTACCTTAAATGGGACTTTCTGTATATATGTTACAGTTAAAGTATCAACTTAGTCGGTGCATACACTGTCTAGTTGATGTATGCTTCCACTAGCTGTTTTAGTGAATGTATACATTATTTTATATAGTACATACTTTATCTAGTTAATGTATTCATTGACTAGTTAGTGTATACACCATCTTTTGTCACTGTCTACCTAAATCCGAGTTCTGTGCGTTAGGTATTGTTTCTGTTTGTTTTTTTTATAAAATTTATACGCCTAGATTGTTGGGTGGGCAGTTTAGGTGGGCATGTTGCGTGGGCAACGCAATAATTTATACTTTCACTAAAACAGCTAGTAGAAGAATACATCAACTAGACAGTGTATACATTTCAGTCAGTGCGACTGAAATGTATACTTTAACTGTAACATATACACCATTCAAAAAATCAACGGTGCTATCGCTTCTCTCGATAATGGAAGTAGAGTTCAGAGCCTTTTTGCCCTTTTCACCAAAAAGTGGTATTTAAGTTTGCCATTTGTAATTTAAATGTCTGAAATTAATAATAAAGAAAATAGCTATTTGTCTCAATTTTTCAATCACTCATAGCTCGTCCCATATTTGTTAGCTTTTATTGTATTATAAATTAACTAAATAAAATGAAATTAAAGCGAGTAGACTCGCATATGGAACGGGGCTCGTACAATGTAAATAAATTTAATGTATTTGATTAAAATTTCAGTAACATTTTGCTCTTAAAAAAACTAATACGAATAAGCGTAAAACAGAAAAAAATATTACTTACCTCTTAACAAAAGCAATAAACAACGAAACCACTGATTACAACAATAAATATCATCCACTACATAAAAAAAATCAAGAAACAAAATAACACCACCGCAAAATAACGGAGGCGCGAATGCGTTTAATAAAAAACGAAGCGAAACAAAACACGTGCGAGGGGACATGAAATAAACAATTAGCTATGAAACATGAGGGCAAGCAAAGCTCAAGCTACAAGCATCGAGCTTCGAGTTTTAGGCTAAAGGGCTAAAGCTACAACTAGGGGAGCCAAACATGCCAAACATAAAATTGACAAATGTCCGAATGGCCGGCAATAAAAATATATTCAATTTCGACTGATGACATTGTGATTTCGGCTATATCATCGCCTACATAAAATACGGCGTTGTAGGAAGATGTATACATTCAGGAAGCCTGAAACATTTTTTGGATACTATTAAAATATGTAAAATTTTATGCTACATTTACCGAAGCGTTGTATTTTTTGCAGGACATACAATAGAAAAGTTGAAAAAAATTTACATACAATTTTTCCTGGAATTTTTTTAGTAAACAAATTTAATAATGGTATTCCGCCATAAAATAAAATAAATTTATTTTGTAAATTTTTCAATTTTCACTCCTTGATTGGTTATATCAAAACATGGCACTCTGATATTCGATAAAATGCATCATTTTCGAGATAATAAAATAATTTTTTTGGTTGTATTAGTATTTTTTTATACCTGAACTAGTGTAACAATATTTAGTAGTTTATTTTGTGAGTAAAATAAGTCATATAAACAAAAATTCTGTTTTTACCTTGCGTCACCTTTAGGAAAGGAAGGTATTGTATTTGGTTAAAAAAATCAATGATGAGTATTTAGTGAATAAACACGTTTTTACTATTTTTACGATATGTGTTTGTGTGTGTGTGTATGTGTGTGTGTGTGTGTGTTTGTGTGTGTGTGTTTGTGTGTGTGTTGATGTGTTTGTGTGTGTGTGTGTGTATCTGTGACGAAAGAATCGGATCGCATAAATTCAATACTACGATTCCAAAAATTATAATTTTTTCGTATTCCTGAAGTTTACATCCAGAAGAAGAGGTGATTAGATTTTGGTTATAATTGATCAATCGGTAGTACCCTCATTTGAAGATTTTACAGTTAAATATCATTTATTGACAATTAACATTATTATAATTTATAAATATATTATTCTCTATACAATTTGATTGCATTTTATATTTCATATTCAATAGATATAGAGTGTGCCTGAGTATCTGGTCGCGAATCTGGGGACCCGGGTTTGATCCCGACCAACGCCAAAAATTACATTGAATTTTAATGGCACAAAATTGACCCCTGTGGCGCACGCCAGCATTGAGTGCCCGTGAGGTGACGCCTGGTAAGCGCCCGCACGGTACAAATGTTCCATCATTACCGATATCTGTGTATGAAGCAGATTGGCACACCCAGCAATGGGTAATATGCCGTGATGAAATATTTAATAATTATTTATATTTATATTTTATAAATCAGCCAGCTATGCTAACCATAGAAACTGTTAAAATATTTAGATAATTCAAATTTACAGATGTCAGTATCAATGAAAAGTAAATGAATGTGGCAGAGATGAGGATGTTGAAGTAGATGTTGGGGAAGACACGGAAAGATACGGTAAGAAAATAACTCTAGGTTACAAGTTTCTAGAAAGATACAAAAGAGACGATTACATTGGTTTGCACATGTCATGAGGACAAATGAAAAATATATTGGAAGAAGAATGAATAGCTTAGTAATAGAAGGTTGAAGAAACAGAGACTAACCAAAGATAATATGGAAGGACTGTATTGCGGAAGACTTGAGAGAAAAGGAACTGAATAAGAACGACACGCAAAACAGAAATGAGTGGAAGAAGAAAATGAAAAATAGCGGCCCCTAACGTATGGGAAATGCTAAAGAAGAAGAAAAAGATGTCAGTGTCAAGTGCAAGTTTATGAAATAATTTTACTGGAAATTTCTAAATTTCCAGTAAAATTCTAATCTTTTGAAAGAAAATTTATGTATAATTCACAGAATTGACGGGATGTATTGTGCTGGTCACATCAGATTTTTTTAGTTACCATAATACAAGAAATCACACATAACTATTTGTAAAATTTTGGCGTTTGGCTGCTTGGATAGTGTGGGTCGTGAGAAATCTTTCGTGACGGAACACTCGATTGAATTTAGTAAATTTCAAGAACAGCACAAAGCACAACAACAATTTGATAAATGTAACTAAATAAACAATTTTCTTTCATCCCCATTGAATATTGAATGAATTTTTGTAATATTTAAAAAAAATGCAACGCCCCCTTGCGTCGTAGCGCTCCTAATGGATAATCCGGCGTTTTCCGTAAGAATTCGTATCCAATATAATCGCTACCTGCGTAGTCATAAACATACAGGATGTAAGTAATTATACGTAGGTGTTCAATATACTTACACAAAGTGAAAATAACATTTCCAAGAAAATTTATTTTACAATATTTAATTAATTCTCCGTATTAGCTTTTAATATTATGATGAAAAAGGAAACTGAAAACTAATAATAGTATATTTCAAATTGCTGGAAAATTTATCATACTTTAATTAAACTGTAAAATTTAATTAATTTATGCAAATGACAAACAATACAAAAACTGTCGCTATTATCATTAACAAGCAATCGATAGCAACAGCGATAGCAATTCCAAATAGATTTAAATAAATTACGAGCATTTTGTCGGTGATTCCGAGTAGTTCCGAATCTTTAGCAAAGATTTATAGTACAATTAAAACTCTCTTACAAATTACTCGCAAGAGCAACTCGTTGGGAAATATTTTAATACTGTGTTGTGAAGAATGTCGTATGGTAAGGAAGTAACCACCGCGAAAGGGAGAACAGAACAGCCCTCGAGAAGTATTTGCATATTTATAAATTCCGAGGTAGATCCACCACATAAATGAAGATTTTAGAGCAAGGGTTGCTCGTATAAATAGATATTCTAAATTAATGTTTCTTCCCAACTTGCCATGTGAATTTTACCTTACATTTAACATCCTGGGGAAGATTACTTTCAACTTATGTTTATTTGAATAAGCCTAATTTTGTAGAGGTATTAAACGTGTTTATCTATAATAAACTTTTGAAATTTTTATGACCATGCAACTATATTAGGTTAGGATGACCAGTGCCACAGGTGGTACCAAACTTTAACTCATTGTGGAACTAGACGTTCTCTACTCAGCTTGATTCAATAGATAACGTAATGCTATAGTAACAAATTAGAAAAATGAGCATTTATATAAAAACTAACTAGCCCGTAAAACTGTATGACGGGGACTATTAAATTTAAAAAAAGTTATTAATTTTCAAAATATTCGAGTTTTTAATATCGTTAACATCTAAGCCACACATCTACTCTATGCCAATTTTTAACTATTTTCAAGTCTTCCACTATCGCCTTTTTGGAACCCGAAATCTAATTTCAATTATATGAATGCAAAAAAATCTGACGTGGCTAGCACATTACCTTCCGCCAATTTTGCGTATTTTGTCAAATTCCTTACAATTTTTTTTGCATACTATTCTATGGGGGTTTTCTTTTTAGGGGAGAAATAAACTGATATTACCTCATAATGAACTGAACTGAACTATTCAAAAAAAGAACAGTATGTTTTTTTAAAAAAGAAGTAGACAATAAAAACATATGTAGCATTATATTTATAACATATAATCTGCTGAATTAGCTTTTAGCTATAATCTGTTGTATTACCTTATGTGATTTCTTTTTGCCATATTAAATTATTTTACACTTTTATATTTCCAGTAAAATTATTTCAAGATATTATGTAAATTTTATTTGACTGATATCTATCAATTAGTAATACTTGAATATTCTGTTTCCACGGTGCAGCTTTCAGCTGCGTAGGTTTTATTTCTAAAATCATTGAATATGAAGAAAAAATATAATTAAATTCAAAAGAAAATATTTTTTTTTTAAATATTTATAACATAAAATGTCAAAAAATGATATTTAAGAGCGTTTTTCAAGAAAAACTGTTAAAATCTCCAAACCAAAATCTGATCAACTCATGGACAAAAGAAGAATATGAAAGAATCATAATTTTTCGAATTGTAGTATTGGAGTTATCGGAGGAGGAATTTTTGTTACAGGCACACACGCACCCACACACACACACACACACACACACACACACACACACACAGATACATACACACACACATACAGAAGCACACATTCAAAACATCATGATTTTCTATCCATCAGAATATTTTGAAATTTTGAATGAAAAATTATGACATATGACAATTGTGACATCTAGGTAAATAACTACTACCCGTCATTCTGACACGGATCCCCATATCTGCTTGCCAAGGCTAACAAAGTCACGAATTTAACAGTTCTTGTACACACAAATAATTGAAATTGTATCCTTCTTTCGTTGTATGAGGAATTTTGTCCTATGTTCAAAATTCTTCAAATTCAGTGACGGTATTAGCAGTATTTCTTAAGAATATATGTAATATTAATATACCTAAAATTTTAAATTCATATTTAATTAATAATAAAATAAGATAAATCTTCCAGTAATGTTAGTAAAACTGCTGATTTTTGACACTGACATAATGTATTTATTTGTCAATTACAAACGTTTAAATATCTCAACTGTTTTTTGGACAACGACATTTATTACAACAGATTATTCTATATTTATTATATACTATGTCGCTAAACCTATAGGAGATATAATAAAAACTTTAAATGTATCAGATTGAGAATTTAATTATCTGTATTTATTGTAGTAGCATAAATTTTCAAAAATAATATTTAGAATTTTTTTTTAGAAACTACCACTTCCGTTTGCTAATTGATATCAGAACCTATTCAACTCTTTCCATTACTGTTAGATTGAGGAATCTGTTGTTACACACATACACACACGCGCACACACACACACCTACACACACACACACAAATCATCGTAAAAATGTTATAATCAGATTTTAAGGACCTTAAAACGTGCTTATTCACTAAAATCTGGATATGCGATTTTTAGCTTGAATCCAATTCCTCTCTTAGCGAGAGATAAAAACGAAAGCATATAGGTACGCTCTGAGACAAGAAACGAATGATTACGATCCTTCAGAGTTCTCCGGGACAATAAACGAAAACGACTAATAACTACGTTAAGTTACAATTAAACAGTCATATTATTAAATTAATTTCTTTAATTTTTGTAATGCAAGTCAAAATCTTATTTTATAAAATAATAATAATTCAAAGGACCTGGAGATGATTATAATGCATAATTTGAAACTACAGCACTTCATCAATAGTCATAATTTTCATTAATTTTTGTATTCTTAGTGAAATTGATAAATGAAATATTGTAAAATCGTATACAAAGGTTCAGCAGTAATTTATTTCATTTACATTGAAAAAATTCTAAAGCCTAATTTATTTGTTTGTTAATTCTGTTTTATTTGTTCTGAATGATGAAAACAAACAAACATTAGGAATATTTATTAATTAAAATTCAGTTCATACCTTAGTGAAATTAATTAAATCCTTTAGTCTCATTAAACTCTCACATAATTCATTTAAAGCAATAGGAGCGAAGTTAAAAATGAGTCAGAGATCGTTTAAAGCGTTCCACCTCGAAATAATCACGACTCGTAGCCGTCTGGGTCTGGGCAGCGTGGCGCGAACTTCTGATTACTTTCCTTACGTATTCCGAGTATAATCGGCCCACTTATCCCGAATTCTATAGCCCGTTGCCCGAAGCCTGCTCATGGAAATTAGCTCTTCCTTCTTATTTTTCATTTAAACTAGGATAAGGCGCTGCCTGTCAAAATGAAATTATTACACAGCGCCACCGTACGGACTACCGAACGGCAGATGGAAGAACTACCGGCTTTCTGAATCCTTAATTTGCTGCCGTTTCATGCTTGCGCCGATTTTTTGCAGAAAACAACTGTAATTAGCACGGTTTTATGATTACGCATTGTATTGTGTTCTTTTGGGAAAATTGGATGTTTATTTTACACAGAATCTGGACTTTATTTGCAAAAAATTTTTAAATTTGTGGCACCTATTCACATTTTTTTCTCCGGTGAAAGACCGGAACTGAGCCATGAATTCCCAATAAAGTCAATGAATCTGTCACACATCGACACGGCGCGCGAGGTTGGTATAGATTATCGAATGGGTATGGGAGAATCCCGCTCGAGGTATCGGTCCTGCACGACGCACAACTCCACGAGGAGGGACATAACCACGCGCAGTGTTGCTTTTACCGGAGAACGTAGCATGACGCACAGTAAAAATTTAATGCTATTTGAAAATTTAAATTCTAAATCAAGTGATTCAGATGACAATAATTTACTTTTGCTAAAGTGTAAAAAGATAAAAGAAAGCAAAAATGGTGCAGTGACATGGTACACGACAGAAAAATACATTGTAACACTATTTAAATTTACTCCCAATATTGGACGCACAAACAATTAACCTCTATAATTTTTACCTTCCGTCACGTCTAGGTAAGGAAGATATTGTCTTTGGTCAAAAAATTCGATATTGAGTTTCTAATGAATAAGCACGTTTTAGTGTCCCTAGAATACGAATTTACTATTTTTACGATGATGTCTGTATGTATGTGTGTGCGTTTGTGTGTGTCTATGAGTGTGTATGTGACGTTGGCACGATCGTTTTGAATCGTATAACTTCAATACCACGAATCCAAAAATTATAATTTTTTCGTATTCCTCGAGTTTAGATTCATATGCAGACGTGTTTAGATTTTGGTTATAATTGGTCCACCGGAAGTACCCTCATTTGCAACTTTTAACAGTTTTTCTTGAAAAAACGCAGTTAAATATCATTTATTGAAATATAATGTGTATAATTTTTAAAGAATATAAGTAGAAGAATATCGACAGATGATGGATAAATTGAAGGAAATAAAATAATATACTCCTTGTTGCAAACGTTTCGGATTTTATTAATCCATCCTCAATGCATCAGAAGATTGTTACAAAAAACTTTTAAATACATGAAGTTATACATGTGACAAAATTAGTTGAAATTTTTTTTCTTGGGGTGGGGATACAAATCCGAATTTGAAAGAACATGCAATTTACTGATCCATGTAACATGGATCTGATCCAACGCAGAGAAAGAATACGCCTTTTAGAACATGGATATACATAGATTATAACCTGTAAGAGATTTAAATCTTTATCCATTTCTTCGTTGTTACGAGTATAACCCAAAAGTGATCTGGCGACCTCGCCATTCGATTCTATGAGCAAAATTACATAACTACAAATATTCAAAAAAATTAAACAATAGACACAATTTATCAAGCAAAATAACTGAAAATGGCCAAAAATCGTAAATAATTTAAAATGTATTCTTCTCGGTTTTTACCATTTTCAAGGATTTCAATTTTTTGGCTGCGAAAATTGAATGAATGGACATTTTTTTGAAATTGGTAGACTTATGTAATTTTATCCGTAGATTTGTATTTAAGTACCCATATAAGAACTCAAAAGATTCTAAAATTAATAATAAAGAAATATCCATTTATCCCTATTTTTTCAATCGTCTAGTATCGTACTACTAGTGTTAGTAATTTGTTATTAATATTCCAAGTAGATATAAACTGAAATGATATGAATAAAATATAACAATAAAAGTTATCCAGAGATAATAAAAGGTAGAATTAAACGTTAATAAATTGTCAATGAATTTTTAATCATAGTTGAAGATCATCGCAATAAAGTGTCATAAAAACATTATTTCCCCATCTGTCGATGCAGAGCAAAAACTTCAATGCAATATCCATTAATAATTAACGCAGCAAATGTCACAAAACGTTCACGTCAGTTCACAGGAAAACACAACAGTATAAACCACATGTTGGACAAGAGAAGAGAAAACGTAGATATTTCTTTCGTCTCGTACTACTTCATCCCATAATGAAAATGAACAATTCTAACCAATACGTATGTTCTTCGTCTTCTTGTTCATATACATTTTATAAATAATTACGAATATAATAATTATTGATATTTATACTACACAATTACGTAAAACATAATAACTAGCTTAAATACTTATAACTAAAAAAATAAATGTATTTAAATTTTCAACTATTGGGACTATTTTTATTAAATGGGAATGTCTTCAACGCTCGAATATTCAAAACTTGAATATCCAAAACCAGAATATGCATGCACAGAATCATTCAAATCCCGAATATTTAAAAACAGAATCGCGCATAGCCAGCGCTTTGCCCGAATCATTCAAAAACCGAATTCGTGCGCGTGGTCAAGTGGAGGTCACTTTAGGTTAGGTTAGATTTGGGTGAGTTTGGTTAGGTTAGATACGCTTTCGTGCAATGCGCGATTCTGTTTTTGAATATTCGGTATTTAAATGATTCTCTGAATGCATATTCTGGCTTTGAGTATTCTGGTTTTGAATATTCGGGCGTTGCGTATGCACCCTTATTAAATTATATATTGTTGTAATGGGGGTACCCACGAATTAAAAAAATATATGTTAAACTTGATAAAAAATTAGAACCCTATTTTTATTATTCCAATAAATTTATAATAATTTATAAGAATCAAATTAAAATTACATAGATACTTCATATCAGTTTTGAGACAGACGTAGAATGTTAAAAATAACAAAGTCAATACAGTGGCATAATTATATGGGGGGTTCCGTGACACGGCTCCACGGCAATGGAGCTCATGCCCAGGGTCGTTCCTAAGGGTACTGCCACCTGCGTGCAAATATATAATTCGCCGCCCCTAAAGTGATAACTACGCAACAAAACACAATTTTTACTTACTTTATTATTTATAATACTTTGTTCATACCTAAAAAATCCCAGAATTATTTTCTGGCGATTGGTAGGGCTCTAGTTCCGACTTCTCCCAATAGATTCCTTCACTAGGCATCCTGTTAGCGGAAACTGTCGCATTGCTTCCGAATACTTACAAAGAGGAAACTTTGAGCCATGTAAGGCTTTACGAGTGGTTTTCTCCTTTTTATTATTTTCATTAATGATATTAGCAACATTTTCGAAAAGTCCAATTTTATCATGTATGCTGACGATCTTAAGGTATATAGTAAAATAACTTGCATCTCAGATTGTATTGCTCTTCAAGCTGATCTTGACAGGTTAAATAACTATCTAATAACTAATGATTTGTCTGTTAACCATATTAAGTGCTCTTGCATTTCTTTTTCTCGAAATAAAAACAATTTCGAATTTCAATACAAAATTAGTGGAAATGTTATCAGTCGTGTATCTCAAGTAAAAGATCTTGGAATCATATTAGATAAAAAACTCATATACGATATTCACATTGACATTGTTGTAAAGAAAGCAAATAAAATGCTTGGATTTATACTACGGGTTGGAGCGCATTTCAAGAACTACAACACTCTCGTTCATCTCTATTACTCACTTGTTCGCTCGCAATTAGAATTTGCTGTTGTATGTTGGTCCCCTCATTACCAAATATATATTAACAGAATTGAAGGTATTCAACGTAAATTTATTTCAGCTTTAAATTGGAAATTCCCAAATAATGCTGTCTCTCTAGTTACTTTACAAAAACGTAGAGAAGTACTAGATATGACATTTTTATACAAAATTGTAAATAATTATATAGACAGTCCCATTCTTTTAAATAAAATGTCTTTGCGTGTACCTTCCTATTCCACTCGTTCTCTTGAAACGTTCTCTACCAAAAAAATATAAAACCAACGCAGCTATGTTTTCTACTGTGAATCGATTAATGTGTACTTTTAATAATATGAGTGCTATTTATAATGTACCTGATATTTTTAATTGTTCGCTTTTTATGTTTAAATCTTTTCTAAAATATGTTTTTTCACGTTCCTTTTCTAATCGTTAGATTGTATTTTTTGAATTCTCCTTATGTTGTTATATACTCTGTCTATCTAGAAATTTCAATATGTCGTGTATATTGTTAATGTGCTGTACTATTATTGGACCTTGGCCTGTTGTACAGCCTACTTTCAAAATAAGAAAAAATTAAATAAAACGTGGTCGAATGTCAATTAAAGATAAATCTCGACCTGGACGTCTCTCGACTTCCAGCATTAAAAAAATCGTGGTGCGATTATGTCTGATCGTCGTACGTAGAACAATCGATGGGTTGCAGGAACTCACTAATGCAGTTTGTGCCAACGAATTTAGACTGTAAATTGAAGATGAAATTTGATCTACGACAACACGTCCATTTGAGTGTGTGACAAGACTTGAAAGAAGTCAGAAATTGATCTAGAATTTTTGTAAGCTGTTAATTTTCCTAACAGGAAACAAAACTTGATGTTAACCATTACAAAATCGCCGAACAAGTCAAAGAGCGCTTACGAAAGAATTCATACTGATCTCTCATATGTTTCCCGAAGAGCGGCAGATCCAAAAGGGTGCTGGGTGTCTAGTAAAGACATCTAGCGGGAAAATAATTTTCGGATATTTTGGCTAGCATCTCGTAAATATAAAAAATAATAATTTTAAAACCTTTAAAAATATGGCTACATTATCGCACGTTTGTAATTTGATAAATGATTTACGTTATATTATTTTAGATTATGATATCTATACGTTCAAGGTAACGTCGGCCCCTCCACTTTTTGGTCGCAAGCGTGCGGGGCACGCATTTCACGCCCGCTAGGAACGGCCCTATCCATGGAATACAATCAAAAGTTGAAATGAAAAAATGTAGGATTTACTAAAAGTTGTAGACTTTTTTGTTTTTGGTGTTCAAGAAGTCAAACAATGAAACATGCCAACAAATCATATGCGCAGTATTCAAGAATATAAAGTTAGCAGAATCACATTGATAAATCATTTTTAATTTCAATTTTTTAATAACAAACTTTATAATTAAACAATCACCCCAATTCAGCAAAAAAGTTATTAACTCTTAGCAACATTATTATAGCTGTATTTAGCAATGATGCTAAGACTTAGCAATTTTCTTCAGAAATGAGTAATTATCTTAGATTAATTAATTAATTAAAAATTATATGCAACACATTTTTACCTTCCGTCACCTTTAGGTAAGGAAGGTATTGGCTTTGGTCAAAAAATATATGAGTTTTTAGTGAATAAGCATGTTTTAAGATCCCTATAATACGATTTTACCATTTTTACGATGATGTCTGTAATGTATGTGTGTCTGTGCGTCTGTATGTCTGTGTGTCCGTGTGTCTGTGTGTGTGTGACAAAAGTTTCGGATCGCATAACTTAAATACCACGATTCCAAAAATTATAATTTTTTTCTTATTCCTGAAGTTTACATCCAGAAGAACAAGTGATTAGATTTTGGTTATAATTGGTGAACCGGAAGTAGCCTCATTTGAAGATTTAAAAGTTAAATATATTGACCTTTAACGTTATTATAACTTAAAGAATATTGCATTATTCACTATGCAATTTGATTGCATTTTATACTTCATATTTAATAGATATAGAGTTACAGAATTATAAAGATATTAAATTTCATAAATAAGCCAGCTATGCTAACCATGAAAATTACTAATATATTCAGATAATTCAAATTGACAGATGTCAGTATCAATAAAAAGTATATGAATGTGGAAGAGATGAAGATGTTGAAGTAGATGTTGTGGAAGACACGGAAAGATACGGTAAGAAAATTATTCTAGTGTTACAAGTTTCTAGAAAGATACAAGAGAGACGATTACATTAATTTGAACATGTCATGAGGAGAGATGAAGAATATTTTGGAAGAAGAATGAATAGCTTAGTAATAGAAGGTTGAAGAAACAAAGGAAGACCAAATATAAGATGGGAGGACTGTATTGCGGAAGACTTGAGAGAAAAGGAACTGAATGAGAGCGACACGCAAAACAGAAATGAGTGGAAGTAGAAAATAAAAAATAGCGACTACTAACGAATGGGAAAATCTATAAAACAAGTCACTGTCAAGTGAAATTTGCATAGTTTGTTTATGAAATAATTTTACTGGAAATTTAGAATCTTTTGCAAGAAAATTAATGTATGGAATTTATACATAATACATATGATTGACGGAAGGTATTGTGCTGGCTACAACAGATTTTTTTTAAAAGAAGACGTCTTGGAGATTCCTTTCGGTAACCTCTAAACATTTTGTCTGTATTATTTCCATAAATTGTTTGTTTTGCATTTCTGCCATATTCTTTATTTTCCTATTAACAAGGTTGAGGTTAGAATTTTAATTAAATTGTAGCAAAATACTATCATTATTTTGTTGCTAAAATTTCCTTACAATAATTCTAATGGTTTGTATGTTTCAACTGATAACTGTCAACTTATATATGTACCCCATGTATGTTTACGTTAAAAATACAGTGAACAAGTACTGTTTTCAGCAGCGATGCGATAGTCAGCACAATTGTACTAGATTTAGTACAATTATTATTTTCCTAGTACGTCAGTACATCTTTTCAAAGTTTAGTACAATTTATGTTAAGTAGTAGGTAATGTCGGAAGGGCTCAATTCGCCGCCGTAACCATACCAATCGCCGATAAATTGGATTTCGCGGATTGTATTGCGTCTGCGAAATGATTAGTTCACTGGTGATTTCACAAAAATAATGTATTTATGTTTATTTTAAGTTGTATTTGTTAGTTTATCTATAAAAATGTTTGAAAGTACATGTAGGTATAGTTATGATTATTTTAAATATGTGACTGGAATTTTTTTTAGTACAGAGTTAGTGATTTTAGTACAATTTGAGTTAAACTGTTAGTACAATAGAAATTTTCTCAATCGCAACCCTGGTTTTCAGGTCTGAACAAATCGTCAAGGGACATACGCAGCTTGCCTTAAGAACAACAGGAAAAGAAAGCGTCAGAAATGGCAACCTCCTGGCAATATATCTTAATTCCATTTCACACAAAGCAAACGAAATAAAACCTAACAAAATTCCATAACGTTTCCCACAATCTTCCCCCTCGGAGCATGAGTCTATATTTGTTTTGCCGGGGAAGAAGAAGACTCTCCCGTTCAGTTGTTTTCCTGCTTTCACATAGAATTTATTTGGTCGCGAAAGGGTCATTACGCTGATCTGTGATGACAGCGGCGTAGTACAGACGCTTGGCGGCGCTAGTGTCGCGCATGCTGACAACCCAGGGGAAGGATTCCCCCACACAATAATTCCAACCCCTGAATTACAATTCCCAAGGGATGGTTACACTATTATTATTTACTTTTAATTTGGTGCTAGGCACAGATTTTATTGAGTTATTCTGTGGAAATAGTAAGTCCTTGGCGGTAATATAAACAAGGATAAGTGGATCTTAGTGGGCTGATGCTATGAAGATGTTTTTGATGACTTTTTAAGATTACTAACTTTTTGATTACTTGCGTACAGCTAAATAATAAATAATATGACTTAGTGATGCACGCGGACGAGACGAGACGAGACGAGAAATGTAAAATATCGGCTCATCTCATTTTCAGAAACGAAATCTCGTTCCTGTTCTCGTCTCGCATAACGCTACGAGACGAGACAAGATGCGAGAGTATACTCTCGTCTCATCGTGCTTCACTAATATGACTGAAAACTTAAAAAAAAATACTGTTACGTTGTTTTATATCAGGTGTTTATTTTCAATAACTGACAAGTTTTGTACTCATAATACAAAAAATAATAATATTCTCCATCAAATGACACCAAATCATGTAATATTTTACTTCCATAAATTAAGGGTGTGTTGTGTTAACAAAAAATCTGCACAAACTTTATAACTTTATTATTTAACATAGAAAATGCAATTAAGGCCCGGTTTTTTCACCTCGGGATAAAGTGTCAGTTAACTTAACTGCCAGATAAAATAAAAATTGCGCATCGATATTACAGTGTAAATTGGGAAAATTATACACACGTCAATTATTTGATGCGATATTTTTCTTTTATCTGGCAGATAAGTTAACTGGCACTTTATCAGGAGGTGAAAAAACCAGGCCTAAGTAAAACAACTTTACCCTCATATAAACTACAGTTAAATAACATATTTTGCACAAAAATCCGCTGCTAATCTTATTTATTTTTAAAATTCCAGCGAATATTGTCAAAACATTTACCTTTTTGAAGTGGCGAAGTGTATTTTTACTATTTTTAATACCTCATGAAATTTCGTTTGTCGGTTAAATTTATATTCCGTTGAACCAACATCCTTATCTCTGCCACATTCAATTACTTTTCATTGATATTGACATCTGTCAATTTAAATTATCTGAATATATTAGCAGTTTCCATGGTTAGCATAGCTGGCTGATTTATGAAATTTAATATCTTTATAATTCTTTAACTCTATATCTATTGAATATAAAGTGTAAAATGCAATCAAATCGTATAGAGAATAATATATTCTTTAAGTTTTAATAACGTTAACTGTTAAAATCTTCAAATGAGGGTACTTCCGGTTAACCAAATATAACCAAAATCTAATCAGCTCTTCTTCTGGATGTAAACTTGAAGAATACGAAGAAATTATAATTTTTGGAATCGTGGGATTGAAGTTATGCAATCCGAAACTTTTGTAAAAATGGTAAAATCGTATTATATGAACTCTAAAACATGCTTATTTACTAAAAACTAATCATTGAATTTTTTGAACAAAGACAATACCTTCCTTACATAAAGGTGACGAAAGATAAAAATGCCTGTGTAAGACACAAATACCTGCATCTTATTAGAAAAAGTCATGAAATTAAACAATTTCTGCTTTGAAATTTAAGCAAATAATTTCACATTCTGAAAAAATCTGAAGCTTTTAATAAGCAAATGGTGTAAAACGTTGTACGTGGTATAATGTTCGTTAAATTAGAGACGCGAGTAAATTTAAAAGCTGGCGTGTGAAAAGGAAAACAAATTTAGATGGCATTAAATTTCTTTTATGGATAGGGAGGTGGAAAATGTCATTACGAGAAATTTCACTCCGTGTGTAATCTGTGCAGAATAAGCAGTCAAAGGCCAACAGATCTCGCATTGGAAAAAAGACTAGCACTTCCATATGCAATCGATACCTCTCTTTTTCATACCGAACTGAGTTTTGAATAAATCCTACGTAATAAGAGGAAATTCCAAAGCATAATACAGAACGCAAAATAAATTTAATTAAATGAAAACTTTAGAAATATAGAGATATAAAATAAATTCGATTCTAATATGCATTTTATTATTTTTTTTTACAGATTATTATAAACCATATTTTTATTTATTTTTCAATATATTTACTAAGAACTTCAATGGATCCCGGAGTCACACGCGACCATTTTCGCTTTAGCCTATCAAAGTTTGGATCATATTTGTTACTTAGTTTTCTGCGGTACAACGTACAACGATCGCATATACGGATGATGAAATAAAACAATAAACTAAAACAATTGTTTTATTTCAAGTCATAGTCATGGCTCACTATTCTCTTTTCGACTAGGTGTATAAAAAAAGTGCCCGCCATTATACTTTTTAATAATGTAACATATGGATTATTTTACATGATTGTATAGCAAATTTGATATACTTTTCAAATTTGTAAAAAAATATAGTATGTTCCATTTGAAATTTCAAAGTTGATATTAATTACTAATAAACCGGAAGTGGTATCATGAATGTGCATCTGTCATCAAATAGCTTACATGTTGGTGTATAAATCATATTGTATCAAAGAACTTACTAACTTAATAAATAAGCGACATATTTGCTGGGTCCACTAAAATGTAACACCCTGTATAATATGAATCTATTTTAATCTATATTATTTTTAAATATTTGCATTACAAATAATTAAAATTTTGAAGAGATAATTTTAAGAAAATGTCAAGGAAAGCGCCGATTTCAACGCTTTCATGGACCGCACACCACTGCTTTTTATTGGGTTATTTTAAAAGGAAAATATATGTTAATAAACCACGAACTCTGGATCAGTTTAGGGAAGATATTCACAAAGATATCGAAAGTCTACCGGCCGAATGGCCGAAATGTTGAGGCTAGTGATGGAGAATAAAAGAGCTCGTCTTTTCATAGCGGGTGGAGGGGGCCCCTTAGCCAATATTATTTTTAGAAATTGACACATAACAGCATATGATTACAATAAATTTTCGAGCTTAAGATCCTTAATTAAGAAGCAAATAAATATTTCTTATAGCGAATATCTCAAAACCACCGAAGAATCTTTTATAGCGGATCCTAAATCATTTTGGTCTTTTATTCAAACCAAGAGAAAGAAAAGTAGAATTTCAGGCATTATGACTTTTGACGACGAAGTTCACGACACCCCAAAAGATATCATGAATTCATTTAGAAATTATTTTAGTAGTGTTTATGTAAATACGATGCCATTTGACGGAAATTATGTATCAAACGAAGTAAATTCTCCATCTGTAAATGTCACCCAAATATCTGAATATGATGTATTCCAAGCCATAATTAGATTAAACAACAATTTAACGTCTGGAATAGATCAAATACCCTCTTTTTTAATCAAAGACTGTAAAAGTGTTTTGGTACATCCATTATTAACCATATTTAACTGTTGTTTAAATACATGCACATTTCCAGATTGTTGGAAAACTACCAAGATATGTCCAGTTTTAAAATCTGGTGAACCATCCAATATTCGTAACTACCGACCTATTGCTATACTATCAAATTTTTCAAAAGTTTTTGAGATAATTTTGCATAATAAAATATTTGCACAAATAAAAAATTATATATCACCGTATCAACATGGCTTTATATCTAAGAGATCAACGGTGACAAATCTGTGTTCTTTTTCACAATTTGTTATTAACGTGTTAGATAATCGTGGTCAAGTTGATGTGGTATACACCGATTTTGCAAAAGCCTTTGACCGAATAGATCACGGTATCCTGTTAAACAAACTTTCAGATATTGGCTTCCACGCCAAAATAATTAAATTATTTTCGTCTTATTTATCTGACAGGAAACAATTGGTAACGTACAATGGATCAACATCAAATGAGTTTATTGCAAAATCCGGAGTACCACAAGGGTCAAATCTTGGTCCATTATTATTCCTGATTTTCATAAATGATTTGCCTAATTACATATCATGTGAAATATTAATGTTTGCAGATGACGTTAAAATTTACCAGCCAATTATAACAACTGACAATTGCTTATATTTACAACAAAATATTGGTCACATGCAATTATGGTGTGAAAAAAACAAATTAGCTTTGAATATTGATAAATGTAAAATTGTCACTTATTCCCGCAAGAATAACTTAATATTACACAATTATTCCATAAATACATTACCATTATGCAGGGAATACAAAATAAAAGATTTGGGTGTAATTTTTGACTCTAAATTTACATTCGATCTACAAATTCATAATGTCATAAAATCAGCTAATAAGTCACTTGGCTTCATCATACCTAATTGTAAACCTTTTATAAATGTCAATGTATTAATATCACTCTTTTATTCACTTGTGCGATCTACTCTTGAATACTGCATCATTGTTTGGTACCCGCTATACAATAACCAAAAACAACAGGTTGAAAATGTGCAAAGAAAATTTCTGAAATATCTTTGGTTTAAGGTACATAATGTGTATCCCGAATGAGGTTTTAGTCATAGCTTGCTATTATCATCATTTGGTGTTATAACACTACAGACACGTTTCATATTACACAGCCTTTCATTTTTGCACAAATTATTACACAGTGACATTGACTGCAGTGCGTTATTATCTGAACTTAAATTCTCAGTTCCTACATACGCTTCTCGTAAAGTAAATACTTTTTACAACAATATTGCCAAAACTAATTTAATGCTCAGGTCGCCCATTTTCACTTGTTGTGATAACTACAACCAAATATGTACCTCATGTGATATATTTTGTTGTACACTCTATTCATTACGTTCAATTGGAATTTCTTATTTTGAAATTGATAGTTAATCTTTATTGTGAATCACTTGTTACTGTTATATATTTATTTGTTATTTACCTTGTAAATGGATATTTTCTGTTGGGTAATAAATTATTATTATTATTATATGCGCCACACAGTATTAACATAATTACAATATGTACAATTAAATTGGGGCCCTTTAGAACCCGGGGCCCACCCGCAATGCAGGCCTTGCAGGTCCGTTAGTTACGCCACTGTCAATGATCAATGTATTCGCAAAGCTAAAACGCCGTACAATATTTTACGTGTTTACTCTCGCTGCATCATCAAATTTAGGCACAATAGGAAGTGCAACGATGCAAGTTTGGGTTAATGCAACAATTGGAATTTCCCGTAGTTATGCAAGCACAATAACACTCGTGTATAATTGCCGGATTAAGTCTGAATTAGCCTATGTTTACTAACTGTCGATAAGGGCCGGAGTAGGGTACAATCCCATTGCACCCACCACTTTACCACTAGTCCGTCTGTTTGTTCTGTTTGTGCCCGTCATGCACTAGTGTTGACATACGTCACTATCATCCTGCTATTGGCACGTGCCTAAATGAAAGATTATTAATTAACAACCGATCAATACATACGAATTATTTATTAATTAATTTCACAATGCTAACCTATATTTTAACGATCATGATAAATGGCTCTATGTACGAGTAATATCATATTGTGCACGTGTACATTTATTAAAACGAAAATTCAGCAATATATTTTATTTAGTTAACGTATATACACACGGAAACACAATTTTTTCAAATGTATCTGTTCTACACAATAAATAAACCCAAATTCAATAATCTATCGTACAAGAATTGGCAATAAGATAAGCAGGTATGCTGTGGAAAACAATTTGTATTTGAAACAGTTATTTATCTGTCAATTGAAATTAAGTAGAAGTAAACTTCGTTTCAAAATGAACTAGAGAAACGAGCTATAAGTAACTATATTGGCTGTTTCAAAAATATTGTAAAAAAATTTAAGGGCATATACTTAGTTCTGACCAAAATGAGTAAAAAAGCTTAATCAACATAAGTCTAATAATCAATAGTTTCCGAAATGTAAAACAGTGAAAAATTAATTTTTACTGGGTAACTCTGCTATCACGAAAAGTATAAGAGTTGCGACTTTCAATAAAAAAATTGTACTACGTTAAATGCTGTGGCGACTTTGGTCAATAGTTAATTTTCAAATAACTTCGTAACTATTAGAAATTGAGAAAAATGTTTCATATAGAATTTTATTGTTTTTTATAGTCTATTTACTGACATACAAAATTTTGTTCAATCATTATTTTTGTTAGTTTTTCTTCGATTTTTCGTTTTTCTTGGAAACAGCTGAAGATCGGATCTATGTTGATTAAGCTTGTATTACTCAGTTTGGTCAGTACTATATGCCTTTAAAATATTTTACAATGTTTTTGAAACATCCTGTAGAGTGGCGGATGAGCGCATAATTGAACGCCATCTTTGATATAACCTACAATGCTGGTTGCAGATGTAACAAGGCGAGCAATAACAAATAAGTAACTTTTTATAATCTTTTCTAAATTATAGTTTCAGAAATAATATTTCAACTTGTTATCTTTGTTAGTCAAAATTCTGTTTAGAAATAGTTATCATCTTTTATTAACTGACTGTTTAGTCTAGCTGTCAGAGTTATTTGTTGACAATTAAGTTTAGAAGTTATTGCAAGCCTACGTACAGGGCTGATATTTTGGTATGGGTGCCATATGATACCCTCTTCATTCCCTCAGAGATAAGCCTGCCACAAAAGTAACGCTTTATTTAAAATAGTCGGTTTTAGATTCTTGTGTCGTCGAGACATGGAGTCTGTCTTAGATACTCGTGTTGTCGAGATGTAGTTTGAGTTTTATGTTGAGCGCGTACTAGACGCGAGTACGCAGGGTTACAACAATGTAACAATTTAGTTTATGTTTTTATGTGCTTAGTTAAGTTTAGTGTAAGTGTAAATATTAATCATGTAAATAAAGTTAGTTAGTAAATCCTAATAATGTCTGTGCCCATAATATAAGTGTTCATCGGCCATTAAGCGTCACCAGGTCGAACAAGTGGTCATCGTTGGAAAAGCAGTAAGACCAACATTATTAGACCTTCACCCACCCCCCTCGTGTTACACAGACCAGCAGTAATATTTTTGAATTAATTTCAATAATTGAATTTAATTTCTGTTACATTTATAAAAATAAATAAAATAATATATGGTAAAAAGTTTTATTATGACATATAAATACCTATTATATTTCAAAAGAAATGAATATATAATCATTTGTTTTTACAAATATACTCGTACATACAAAATATAAATTCCAATATACAATAGGATGCAGCGAAGTCATTAACAAATAATATATTTTTAGAATTTTTGCTAGATATAGGTACTCTAATTTTGTCGTAATATTATACGCTAATAATCATTTATATGAAAAATGTAATTGCATCGATATTATTTATTGAATAAGTTGCTAGGTACATAAAAAGAAAAATTGTTTGTTAATGAAAGAAAAATTAATTATATTTCATTATGACACAAATAATCATGCACGGTTAAAATAAAAAGTATATGCAACACAAATTAGAAATAAAACTTTTAATCAACCTTTAAATATAATTATTTTGCTCAATAATTGCCAAATGTTTATGCCTTAAATATCTGAAGAAACAGTCCTACAAATATGTTTTAATAATTTCTTTTACTAATTTAGGGAAATGAGATTCCGCCTCGAATTCTGTATTTGTAAACAAATATTCATCGTCTGAAAATAATGGCGCAGACAAAGCGATTACTTCAATTTGAATTTTTAGTAATCGGAATTATTGTATTTAGTTCTAATTATTTTGTCTTTCAAAATTTTTGACACTATTAAACATGCAATTTTCTTTTAAAATTTTTGTAGATCTGTAATGCATAATAAACAATTTGATTTTACTTTATTTTTAATATGATGGATCACATTAAGAGTAACTTTTGCGTAGCGTCTGAGCTGAGCGCGGTTATAAATATGGCCGCCGTCCAGTATAAGGGTATAGTATATGCTGCATCGTGCGATGTGCTGCTCTATATTTACTTATAGCTCGTTGAGCTGGCTGGAGTAATAAATTAAAATTTACAAGAATAATATTCGATTTTTGTCTGTGATGTGACAAATAAACCCACCAGAAAAATTAGATATAACTTTACTAAGGTACTCTTAGAATTCCGCCCGTTTTATACATAGAACAAAAATTCTCTAGAAAGACTAATAAACGTTTCGATAAGCCCTTTTGAAAAGTTACATAGGCATAGATAAATGTTTTCGGAAGGATCTGTTTATGAATCTGCAAATAAAAGTTTTTTTTTATTAAAATTTATATTTATTTCAATTTAAGGAGACTTCAGCAGATTTAGAAAAAAATATTGAGAACTGAATCGGTCGATCACTATTGTTAACCTGTACATAAAAATATTGGACATGTTATTTGTATTTTCGCCGAAAAGTTTCTAATAAGTCAGAAAATAATATATTAAAATTTCAATAAATGAAGACCTAGAAAGTAGACGACGCGTGCGTCATCACCGAGATCATACATTCTAAAGCTGAGTGAGATGGATATGACAAACGCGATGGGTACGTCGTTTCGTGTCACGTTAACACCAGCGTGAAAATGGCGGAGGCATGGCTTGTGCGTTCGAACAGCCATTAGTCAATAGCATTTGCCAGTGCCCATCACGTCACAAACATAGCTGATACTGAATTTAATGCGTAAGATTTAAATGTATTAAAGTTCATATAATAGGGTAATAAAAATCAGAAAACGAAGTTTATAATATCTTTGTTTCTTATCATCGCTTTGATAGATATGTAACTAGGGAAATTTTGAATGTTGACTGGCAGAAATTATGTCACCTTGATATTACTTATACATGTTGTATATCCAATAAGTATTTTTTATTTAAAAGCCGTATATTTGAAACTTCTATTGTACCGTTGTGTGTGAAAATATAGATTTAATCAAGGAGCATTTTTAAATTATGATATATTATGTAAGAACTTTGACAGTTTTTAAATTATGTAAACTTATCATGACAGCTATTTTGTTAGTATGACAATATTTCATATTGGGAAATTGACTGCCACTCTTCAAAACACATAATGTATTATTATTGATAAACTACAAATGGATTACAGTTAGATTATATAAAATATTTGATCGTATTTCACAAAATTAGTTCATTCGCGTGTATTCCAATATTAACGTCACTATTTCCATGATATTTAATTACAAATTATTATTACGAGCTATCAAATGCCTATAATAATCCCTTTCCATTTATTGACAAAATAATCGCACATTATAAATTAATAAACCGACATTGTAAATTTCTACATTGTTTGAAATAATGAAATGTTTCAACAAATGTTAGTATCAATTATTACAATATTTAAATTTTTGTCGGTGCATTAGTTATCAAGACCACGAGAAATATGAGGTTTCCGATTTTATTCGCTTTCAATTGAGGTTATTTTTACTTTTTCTTTGATCAAAAAATTCGGTGGTGAGTTTTCAATGAATAAGCACGTTTTAGGGTCTCTACAATACGAAGTCTCTCATTTGAAGATTTTAACAGTTTTTCTTGAAAAAACTCTGTTAAATATTATTTACACATTTAATGTTAGTATAAATATTAAAGAATATTCTATGATCTATATGAATTGATTGCATTTTATATTTCATATTCAATGGATATAGAGTTAAAGAATTATAAAGAATTTTTTTTTAAATTAGCCAGCTATGCTATATAACAGCTACTATATTAAGAAAATTTTAACTGATAGATGTCAGTGTCAATGATAATAAAATGAATGTGGCAGAGATGAGGATGTTCAGATAGATGTTGGGAAAGACACGGAAAGATAAGGTAAGGGATGAAAGAATAAGGGAAATAACTCGAGTATTAAAAGTTTCTAGAAAGATACGAGACTATTACATTGATTTAAACATGTCATGAGGAGAGATAAAGAATATATTGGAAGAATAATGAATAGCTTAGTAATAGAAGGTAAAAGAAACAGAGGAAGACCAAAGATAGAATGGAAGGACTGTATTGCGGAAGACTTCAGAGAAAAGCAATCGAATGACAACGAAACGCAAAACAGAAATGAGTGGAAGAAGAAAATAAAAAATAGCGACCCCTAACGAATAGGAAAGGCTAAAGAATAAGAAGATATCAGTGTCAAGTGCAATTTGCATAGTTGTTTATGACATAATTTTACGGGAAATTTAGAATCTTTTGCAAGAAAAATTATATATGGAATTTATACATAATAACACAGATTGACGGAAGGTTTTGTGCTAGCCACATCCGATTTTTTTTAGTTTCCATAATACAAGAAATAAAATTTAACTATTTATAAAATTTTGGCGTTTGGTTGCTCGGAGAGTGAGGGTGGTGAGAAATCTTTCGTGATGGAACACTCGATTGAATTTTGTAAATTACAAGAACAGCACAAAGCACAACAACAATTTGATAAATGTAACTAAATAAACAATTTTCTTTCATCCCCATTGAGTATTGAATGAAATTTTGTAATATTTAAAAAAAATTGCAACGCCCCCTTGCGTCGTAGCGTTCCTAATGGATAATCCGGCCTTTTCCGTAAGAATTCATATCCAATATAATCGCTACCTGCGTAGTTATAAACATACAGGATGTGAGTAATTATACGTAGGTGTTCAATATACTTACGCAAAGTGAAAATAACATTTCCAAGAAAATTTATTTTACGATATTTAATTAATTCTCCGTATTAGCTTTTAATATTATGATGAAAAAGGAAACTGAAACTAATAATAGTATATTTCAAATTGCTGGAAAACTTTATCATGCTTTAATTAAAAACGGAAATGAATGGAAGAAGAAAATAAAAAATAACAACCCCTAACGATTGGGAAAAGCTAAGGAATAAGAAGATGTCAGTGTCAAGTGCCATTTGCATAGTTTGTTAATGAAATAATTTTACTAGAAATTTAGAATCTTTTGCAAGAAAGTTTATACATGGAATTTGTACATAATACTCAGGATTGACGGAAGGTATTGTGCTTCCCACATCAGATTTTTTGTTTCGATGTCACAGTTTGTGAAGTGTGTCTCAGGTGTTACACATGTAAGACGAATAGTTTTTGTTTGACATTTATATATTTTCGAAGCACTGTAACACGTGCAGCAATTTTTTATTTAAAAATAACGGAGAAAAGAATATGAATTAAATATTTTGTTAAAAAAGGTATAAAAATGCAGTGTAGTGGTGCATATGTTGCAGAAAGATTTTGGCGAGGAAATTATGTCATAGTATACCCTAAAATTCTTCATCAGTAAAACTAATGAAACATTTTTTTTGGAACTAAAAGTATAATTTGTCATTAAATATATGGAGCATTTAATTATGATTTAGTCATCAAAGAACCGCTACACTGGAAATCTGCCATTCCGCTACGGAGCAGGTTGGCCCCCATAGATAACACCCCTAACTTTTCAAGGAACGGTCACTTGTGCTCGTGCGGTTAAAAGTGCTCGCGTGGCATCACAAGGTTTGTGCGTGTGGCACAGCGTTCGAATCTCATACGAGTTAGTTTTTAATAAAAATTGACACACCAGATGAGTCCGAGTGGCAGCAGAGGTCACTATAAGCTACTCTACATGTAACGACGGTGCCAACAGAGGGTACTGAAAAGGTCTGTAAAATTGTATATGTATGTAATGTAAACTTCTGATAATTGTAGTTGAAATTCGTATAGGTCAAAGGACCTCGAAACAAAGGAATACATTATTATTAACTTTTCAAGGAACTCTATTGACCGAAGGGCTGATATTTTGGAGAAACACTAATTCTGTTGGATGCAAAACCCATTTTTCTTTATTTTGCATTTCCTCATTCTGGAACCGATACCAATAAACTCTAGGTAGAGTAAAAAATATAGTGGATTCATACGATATTTACATTCACTTATTCTATGGACGAATTAGCGAGACGGATATGACATCCCGTGTAAATCGTTTTCCGGTGTATTTTTCATTGAATTTACGAATGAAAGCTATGATGTTACCAACGCTTTTTATTGCGAGACACTCGCGAGAATCTAACTGGATTTCTCGCTTCTCATAATTGTTATATCGATCTCGCCTCAAATTTTAAACCGCAATCTCGCTCTCGTTCTCGACTCGCAAAAAGCAACGAGACGAGACGAGATGCAAGAGTATTCTCGCCTTATCGTGTATAACTAATTATCAACGTTTGAGTGAAGACGAATTTCGTAATAGTATGTAGTGGTAGCGCGTTGTCTCGCTGAGTATTCATCTACGAATGGAGTAATTTCGCCTTTTTTGATTTTTACCTTCCGTCACCTTTAGGTAAGGAAGGTATTGTCTTTGGTCAAAAAATTCAATGATGAGTTTTTAGTGAATAAGCATGTTTTACGGTCCCTATAATGATTTTACCATTTTTACGATTAAGTCTGTATGTATGTATGTGTGTGTGTCTGTGTGTCGTGTGTGTGTGACAAAAGTTCCGGATCCCATAACTTCAATACCACGATTCCAAAAATTATAATTTTTTCGTATTCCTCAAGTTTACATCCAGAAGAACAAATGATTAGATTTTGGTTATAATTGGTGAATCGGAAGTTGCCCCATTTGAAGATTTAACAGTTAAATTTGATTTATTGACATTTAATATTATTATAACTTAAAGAATATATTATTCTCTACTCTATACGATTTGATTACATTTTATACTTCATATTTAATAAATACAGAGTTAAAGAATTTTAAATAAATTAAATTTTATAATTCAGCCAGCTATGCTAAACATGGAAACTAATAATATATTCATATAATTCAAATTGACAGATGTCAGTATCAATAAAAACAAAAAGTAAATTAATGTGGCAGATATGAGGATGTTGAAGTAGATGTTGAGGACGACACAGAAAGATATGGTAAGAAAATAACACTACTGTTACAAGTTTCTAGAAAGATACAAGAAAGACGATTACATTGGTTTGAACATGTCATGAGGAGAAATGAAGAATTATATTTGAACAAGAATGAGTAGTTTAGTAATAGCAGATTGAAGAAACAGAGGAAGACCAAAGATAAGATGGAAGGACTGTATAGCGGAAGACTTGAGAGAAAAAGAACTGAATGAGAACGACACGCAAAAAGAGCGACCCCTAACGAATGGGAAAAGCTAAACAGGAAGAAGATGTCAGTGTCAAGTGCAATTTGAATAGTTTGTTTATGAAATAATTTTACTGGAAATTTAGAATCTTTTGCAAGAAAAATATTCCAGATTTTTTTAATAGAAGCAAGTATTTTAAATTTAAATTATCCGTATTTTTTTTTATTTTGCACAATTTTTGTTTTTAAATGAGAAAAAATTACTGGAAATACCGGATATATCTACTCCCGCTTCTGTGGCGCTACTCTTGCCGTTTCCGTTGAAACTTAGTTCCGACGTGCTGATCGAAGTATGGCAAAGATATTTTGTGACGTATGTCTTGCGGAGTAAGGGGAACTTGTTTGTTAGGTCAGATTGCTGTCAAGTTAGCACATATTTTTACTTATTTATTTTTGTTTGGGCAAGTTTGTAACGACGTTTTGTATTACAGTTGATAAATAGAAACAAGGTTATGTCTACGGCGTTAGTATCTACAGCAATTGTCACTTTGACATGTTATATTCCATCGCTGTAAAACGACGCTAGTGACATTTGCGGCTTTAAATATGTAAGCGTGACGTCACAAAGAAGAGGTCGATTTGAATCATTAATATTTTAAATAACTTTTTTGAAATATTTACATAATAAATGGCGAATTTTATTACAGTATATATCTTATTATGAGTCATATATTGTAAACAAATAAGAATTCCTTTAAATTTTAACATATGGTAACTACCCCATTGTAAAAAGACTTATGAAGGATTGTCTGACTTCAGTGGGATCTTATAGCTCAGTTTGGTCAGAGCAGGTTAGAGCATCCTACTAGATATAGGAGATCCATCCCATGAGGTCCATGAATTTTTCACAAAATCTTTCTTCATTAGTAAATTTACCTTGATCATTAAGGTTTATTTCTAAGATTTAAATGGTACAAATGTTTTCAAGAGGGACGATGAAGACGTGGAAAGTGACAAGAATGCCGAGCGTCCTAACATATCAACCACCGTTTAAAATGTGACAAAAAAGTTGCTGAGGACGTTGGAATTTCACGCAGTTCATTCGAAGGAATTTATATCATTTTGCGCAAACCTTATGTTTTACAAATTTATGGAACGAATTACAAAATACCTATATTATCGTTGAAAAATATTAACGTATTTTCAAATAATATCGGCGTTGTTTTTCATTTTAGTTTGCATATTTCCAAAGTCCAATTTTTGTTTAAATTTGTGCATTGTTTTCCTGGTTATAATAAATGATCAAACTCTCACCTCATTAGCTTAGAAATGAAATATCTCATAAACAAAAATATGCAAAAGAAGGTTATATATCTCGAGAATGACAGCAGCGTTTTTAAACCATTCACTTCCTCTTTCTCAGCACAAACAAAACTGTAATTAATCAACGTTTTCTGCAGACCAAGAAAGCTGAATATTCAGATATGAATTAATAAAGAAAACAAAATATTCAATACCAGGGAGATTTGAACTGAATCAATAGAATGGTTTACAGAAATTTGTATCATACTAGACGTACAATGAAATCCTCATCATTATGTTGTTGATCATTTGTAAACAATCCAACGATAGAATTAATTATTACGACAATAGTTAATTATATGGTGGCGATCCTGACCGATGCCAAAATTATTTCGAATTGTGGGTAAATTTCTCGACTGTGATGTGGATTAGGTGTTAACAATTACTCGAAAGTTCAGTCAAACAGTATTTATTCTTACTACCAACGTTTCGGTGCACCCTTGCACCTTCTTCAGGGTAGTAAGATCTTACAAATTGTTACAATTCATGTACACAAAATACATTCGTACAAAACATTTATTTAATTTATTAAGAATCATACCAAAAAATTCAAAGAGCATACACACATTCATTTGCTCTTTGAATTTTTTGGTACAATTTTTAATAAATCAAATTAATTGGATATGCGATTTTTAGCATGAATACAATACCTCTCTTAGCGAGAGGTAAAAATATATTTCATTTCAGTGCATTTCAATTTTTCGAGGCATAAATTCTATAACTGAAGCATTATAAAAGTAATAATTAAAAATACAAGTAGGAAACAATGTCACACTAATCTATTTCATTCAGGAACTAGTGACATTTTGACATAACACATAAAGATAACACAAAAAAAATAAAATTTGGTCATTTCTCTTATGTATTATGTTTAGATAACTTATGTTTATGTTTTATCATAAAACTGCGTAAATGGTGCGATATATTATGAGTGCATATTTATATTTTATGTTTTATTCCTTATGAAAAGTTGCATAAACCAGCCTTTATGTATTCAGTGCAGAAAAGTTCACACTAAATATCTAAATGAAAACTGCTATTAAATGGCACAAAAGTGACCCCTTTGGTTCACACTTCATGCCAGCAATGACCTGTGAGGTGACGCCTGATAAGCGCCCGCAAGGTAAAGGTACGAACATATTTTTACCGTCATCTGCGTACAAAGCAGATTGGAACATGGAACATCCAGCAATGCGTAATATGCCGTGATGATATATTTAGTTTATTTATGGTGTCCGTTTTATATATTGATTGGCAGCGATATTATAAAATCCGTGAACGACGTACAACTTGTATATTTATCTGAATATTTATACTATACCTTAACACTTGGCCCGAATTTTTCAAGCGTGATTTTTATTCTTTAGGTTACATTGCGTATTTACAGATATTGCAAACGAAAATGTTAAAATATTTATATTATAATATGGCGCGTTTTATAAAATTCATAATCATATTCTACAACAATGTTAAGTCAACGAAGGTCTGACAATCTTTATAAAAAGTCTGATTCTACAATATGTCTACAATATGTACAAGGACAAAAGTAATTGAAGTGTAGTTTTCGAAATCCATAACAATCTTAATGTGACCAATTGTATTTTATTCTCCATTACTCCCAAACAACCTCCATCAAAATTATTGATCATATCAATAAATAATCCATTTACGTAACACCAAATCATAGTATGATAACAACATTAATATGGCCATAACTTAAAATGATATCGCTGCGATTCAGAAATAATTACTTCCAGTTCGTGAGCAGCAACAAGCCGCGCTCAGCAGTGAAGTTGGTGGCCAGGCCATTCATTCGTCTGGCGCCCGTCTAACTACCGGCACGCGTGCTAGACGACGCCGTCGTGATCATAAATAAAGCAAACATTCTATTGCAACGATTTTTATTATATGATAACAAAGCTGAGAGGTTATAACTGTCTTTTCATGTCCGGTGGTAACAAATTACTTGTCAGTAAACAAGTGGATGTCATGAATTTATTTATTAGATAAAGTACTAGCGGTAGCACTTCGGGATTTATTTTACCTATTACAATCTTCAATTTGCATTTTATATGCGTTATGAACTGTGACTGTGAGGTGACGTCTGGTACATACGATCTCAAAAATTAACAGCGAATTAAGATTATATTTGAAAAATATTAAGTACCTAGATTTTTAAACACACATTCTTGCAGAAGGTGTTGCTCGTGTCCTTTAGAGTTTAAACGAAATGTTAAAAATAAATCAAGTTCTTAGCGTCTGTTATGATCTGAGGCTGTATGTCTGGGAAGGGTGTAAGTAAATACATTTTATAGATGAATTTTTCAAATGTTCTTTGAATCCTAAATATGTATATACCTTGGGATTATATTTAACACAAAACTAACACTGACATCTGCCAATTAATAATATTTGATTATTCTGTGTCCATGGTACAGCTTTTAGCAGCATAGCTTGCAAGATATTTATTTATAATTCTTTCCAGCTATGGGTGCTCTTGAGGTGACGCCTGGTAAGCGCCCGCACGGTACAAATATTCCATTATTACCGATATCTGTGTACAAAGCAGATTGGCACACCCAGCCATGGGTAATATGCCGTGATGAAATATTTATTTATTTATTTTATTTATTCTTTATATTTAAATTCATTGAATATGGAGAAAAAAATATAATTAAATCTAATAAAGAATAAAATATTCTAATATTTATAATAACATAAAAGGTCAAAAAATGATATTTAACAGTGTTTTTTCAAGAAAAACTGTTAAAATCTTCAAATTATGGTTTCGGTTAACCAATCGTAACCAAAATCTAATCAACTCTTCATATGGACGTACGAAAGAATATGAAAGAATTAAAAATTTTGGAATTGTAGTATTGGAGTTATCGAAGGAGAAATTTTTGTCACACACACACATACCTACATACAGACATCATCGTAAAAACAGTAAATTTGTATTCTAGAGACTAATTCATTAAAAACTCGCTATCGAATTTTACGGAAAGTAAAAATCGCCCAAGACAACATTTTGTTTGAAGCCTTCGCTTCAAATAAAATGCAAAACAAATATCACGAATTATTAAAGCCTTACCAATACACTTATCAAACATTTTATAATATATAGATAGCAAAAATGTTTACCCTCGATCTTGAATTATTGTGAAACTACTTTATCATCCAGCAGAGCTGTGTACGGTGTCATACTTGTGGAATCGTAAAAATAGATTCATTGTAAATTTTATTAAACCACTAGTATGAATGTCTAAACACTAACTAACTCTCTCAATTTACCCAAATAAATATTATTTATACGTATAATGAAATGCATCACTGTATCGGTGATTACGTACACTTTACTTTTATCAGTAAAATGTAAAATAAAAAGGATTTCTAAAAAAAAATTCTTTAAAAAATTAATCATAGTCTTCTTTCGATATTTCAGAATCAAATGATTGTCATCAAATTTAATAATGTTTAATTTACTTTGTGTAATAGTGCTGAAAACAAATGATGTAGAAAAAATTGAAACAAAATTATTAGTACGCCTACAATTATAAAATTATTTAACACACAATACTACATTTTAATATTCAGTGGGCTTATTGGCTCTAATCTCAGATTCCAGTAGCCTAGGCATTGATTTTATTAAATTAGATGATATGGAGGTGGGCTTTTTGCCCATTCTTATTATATTTATTTATTTTTACCTCCTGCTATCCTTGGCAAGGGAGGTATAGGGATCGTGCTAAAAATCGCATATCAAGTTTTTGGTAAATGACCACGTTTTAAGGTCCCTAGAATCGAATTTTAACATTTTCACGATGATGTCTGTGTGTAAATGTGTATGTGTGGTGTGTGTGTTTGTGTGTGTGTGTGTGTGTGTGTGTGTGTGTGTGTGTGTGTGTGTGTGCGTGCGTGTGTATGTACGTGTGTGTGGATCCTGTTCACGCTCTAACTCAAATACTATCGTTCATAAAATTTTGAAACCGTGTATTTCTAATATGGAAAGAAACCATTAGATTTTGATGTAAATCAAATAACCAGAAATGGCACTTTACTGGAAGCTCAAAATAGTTTTTCTTCGAAAAATACACCTTTAAATGTATTTTTTTCGAGAATTATGTTATATAAAAGTTAAAGATTATTAAATTTTCTACAAGTTTGCATTAATACTTTTTCTATATATATTATGAATAAATTTATAAAACTATCTATAATTTTAATCCCTGAGCCTAAGCTTTAACCGCAACTCAATGGTTACATAGTTTATATCTCAAATGCATGTAACTGACAGATATATGTCACTGTCAACAAATTAAGCATTTAAAATAATACTAGTAACGTTTTAAAAAGAAAATAGTAAATAGAACAATAAATATATGGAAAGGAACTTAATACAGTTACCAGCATATGTGGAAATATAGGTAAGTATACAAATAAATAAAATAAATATATCGTCACGACGTATTACCCATTGCAGGGTGTGCCAATTTGCTTTGTACACAGATTTCGGTAACGATGATGACATATTTGTACCGTGCAAACGTTTATTAGGCGTGGAGGTGCAACAGATGGATCATTTTGTGCCATTTAAAATTCGAAATATTTAACTGTTTTTGACGTCCTACGTGTGTTGCTATGCTATTTGTTATTATTTGAATGTGTTCATACAAATGTAAAAAAAAAATCACGTAAAATTAAAAAAAAGAGGTTTTCAAAATTTTGTATCAATTTGTGGCCGAAAATAAAATAAAATGCCTGCAATCCAGAAATTTACATATTTTCAATGTTTACAAAGTCGTATTTTATCGTGCCACACAAATTATTTCTATCTAGCTCGGTATTTGATTTTCTCCTAACTATGGGCCTACCATCTGATCCAAATAAATTAAATTTACTGTTTTCTGAGAAAATAACTCTATTCCAATTTTGTTTTTCGCGAAGTCTTAACAACTTTGTAATTTGTAACAATACAGTGCGTAAAGTATTTCAGTTAAAAGGTACTTTTCAGTGCATATTATGCGATAATACTGTAACAGAAGAATGTGCAAGGCTTGTAGATACAGTGTTTAGTAAAATTAAAGCTGATGTTACTGAAAAAACTCGAATAAAATGAACTATTATGATTCGACAGTTAGACAACAGTCTGCGTTGTATATATTTTTGTTTCTTACGTTATTTGAATATAATATTTAGTTTTAGTAAGTTTAAAGTCTATCTTTTAATGTACCTAGTTGATTTTTTTGTAGAAATACCTCACCATTTGTGTAGATTTTATAATTTGTTAATGCCTTTATTTGAAAATGTATACCGGCCGAATTATCAGCCTCGGCTCGTATATTGAGCTGTAGGTAAAAATATTATTTAAAATTGGAAAACAAAACGTATGCAGTCCGACATAAAACAATATATTGACGTTAAAATAAATTTCTGCAAAAACTATTCCCAACTTTATCTCCAGATCATAACTCTTTCTTGAAGTTATTCATTTGTCATAAATATTAACACATTCCCTATCGAAACTTATTTCTATCAGCGATTCCATACCCCGTGGGAATATGTGGCTGTTTCCTGCTGACGCCTTTGTTTCGGAACTAACTTTTCCCATCGCCCTGGGACACCAGCACCACAGCAGCGTCTCTAGCGACCAGGCGCGCAACTACGCAAGCCTCCATTCGCTCCTTAATCTGATCCACTTGATCTACGTGCAGCCAAGAATGTTAACAACGAGCCAACCGATATGGCAATCACGTACCGCAGATCTAGTGACCAGGGAATTTTTGTTTGCGTGATGCTGTTTTGTTGATTTTTTTGTTGAGGGTGTTCGAGTAGATGTAATCGAAGAATGAGCAGGGGTATTAAATTAGAGCAACAATCTAACAAGGAAAGATAAGAGTCGGAACAGTTGTAACTTTCGAAATGCGAGGGTTATTCGGAATGCAAAATATAAAGCTCAGAAAATAATCCGAAAATATTTCAGTTTTTGAATTATTTATAGAACCATACACAAAGACCCAATAGCCAATGGTTGTACATTGCCAAATCAGGTTAGTATGGCGGGTGTTCTATTAGTTGTATATAATTTTTCGGCAAAAACTGAAGTGTTGAGATTGTACTATGGGAAGACGTATTATTATGATGTAACATAATTCCAGTCTCTCGAACTTTACAGATCACATCAGGCAAACAAATTTCAGTGTTGCATTTAGCTATAACTCTCATAACATCAGATCGCATAACTTCAATAACACGATTCCAAAAATTATAATTTTTCGTATTCCTCAAGATTACGTCCAGAAGAACAACTGATTAGATTTTGATTATAATTGATGAACCGGAAGTACCCTCATTTGAAGATTTAAGAGTTAAATTTGATTTATTGACTTTTAACGTTATTATAATTTAAAGAATATATTATTCTCTATACGAGTTGATTGCATTTTATACTTCATATTCAATAGATATAGAATTAAAGAATTATAAAGAAATTAAATTTTATAAATCAGCCAGCTATGCTAAACATGGAAACTACTAATATATTCATATAATTCAAATTGACAGATGTCAGTATAAATAAAAAGTAAATTAATGTGGCAGAGATGAGGATGTTAAAATAGATGTTGGGGAAAACACGGAAAGATAGGTAAGGGAATAATTCTAGTGTAGGTGAAGGTTAAAGAAGCAGAGGAAGACCAAAGATAATATGGAAGGACTGTATTGCAGAAGACTTGAGAGAAAAGAAACTGAATGATAACGATACGTAAAACAGAAATGAGTGAAAGAAGAAAATAAAAAATCTGTTGTGGCCAGCACAATACCTCTCGCCACTTCCTTTTTGGTTATATAAGTAGTGGACGCGAACAGTTATGTTACATTGTTGGCCTTGACAAGCAAATGTGGGGCCCCGTTTCAGAATGATAATTAGTAATTATGTACATACATAGATGTCAAATGTCAGAATTTTTCATTAAAAATTTCAAGATTTTCTAAATTCACGTAGTTAATTTGTCACCAGGAGTGTGGAATTTACTTGTCGAGGAAAATAAACCACATGGAATTGGAAAATCACTAAATTTAGAATGAGATATTATGATATTGGACATCTATATACATAATTACTAGCTATCATTCTGACATGGGCCCTCATATCTTATTGTCAAGGGCAACAAAGTCACATGACTGCTCGCGCCCTAATGTATTTAACATTTCTTGTATACCTACACTCTACACCAAAAATTCTACTTATATCTATTCCTTATATTTAGATTTTTTAAATTTAAATTCATTCTATGAAGAAATTTTGTCCTACTCTTCTAATTTATCGAGATGTTTCCAATTCATTGTCGGGAGTAACAGTATTTCTAAAGGGTATGTGTAATATACCTATAATATTAAATATTTAACTATTAATACATTAAGAAATAATATAATGTATGTACTTCCCAGAAAAAGTCTTCAGTAATGTCTCCGGATTTCTGACACTGACATTTATCTGTTAGTTACAAACAATTTAAATTTTCAACTATTTTCCATGACATTCTTTCGGATGTAAAATTTATTACAACAGATTATTTTATATACATATTATATTTCTTTTATCTCTAAATCTGTAGAATATATAATAAAATATTTAAATGTATCAGATAGAGAATTTTCTTTAATATTACCACGAAAATTTTTCAAAAATTAATATTTAGAAGATTTTTTTTCAAGAATCTTCTATTTCCGGTTGTCCAATTGTTACCAAAATCTTTTCAGATCTTCCCATGAATGTCCGATTGGAAAATACGTAGTTAAACAAATATAAAGTCTTATAGTTTTTGAGTAATCGTCCTTCCAACATCCCACATACATGTACACACACACACACACACACACACACACACACACACACAGACATCATCGTAAAAATGTTAAAATTGGATTGTAGGGACCTTAAATCGTGCTTTTTCAATAAAATCTGGATATGCGATTTTTAGCATGAATCCAATACCTCTCGTACCGAGAGGTAAAAATAGCGATCCCTAACGAATGGGAAAAGCTAAAGAAGAAGAAAAATATATCAGTGTCAAGTGCAATTTGCATAGTTTGTTTCTGAAATAATTTTTCTGGAAATTTAGAATCTTTTACAAGAAAATTTATGTATGGAATTTATACATAATACACAGGTTAAGTTTTAAGTTTAAATAAAACAAAGTAACTTTGTTGCATGCAAAACTTTATTGTACTCATTGTCTGATGATGACCGAACTGGTCGAAACTAGTAACAAAAATTGTGTTAAATAAATAAGTGATATCAACAAAGTTACTTTGTTTTATTTAAACTTAAAACTTAATCTTCAAAATGTATCACAAAGTAAAGGCTGAAATAATAAATAATTTATAATACGCAGGATTGACGGAAGGTATTGTGCTGGCCACAACAGATTTTTTCCACTTATTCTTTTTTCTAATATATTTTTTCCACCAAATATTTTTTCCAATTTTATTTTGAAGTTTAAAAACTGGCAATCTAAGCCAACTCCCAACCTAACCTGGCTTTAGTTTTGAAAAATGTGACGTTTTCGCTTACATATTTTTAAAAAAATACTAACAATAGCGGTAACCTAACGCACAAGACTCATTTTATAGGTATTTCAAAGTGACATTTTGCGGCAACTATTTCAAACTTGTCCTTGTAAAATACAAATGTAAAATAATAAAAAAATTGTCGAAAAAAATATTGAAAAAAGAAGTTAGTGGAAATCATAATATTCATAAGTCACAACGGTACCTTAAAACAATGATATACCAAGTTCTACCTAACTTAACTTTCGCAACTTGATTTCAAACGACTTGATAGTGCAAATTTTTTTTTCCACGGCCTACTTGATTTTCTTATTCTCAATATTTCTCAATACTAAAAATTTTCTTCAAGCAATACCATTAAAATGAAAAGTTACATGAGAGATAAACGAAAATTTGATGTTACTTTATCTAAATGTAAATATAAAAATATGATCAATAAACAATTAAAATTTGTTCTTTAAAAGTTGTCAATGAATTTCAAAGATGAAAATCGCATGCAAAAGTTACTGAAACATTAAAGAATGTCTAAAGAATACGATAAAAAAATTCATATTGCAGGAAGAAAATAATCGTTAAAGTTTCCCGTTTATCGTATTCTATTCTCCTGTCTATCATCACAGTTGGCTGGTGTTGTGTTACAAGAAAAACATCTTTTGTTAGACCCAGCCATCATTTTTAATATCAGCATTATTTAACGAAACACTTAACAGCTTTTTAACACAACAGACAAGTAATTGTATTTCCTTTCCCGGAACTTCAAGATGAAAACACTCCAGAGACCGAACAGATATTTTCGTTATATTTTATCTTCGGTCATTTCCGGAAACCCATTCGGTTCTTCCGGATTGAAGGACTGGCAATAAAAAGGCCTATTGAGAAGTAATACGAATATAAATTTACCGCAAATTTTATTTCGGATATAAATAAGATTTTCATGTCCGATGGAGATTTATTGTAGCGAAAATTTGTAGAAATATTCTATAAGAAATATGATGAAAAGTTTGAAAGCTGAGATTCTTAAAGTTATAGTTCTTTTAAAAGGTATACATGATGGTCTGTATATTGTGTGATTGTACCTAACAAAAGAACTATAATACCATACAATCGTAATTTTAACAGTAATAATTCATTTGACATTTGATTTCGATGGAATATCGTCAAATTAAGGAACGCTAAAATTTAAGTTATGTTGCCGAAATCTGCCATTAGCGTTGAAAAAGTTGGTTAAATTAGAAAAAAGGTTATTCCGTTAGATCATTTTAGCTATGCAGTGTTTATCCAGACGATACCTATGAACAAGTTACTAGATAAAGAGAAAAATGTAAATTTCGTAGTCCGTTATTGTTGCACACAACTTCCAAGTATGAAATAATATTAGATTTTGGTTGGCACTTCTTTAAAGCAGTTTTTACCTTCCGTCACCTCTATAGGTAAGGAAGGTATTGACTTTGTTCAAGAAATTCGGTGGTTGAGTTTTCAATGAATAAGCACGTTTTAGGGTTTCTAGAATACGATTTTACTATTTTTACGATGATGTATATATCTCTGGTGCGTGGGCAAAAGAGTATAAGTCAAATTTTGGTCAAAACAAGCTAATTGTGTTACTAGGTTTAATAATTCAGTATCTTTAGTGTGGTTATATCATTATAAGTAAAGCTTGCTTGTTTTGACCGTCAGGTTATGTGATCTTTTAAGTCTATGTTAAAACGTATTATTCACTAGTGACCAATAGAATATAAGTGGAGTTTTACTGTTTTTACCAGAGATTTTAAAAATTGGTCCTAATAGTATATATATATATATATATATATATATATATATATGTACTTATACTGTTAGAACCACTGCATTAAATTTCCAAATGTTCATTTGTACTATTTTACATGTAGCAACATAATCTAAAAGTTTGTAAGTGGCGTCTGTGAATATTGTTTTTAAGCGTCTTCACGTGTTTTTACACATTCTTGTTCCAGTATGTCAGTTTTGTTATACTTTATTGGTTAATTTAGTATAAGTCATTTGTTAAATGGATGTTCCTGAGATCAAAGTAGTATAAGTCACTTATTTTTTAAAAATATGTATTTTTTTTCAAAATTATGGTGTATGTTCGTTCTTGTGCCGTTTTACAAACAATAATCATTTATTATTTTATTTTTAGTCTTATCAATGATCTTACAAGACACGTTAAACATTCAAACCTATCTCCTGCAAAATACAGTTTTTGTACTTATATTCTTTTGCCCACGCACCAGAGATATGTGTGTGTGTGTGTGTGTGTGTGTGTGAGTGAGTGTTCGTGTATGTGTGTGCAGACTTAATTAGATTTTGGTTATAATTGGACGGGAAGTACCCTCAATTGCAAATTTTAACAGTTTTCCTTGAAAGAACGCAGATAAATATCATTTATTGACATTTAATGATTATAAATTTCAAAGAATATATTATTCTCTATACGATTTGATTGCATGTTATACTTCATATTCAATAGATATAGAGTTAAAGAATTATAAAGATATTAAATTTCATAAATCAGCCAACTATGCTAACCATGGAAACTGCTAATATATTCAGATACTTCAAATTGGCAGATGACAGTATCAATGAAAAGAAAATGAATTTGACAGAGAATAGTATATTAAGATAGATTTTGAGAAAGATACGGAAAGATTAGGTGAGGAATGAAAGGTAAGGAAAATGGCTCGAGTGATAAAGTTTCTAGAGAGATACAAGAGAGATGATTACATTGGTTTGAACATGTCATGAGGAAAGATTAAGAATATATTGGAAGAAGAATGAATAGCTTAGTAATAGAAGGTAGAACCAAATATAAGATGTAAGGACTGTATTGCGGAAGATTTGAAAGAAAAGGAACTGAATGAGTACGACACGCAAAAAAGAAATGAGTGGAAGAAGAAAATAAAAACAGCGACCCCTATCGGATGAGAAAAACTAAAGAAGAAGATGTCAGTGTCAAGTGCAATTTGCATGGTTTATTTATGAAATAATTTTACTGGAAATATAGGATCCTTTGCAAGAAAATTTTTGTATGAAATTTGTATATAATACACAGGATAGACGGAAGGTAATGTGCTTGTCACATCACATTTTTTATATTCTTTCGAATATCGGTGTTACCCAAGGATGTGTGAATTTTACGGTATGTCACATGTTGATCTCGCTCAACCATTTCGCGCACAACCTTAACTTATAGAAGTGGATGGACAACCTTCACGCAACTCGTCACAGAAAATGCTGCGTCCACATTGGAATTCGGTAAACCAATTACAAATTGTCTTATTGGATGATGTTTCATCCCCAAAAGCCAAATGAAGTCGATCGATGCACTGTTTCGGCGTCAGATTATATTTGAAATCATAAAAGATTATGGCACGATAATTTTCGGGCGATATTTCCATATTTTCGTAAAATGACTTTTTGCACGAAATGATAATTGAACCGTAAGTAAAAGATGTTATATTTTTCCAGCAATCCTCGTATTAGAAAGTTATAATTACCATTAAAAAGATAATATATTTTTTCATCGATGTATAATTTGTTTCAAACGGTAAAAATGCAACAATTATTAAATTTTGTTAATCAACAATATTAACCCTTGTCTGACAATAATAATTTTATATGGGTGTCCAAAATAGGGTCATATGTGCCCCGAAATTTTTATGCGACATTTTGTTATTAATATGAGAATATTTATTAATGTTTTACTTTTATTATATTTATTAAACTTCCTTTATTAATAATAATACAAATTTGTATTTGCTTAATAATTAATTTTTATATTAAAAGCAAAAATGAAAAGATAAAACAAAACATAAAATTATTCTTAATCTAAATAAATAATATCTTAAATAATTACAATGCAATCAAGTAAACAATATATTTCAAGATTTACTCTCCATTCTCATCTTGACAAATATAAACAAATTATTTTCTTTATTACTTTATTTTTACTTCCTTGTACGTAAGTAAAGGAAGTATTGTAATCGCGAAAAATTTCGGTTTTCAGATTTCAACGGAAATATCCATTTTGATCATCCCTGAATCCATTTTGACTAATTTCGTCGTGACGTCTGTACGTACGTACGTATCTCGCATAACTCAAAAACGGTAAGCCGTAGAAAGTTGAAATTTTGTATTTAGGACTCTTATAACATCTAGTTGTGCACCTCCCTTTCTGGTTATTACACAATTTCCAGAAGTGGCACTTTACATGAAGCCTATAATAGATTTTAATAAAAAACTGTTTTAAAATATAATCCGAAACTTTTCAAATTTGGTATACAAGACTTTTATGTCAATCGAAATAACATAATAGATTTTGTTTCTTGAATGTTGAAGGATCCTAATATGGTTTCTTTAGGTGAATTTGGGGCCTTAGTAATCCTCATGAATTTGTATAGCACTTTATTTGGTAAATTTACATGAATGCGACGTTTCGGATACTAACTGTATCCATCATCAGACTAAAAGAATATAAAAAATATAATGACAAATCAATAGATGTTATATCGTCACTTACCAATTAAGAGATACAGGAAAACATTTTTAATACATTTGAAAATTGAACATTTGTTGTTAAAATTGAGAACTATGGATAAAATTTGCCAACATGGCCACCACATCGACAACAAAATTTGCCAACGGCTGCCCACTTCAACATCTTGACAAGCAGTGACAGAGTTTTTTTACAAATAAACGAGACAAAAAATATGAACAATACCAACTGCGCTACCAACTAAAAAGATAACTATAAAAAATAACTTTATTGAAACTTAAAATTGTTTATGAAATTATTTATGAATTTTGTGTTGTTTTTGAAATCTGTTTGATAATTTATATTGGAATTTTTATTTAAATTTATATAGAAAGTTTCTTTGAGTAATCTAGCATTATAATTATTATCTGTATCAATAATTTCGGCTTCTTTGAATTTAAATTTATGGCCTGTATTAAAAGAATGTTTAGTTAAAGCACTATGGTCAGGGTTCAACTTTTTGCAGTGGTATTCATGTTGGTTGATTAAAAAAGCGCATCAACCAACATGAATACCACTGCAAAAAGTTGAACCCTGACCATAGTGCTTTAACTAAACATTCTTTTAATACAGGCCATAAATTTAAATTCAAAGAAGCCGAAATTATTGATACAGATAATAATTATAATGCTAGATTACTCAAAGAAACTTTCTATATAAATTTAAATAAAAATTCCAATATAAATTATAAAACAGATTTCAAAAACAACACAAAATTCATAAATAATTTCATAAACAATTTTAAGTTTCAATAAAGTTATTTTTTATAGTTATCTTTTTAGTTGGTAGCGCAGTTGGTATTGTTCATATTTTTTGTCTCGTTTATTTGTAAAAAAACTCTGTCACTGCTTGTCAAGATGTTGAAGTGGGCAGCCGTTGGCAAATTTTGTTGTCGATGTGGTGGCCATGTTGGCAAATTTTATCCATAGTTCTCAATTTTAACAACAAATGTTCAATTTTCAAATGTATTAAAAATGTTTTCCTGTATCTCTTAATTGGTAAGTGACGATATAACATCTATTGATTTGTCATTATATTTTTTATATTCTTTTAGTCTGATGATGGATACAGTTAGTATCCGAAACGTCGCATTCATGTAAATTTACCAAATAAAGTGCTATACAAATTCATGAGGATTACTAAGGCCCCAAATTCACCTAAAGAAATAATAGATTTTGGTTCAAATAGGCTAACCGGAAGTGGTACATTACTTGAAGTTGTTAACAGTTTTTCTTGAATAAAATGATTATATTTTGATTTTAGAAATAAATGCTTCAAATAAAAGTTTTAGAGAATTAATTTCTGCGTCTAGCACATCAAGTATTATTAAATTAGCCCTTTGTATAAGCGAGATATGTAAATTTAAAAATTATATACTTTTTTGTTTTTGTAATAAAGCTTGCTATGGATTAGGACAAAAAAATAAAAAAAAAATGTTAATGTCAAATTACGTTAAATACGTGCAATTTTATGATTCGTACAATAACAAATATTATATTTTTATTGTGAAATTAGTCATATTCATTGTTGTAATCAAATATTTCTTTGTTGTAATCAAAACTCTCTTTAAAAACATGCTTTATGGTCGCTATATATCTTACTGTTTTGAAGTTAAAATTAATATTTTGTAATTTATTTATTAAAAAAATATGTATAGTTTAATAATCGTACAAGGAAGTCGTGTGGTGTCCACATCAGATTTTTTATGGTTATTAAATCATCACATCGAAAACCAAAATCGGAGACCCAAAATTAAAAGAAATGTTAAAAAACTCAATACTTCTATTAACGAATATTAAATATTAACATATTTTAGGAGAATTCTCAAGAGGAATTGTTTGTAATATTTCTATCATGAGAATTATGAACAAAAAGCCGATAATTAGGTCAGTTTTGATGGATTTTAGGGACCTTAAAAGTGCTTATTCACTATAATCCAGATATGAGATTTTTAGCATTAATCCAATATCTCTCTTAGCGATCGATATACGTTAAAACGACGTTTTTCGATGTTTACGAAAAGGGATGACTGTGCTCTACGGGCCCTTATTGTAGAATATCGCCGAGTTGCTACTTTTGGGGTGATTTTCGATATTTTCATGCCTAATTTCTGAAGTTTCTAAGCATGAAAAATTAATTTTGCTTATTGATTGGGACACAATTTTTTTATGCTCTACAACTTTTATTTGAAGCTTTTTTATTTAAAAGATTTGGTGTAGCCTATATAGTATTTGTAAACAATTTTATTATCAATTTTTTCTTAGAAATATGAAAATGCGCGCCTCTTAGCGCGGAGCCTCGGGCAAAATCCCGAAAACCCGACCTCTGGCTCTTCATATATGTAGGTGTACAAACGAAGGATACGATAAAAAATGCAAATTTTGAAACTGAAGTCTTGGAGTTATCGGAAATAAAAAAAAATTTCACACGTAGAATATATGCACACACAAACACTACAATACAGATATCATCATAATAATAGTAAATTGTATATTAGCGACTCTAAAACGTGCTTATTAAAAGCTCACTAACGAATTTTTGAAACAATGAAAATTCCTCTCTTGCCTATAGATGCCGGAAGGTAAAACGAATTAAATATACACTGGATGATTAACCTCGTCGTCTTCATTAATCTTTAGGACGTGTTGACTTAATTCCAAGATTAAATAAGTTTTTTTTTATGAATTCCCGATGAAAAAGTAAAGGTTCATTAGGAACTGAAAAGATTAAAAGAAAATCCAAATTCATCTCTTGCTTTTTTCGTTAGTTAATTAGCTAATGTTCACTGTTTAAATAAGCGTTGATTTAAAGAAAATTAAGTAAAAAAATTCTAAAGCTACAGCAAAACCTAATTTTCAATTTCGCCGTGCAAAGAAAGTAACTGAAAGCAAAGTTATATTTACTGTTAAGACCATTACAGGCGTAGAGTTAAAAAAATAATAAAATTCCCTCGCGCGTGTACTCTCTCAGCACTTTGGCGCTTTTTCCGCTGAATTCATTGATTGCCAAAAAGAAAACAAAACGCAGTGCAATTCTTTCAACCGTTCGGATTCCTTTGAGCTGCTTCGGTAAGTCACGGAAGAAAAACAATTTCACTTCGCTACAATTATTCGTAAGTTGTTCTTTTTGCGGTTTATCCAACAAAACCATAACGCAATCCTAACTAGAATTTAAAGTTTAAGATTGCCGAGCAAGTTTTTCGATTAAAAACAGGCTAATTACCAACTGGAATCGCGAACTTTTCTACTTTTATTATTCGAAAATTTGCTAATACGCTTACAGCTGCAGTATATTTCAAAGAAAATGAGAGATAAGTTTTCATCTCTTAATTGTACAGAACTGGAGTAATTGTATAAAGTTTTAATACGAAAATGTGGAAACCACTATACGTATAATCCGTAATATAACAAGTGAAATGTGCTGGTTGCTGCTTCGGTTTAATGACCAATATCTTCGATTATTAACCACGAACTTATATTTAATGACAGAATATGAATTTTTGTAACACATTATATGTGCTGCTAACCTAACTTTTCATATATTGTACTAAAACATGGTTAATTTTAAAATTTACTTATTATTTTCATCGTTTTTGATATCACTCAATAATTATCGCACATTTTTATACTCAGAATTAACTGTCAATGTTGAAGAAAACAACTGCATTTCTGCCTGTTAGTATTGGACAATCGTTGCTAAATGGTATTTCTTGAAAATTTTAAGTTAGGAGATAAACTTTTATTGGAAACAACCCAGTGGCCCAAAACTGTTCATTTGCTTGGATCCATTTTTTAATTTACGAATTTCTACAAAATTCTTTTTGATTCATGATCCATTACTATACAGCCTTAAATTTTGTTACGCAGGTTGGGTTACAGCCTGTATATACCGTGAGTATTTTTTAACATGAAACATGGGATTTGTCGTATCCATGGTTACGATTTCATTGACAGCAATGTATTTGCCTGTCTCATTTAAAATGAAACATAGGGGACAATTTTGACATTTGTCTACTCTGTCAGTGTCAAAAAACCAATTTGAAATACAATGGTTTATACTGTGGAAGAGAAGGTGCAGATTATTACATGGTATTATTCGAATTTTAATCCAAGTTTAAGGCAAGTGTCGGACTTGTTCCGCGCTTCATTTCCTGACAGGCCTACACCAAGTGCAGCAACAATTTTAAAAATAGTGAATACCTTTAGAGGAAATGGTTGCGTCCAGCCTGCACATAACAGTAGGAATAGATCCTGTAATATATTAACTGCGCAGAAAAAACATGAAGTTCTGACTTATATACAAATACAAAATAAGAAGAGATTAACATTAAGAGAGATTGGGTAAGCTACTGCTGTAAGCAAAGCTACTGTACACAGACTATTTAAAAAGGAGCATTACAGATCATACCATTTCCAGAATCACCAGGAGTTAGTTATTGACGACACGAGACGAAGAATAAATTTTTGTGAAAGAATGTTTGAAAATGTTAATAACAATTCAGATTTGCTGCAAAATATACTTTTTACGAACGAAGCAACTTTTTATTTACATGGCGAGGTAAATTCACAAAATTGTCGATATTGGTCCAGGGAAAATCTACATTTGTATCGTAGTACGAGGACTCAACGATCCGAGAAAGTTAACGTTTGGGCTGGCATAATAGGAAGCCACATTATTGTTGCCATTTCTTATTAACGGGAATATTACTGCTCAATATTTAAATATAATACTTCTGTCAAATTCATCCCCTATGTTTCATTTTAAATGAGACAGGCAAATACATTGCTGTCAATCAAATGTCAAGTCGTAACCATGGATATGACAAATCTCATGTTTCATGTTAAAAAATACTCACGGTATATTATACTTGCATGGCCAATTATTATATAGATTTTTTTGGACAAGATTTTACAATTATACAAAGAAATTTGCGATATATATATAAGTAATTCATTCTCAATAATGGAAAAAATATTTATAAAGATATTCAAACGTATTCATGATTTAATTCGTGAATTGGATGGTCTCATGTCACAAGATGGAAAATTTACATTTATTCCAAATCATTTTAAAGTGAATGATAAATTTAAATGTTTTAATTCTTAATATTGAACAAATTTTCAGATTCTTCTAACACTTAATTTTAACACCTGGCTTTGGGTCTTATAAGGGATTACTGGGCAAAATTTCGAACTAGTAAAAATGAAATGCAAAACTAGCTTTATGACATTCAATTTGCATTAAATCATCTTTTTATGTTCACAAATGTAATCTACCTAGAAAATATTGTTGCATCTTGCACCCCGAATATTCTTATCACTCATTATTAAAAACTCTTACGTCAAACTAATCACAATCTGCCACTTTACGTTGGCAATACAGTAGAAATATGTATAAATTTTGAGAATCGACATTCCATTTAACTCATTTGTTAATAAATTCACTGCTATATTATTTATCAACGATTGTTCACAACGACCGTTTTTAACAATGTCGTTAATTATGTATTTACTGAATACCAATTGAATGACAGTTGTTACAAGAGTTGCTAAATATAATTGTTAACTCTCAGTTGTTACCTAACGAATTAGATCGATTACCTATTCAACAACCACGTAGTATATATGAGGCCAGTCCTAAAATTAAAGATACAAAGGTACTGGTGACCAGGGACTAAAAACGAAAAATATTTCGTTCAGTTCTTATCCGAACGAAACCGAAAAAATTCGTTTCCGTTCTTAATGTTCCCACCTAAATATTTTCGTTTTCGTTCACAGTAGTTAAATACCGGTTAATACCGGTTATAACTATTAATGAGTAACAATTGATGAAAATATAGAAATATAATAAGTTTTTTTTTATTAAACATGAAAATAAAACATACATATAAAGGAAAGATAATACATATATAAAAATAAGAAAAGCTTATGCTATGGCCTGATTTTTTTACGATAAAGAATAAAACATTAATTACATTTTATTTCACCTAACTAGTAGTATGTTTTCAAGCAAATCTTCCTTTATGTTAGTTCTCTTATATAAGTACTTAACATAACTAATAAAACGTATACCGACAGTGTGTGCAAATGAAAATGATCGCAGTCAGTGTTCAATAGATGAAACTACGAGTATACCGTTTAACCTAACACGTAACAGGGTTAGCTACTGGAGAGCTACTTTCAAAATCTGCTTGTTTGCAAATCAAATATCTGAAAATTCAATAATATTTGCCTGTAAAATATTTTTTGTAAATAAAATATTAAATAAAATAACGGTTAAAACCGGTAACCGATTTAAATTATTTCGTTTTCAATCATGAACGAAAAAATTTTATTGCGTTTTCGTTTTCGTTCTTATAAAAATTTCGGTTTATTTCGTTATTTCGTTTTCGTTTCGTTCTTAGTCCCTGCTGGTGACCTGGGGACATTATGTTTCAGAAAATTGGCACCACTGTCGTATAAAGGGATTTCTCTTCTTTTAAACGAATGGTCCGGCAACTCTCTACTGCGAGTATTTTGGCATATTTGCTATTAATAAATGTTGATGCCATTCTGGGCTGATAATGCCGTAATAAAAGTTAAAATGTGTCACGTAAAACGGCAAAATGAACAAATTGTATTTGAAGAGCGTCGGCTGTGGATATTTTATTCAGTTGCGGTATTTCGTCGCCAGTGCCGCTTCGACTGTTTATATTTCAGGAGCCCCGCTCCCGCTCTCGGTTCGTTTGTTCGTATTTTTATTGGAGTGTTGATTTGGTATTCCGGTCTTATTTCGCGCCAATTTTACAATAGATTGCGTACGTTTGTTTTATTTTCCGCTTTGCGAGGCGTTTTCTTGTTCATCTAGAGAGGAGAGTCTTCTCATCCGCGTTTACGCCGAATATTCTGTATCGAATTCTTCGCCAGACACGGACGATATTTCGTTCGTGGGTTTCCAGGAACATTTGACCTTTTGCCTTCGGCTTCAGAGTTTGTTTTACACGCTAATCTTCGCTTCGATGCCTTCGGAGTTCTGAATCTTATTAACTTTGTCATTTCCAGAAATTACGCGGCAAAAATGTCGGGGCACTCATCTGTGAAAGCTTAAATGACATTATAAATAAATCTAAATCCATTTTTAACGCATTAATTTAATTTTTACATAATTCTACAAAAAAAATCTGATGTGGCCAGCACATAACCTCTCGCCGTATATTTTACCTGGCTGTATGCATAAAGCAAAGAATATTTTTATAAATACAAATAATATATTCATATAAATCTATGACGTATAAACTTCTTTATTATTCAATAATAGCATGTCTCAACATGAAGATATTTTACCATAAATTATGTTACAATAAATTACAAAGTAGAGTTTACCATATATAAATATTAGGCTGGTAACAGCAATTTTCAATTCGAACAACGTTGTTTACTTTCTCTTCATATTCTTCTAGTAAAAACATTAATTTTGGGCGGTCTAAAATGTATATATGGATTGTGCATCTATTCTTACATATCTTCTTTTACATTTTATTTTTTCATACATGTTATATCTAAATAACACTAATTCCCTTTAATAAAGTGACGGATAGATTGCACTCCGATTATTCTTATATCGATGTGTAATTTTGTCAATATTTACAACTTAGTTGAGAAGAATTTGATAGCTTTTTCGCAATTCAAAGTTACTCTAGTCTATAGTACTGGTGTACATTGTCCCATAATGTTTGAAACAAATTTAAGTCCTTCAACCTAGACTTGTCATCTCCATAATAGTCACAGATCAAGCATTAAGGGATTCTCCAAGTACATTTTTCTTTCATTACTCATTATTTCTGACACTGACATTTATCTGTCAGTTACAAATAATTTAAATTATCAACTATTTTTCATGGCATTCTTTCGGCTGTCAAATTTATTACAACAGATTATTTTATATATTATACTTCTTTTATCTCTAAATCTATGGAATATATAATAAAATATTTAAATGTATCAGATAGAGAATTTAATTTTTTTTAATATTACCACGAAAAATTTTCAAAAAATAATATTTAGAAGATTTTTTTTCAAAAATCTTCTACTTCCGGTTGTCCAATTATTACCAAAACCTTTTCAGATCTTCCCATGAATGTCCGATTGGGAAATACGTTGTTAAACAAATTTTAAGTCTTATAGTTTTTGAGTAACCGTCCTTCCAACATCCCACACACACACACACACACACACACACACACATCCACACACACACACACACACACACACACACACACACACACACACACACAGACATCATCGTAAAAATGTTAAAATCGGATTGTAGGGACCTTAAAACATGCTTATTCAATAAAATCTGGATATGCGATTTTTAGCATGAATGCAATACCTCTCTTAGCGAGAGGTAAAAAGGAACATTTTAACGTTTTAAAATAATTCCAACAAAGTTAATTGGCGACTTGACACCAAACTACTTTACTGTAAAAAATATGATGTTTGTTAATATATATTCTGTTCTAACTTCTAGCACGCTTGTTGATGTTAGAGCGAGCTTCATTCTTAAACGAATTTTGGTGACTTTTGTTATTTAGTATAACTGCAATAAATATATTAAATACCTACGCAACTGAAAGAATAAAAAAAACACACAAATCACTGTAACCAACCTAACAATTCTACCAAAAATTTCCCTTAATAGAAATTATCAAATATTTTTACAGAGAATATAGTAACACTTGTTACAAAAGGCTATTAAAGTACTCGTTCATTCGACCACTCGCTGCTGCGCTCTCGTATGCAAATCTCAAAATCGTGCTAAAATCGTTTGCCTTCAGTAACATGTTTTGATCTTGACTTATTTTAGAGCAATTTTCCTACTGTGAAAGTCAGCAAAAATAAGTTAATTATTTTATTTATTATTCACGTGCCTACTCACCTCACCAGAATTTCCTCCTTTCAGCAGTAAAAACCATTTTATATGCTATGTAATACAAAATACTATACCCATTTCTGGGTGTGCCAATTTACTTTTTCTTTCGCAGATTACGATACTTTTGAGGGTGGTAAGCGAAAATTGTGCGACAGAAATTTCATAATTATTGCATGATTAATTGGCGGATTTTATGCAATAGAAAAATTAATTAAAAGTGTAGCTTTGATTTCTCTAAACATTCCTCAACATAACCTAACACAATTTTTTGTAATTATACACATTTACTAGAAGTCATCTCATGGTTTTCAAAACAGTGCTAGAATTTTTGTGCTATTTCAGAATTGGAAATAATTTTCAATTTCCAGTGAGTCGGATTTGAATCTGAATCGTGTGAACCACAATATACAGTGGTGGCCATAGAAAAAGCTCTTCCTCTTTTTATTTTTTGTCGGGTTAGTTTGAAATACTAGCTACATACATACTAACATCGCTGTGTATGTTTAAACTTTTAAATTAATTTTTTTATACAGCCTACATAGAAAGTAGCTATTTGCGCTCTCTTTTGTCAACGCAAAATGTCACTTTGCCGCTCTACCAAAGTAGAAAAAACGCTCGCTGTCTAAATTTCTAACTATACGATGTTGAGAAATGTCACTTGTCTACATTTTTAAAGGAAACGTTTAGTCAGGAACTAATGGCACTGTAGTGACACATTTACCACCTTTACAAATCAATATGACATAACTTCTCTGTCGGTATATTACATAACCACTATTGTGAATATTAAATAGAGCATTCATTTACAAACACGAAAGTATAAAATATGTCAAAATGTTTGTTTCGAAGCAATCCGTCTAAATATAAAATGTATTAAATTAAAAGTCAGAATACTAAGTTCTTTATTTTCTTCTTTCTTTCCATCAGGCATCAACTATCCCGTACATTTCCCTGGCATGTATAAAACATTCTGATCCCCTTTCCCCCCCGTAGTCAATTCTGGCAGAATGAGGGCTCGGGCTCTCCACTAAGAAGAATTGATCCATTCATTAGAATTCTCTTTCGACTCTTTGTTCTCCTTCGTCGAGTATTTACAGACGCCGTAATATCCTGTTCCTTCAGCGCGTATTGGACCTATTATTCTTTTGTCATCAGCTGCTAAGAAGGCGCGAAGCTGTGCGAAACTCATAAAATTGTGTTGTTTTCGGAAACGGCCGCTAGAGGTGCTACAAAGGAATAAATCACTAAAGACTGATTACTGTTTTGTGTTTTAGTTCCCAAAGTGGAAATAATGCGTAAACACCTTAGGGGTTGTTCAAGAACTGTTTATATTGTTTTCTAATATATAAATCTGGAAGACACAATAACAGAACGATTTGCGTATTTTATTTACTTTACACATTACAGTGCTACCATCATCAATACACGTGTGGCATTTAAGTTGTCTTACCTAAATTTAGTTTTTCTGTACAGTCATATTGGTAGTTCTGATTGAGTACTGCAGTATTTAACTTCAGATTTGTTATCTCTCAAATGTGTTCAAATTGTCATCTCGTATGTCAAATTTCTAATTTGTTTCAAGAATGTTATTAAGTCATATAAAAAATATTGTATGTATCTCATTCAGTCAATATTTTATCTTTAAGACAGGTTAAAAATTCATTGCCCTCAGAGAGATTTCATAGCTCAGTTGGTTAGTGTCCAAGTTCCTACCGTCAATACGTAAGTCCTGGGTTGAAATCTCGGTGAAGTCCACGAATTTTTCACAAAATATTTCTTTACACGTTGACTAGCTTCATTTTTAGTAACTAAATATAATAAAACTTGGAGATATATTGGAACTATTTTTACCTCCCGCTACCCTTGGTAAGGGAGGTATAGGGATCGTGTTAAAAATCGCATATCGAGATTTTGGTAAATGTCCAAGTTTTAAGGTCCCTACAATCCAATATTAGCATTTTCACGATGATGTGGTTCCTCTTTACGCTCTAACTCAAATACTATCGTTCAGAAATTTTTGAAACCTTGTATATCTACCTTACTCTTATATGGAAAGATGTAAGATTTTGGAGTAAATCAGATAACCGAAAATGGCACTTTACTGGAAGCTCAAAATAGTTTTTCTTCGAAAAATACCTTTAAATGTTATTTTTCCGAGATTTATATTACATAAAAATTAAAGATTATTAATTTTTCTAGAAGTTTGTATTAATACTTTTTCTATATATTTTATGGATAAACTTATAAAACTATCTATAATTATAATCCCGGAGCTTACCCTTTAACCGCATCTCCATGTTCAAATAACAATAGTAACGTTTTAAAAAGAAAATAGTAAATGGAACTATAATTATATGGAAAGGAACTTAATACAGTTTCCAGCATAAGTAAATCTGTAGGAAAATAGGTAAGATAATAAAAATATAAAATATATCATCACGGCATATTACCCATTGCTGGGTGAGCCAATCTGCTTTGTACACAGATGTTGGTAATAATAGTGATATATTTGTACCGTGCGGGTGTTTACCAGGCGTCACTTCACGCGAATGTGGGGAACGGGTTCGATTCCGACCGACACCAAATGTTTTAGAATTTTAAATGGCACAAAATTGACCGCTGTTGTGTACTCTCCAATTAATATAGGTAAGTATATAAATAAATATTTCATCACGGCATATTACCTATTGCTGGGAAACTACCACTTCCGGTTGTCCTATTGTGACCAAAACCTATTCAACTCTTCCCATTACTTTTAGATTGAGGAATCCGTAATTGCACAGGTCTTTAGTCTTATAAAATTTGTGAAATAGTACCTCCAACGAGTTCACACACACACACACACACACACACACACACACACACACACAGACATCATCGTACAAATGTTATAATCAGATTTTAGGGACCTTAAAACGTGCTTATTCACTAAAATCTGGATATGAGATTTTTACTATAATTTTAATACCTAAATATATGTACAGTAAAATTATTTAAAGATGTCCGATCAAGGTTATTTGTATCATGAACGAATTAACAAATTGGCATACATTTATCTCTCTCCTTTGCTGTCTATAAGCGTGTGCGATAAGGATGGATATAACACGTTTGTCTTTCAAAAATTCATATTGTTTCGAGTAAGTTAGGACATTCCACTTTAAAACAATGCTCGTTGTTGATAATGCTTTCGCTATAACGTAAGCTTATATATTAATTCAGATAAATTACCTTGATGCATAGCCGTACGAATAACATTATTTTCTGTCAGTATCACTGACATTGACATTGTGTCAGTATCTTATTTTTCACATATTTGGTATTTTGAATGCTCTTATTGTAACATATATTTTTATAATAATAAAATAACACTAGTATCTTATGTACCCTCATAAAAACTAAGCAAACGACACTACTGACAGAATGGGCGGAGTAAAAATCTGAATTCATACAATTCGTAGATTACCTTGATCGGACATCTTTCAAAAATTTTACTGTAGAAAAACAGTTACGGTGGTACATAACCTCTCTATTTGACAGCAACAATTAACAAACTAGTACAGGACTTGAATGAGTGTGCTTTTTAGAAACACAATTCACATCTTAGCTTTACAATTGACGAGCAATCCAAGTGTCCTGCAGGTAAATTCGAACTAAGAAACCTATTTTTCTGTATCTTGCTGACCCACATCCTTCGAATCACTCTCTTCCGCCATACTTATCATCTGTATTCCCCTTAACGTACCTCTCTGCGTTCCAAACCCTTTCAAGAGTGTCTTTAGCTTGACTATCGTCGCTTTATCCTGCTTGAGGATATCTTTATGTCGCCCTAGCGAAGCCAACTGGAGTTATTGTCCTGTCAACGGCTTCGGCTTCCTTGGCCTGCCCGGGCTAGGCCTGTCAACGAATTGTCCTTGCCGTCGCTTCATTCAGCCGATTCACTCTCGCCTGCTGCTGAGTTGTAAACTGTTCTTTGTAAGGAATAAACGCTATGCTGGTGATTTAGGGTTAGTTAGATGTACTCGTGGATTTCTTTATTCGATTGGAGGAGAAAATGAAAAGGATATTTACTTGAGGATGCACTGGGGAAGTTGAATGAGATTTTTTCCCTGTTTTGAAGTGGGATATTAATTTAAAAACCATAAGAAATTGTAGGAATAACAACAATAATGGAAAGTGTGCTCTAGTAACATATGTAAAAAACACAGCCCACTTCTTTAATTTTGAAGATGTTAAAATATTGTACACAGAATCTAATTTACAGGAACGTTTAATACTTGATATATTGCAGATTAACAATGATAAAACAATATTAATTTAAAAACAGGTATTGATAAATTAAGTACTATATATAGAAACATTTTAAAATACAATAAAAACAATAAATAAAACAAATATAATGAAACTTAAGACTAAACAATAAGAATGGATAAAATATTTAAAAAAAATTGAGTAGTTTATTATATTTATTTATTTATTTTGTTAACTCTTTCGACATCCTACGTGCGTTATGTTTTTACCTTCCGTCACCTTTAGGTAAGGAAGGTATTGTCTTTGGTCAAAAAATTCAATGATGAGTTTTTAATGATTATAAGCATGTTTTAGGGTCCCTATAATACGATTTTACCATTTTTACGATGATGTCTGTATGTATGTATGTGTGTCTGTATGTCTGTGTGTCTGTATGTCTGTGTGTGTCTGTGTGTGTGTGTGTGTGTGTGTGTGTGTGTGTCTCTGTGTGTGTGTGTCTGTGTGTGTGTGTGTGTGTTTGTGTGTGTGTGTGTCCGTGTGTGTGTGACAAAAGTTTCGGTTCCCATAACTGCAATACCACGATTCCAAAAATTATATTTTTTTCGTATTCCTCAAGTTTACATCGAGAAGAACAAGTGATTAGATTTTGGTTATAATTGGAGAACCCGAAGTAGCCTCATTTGAAGATTTAACAGTTAAATTTGATTTATTGGCATTTAACGTTATTATAACTTAAAGAATATATTATTCTCTATACGATTTGATTACATTTTATACTTCATATTCAATAAATACATAGTTAAAGAATTTTAAAGAAATTAAATTTTATAATTCAGCCAGCTATGCTAAACATGGAATACTACTATATTCATATAATTCAAATTGACAGATGTCAGTATCAATAAAAATAAATTAATGTGGCAGCGATGAGGATGTTGAAGTAGATGTAGGGGAACACGTGGAAAGATACGGTAAGAAAATAACTCTAGTGTTACAAGTTTCTAGAAAAATACAAGAAAAACGATTACATTGGTTTGAACATATCATGAGGAAAAATGAAGAATTATATTGGAACAAGATTGAATAGTTTACTAATAGGAGGTTGAAGAAACAGAGGAAGACCAAAATAAGATGGATAGACTGTATTGTAGAAGACTTGAGAGAAAAGAACCTGAATGAGAACGACACGCAAAAATAGCTACCCCTAACGAATGGGAAAAGCTAAAGAAGAAGAAGATGTCAGTGTCAAGTGCAATTTGAATAGTTTGTTTATGAAATAATTTTACTGGAAATTTCGAATCTTTTACAAGAAAAATTATGTATGGAATTTATACATTATATACAGGATTGACGGAAGGTATTGTGCTGGCCACAACAGATTTTTTTGTTATTATTTTAATGTGTTCCTACAAATGTAAAAAATATCACGTAAGTTTAAAAAAACGATGTACTTAAAAGACTTTTTCAAAATTTTGTAAAAGTGTTACTTTGTGTGGCGAGCGTGGAAATTTGCATAACGAGCGAAGCGAGTGCACGCGAGGCACTCAAAGACACTTTTACTCTGAATGACATATAATATTTTTTCTTCAGTAGAAATTAGCTACTTCTACTCCAGCGGCGTAGAAATTAAACTTTTACCTTGTGAATCAAGTCGCAAAAGATGCTACTTTTATGACGTTTGAAGAAAAAATAATTTTGACTGCAATCCAGGAATTTACTTATTTCCATACAGCCGTTCAGTCAAGAACCTTCATTATCCACTATAAACCATAATCTCTATTAAATGGAATTTAAGTAGTAGTACGAATTCTCAAATCCTAACTCCAAAATTTGGTACTTCACATATCTATATCAATGTGAAGAATTCATAGTTTTTAATAAAACATTAAGTAAAATTTAATGTCATAGTAAATTTTAATTATGAAGATAATTCTATAAACGGATTTATTTCAAAACATCTACAATAAAATTCAGTAAAAATAAAGGGGTAAAATTGAAATAAATTCTCAAAGAGCATTTTAAAAGCTATCTACCCTATTACAAAGTAACTTTGCCTATTTTGTATAAAAATTGCTTCATAATGGTAAAAACTATAGAATTTTCCCCTGCAAAAATATATGATCATAACAAAACTAATTATTTTCCTCTTGGTACGTTATTTACATAGAAATGTGTTTAACTTTGAAGTTGAGTCCAGGTGTACAGCACAGCAACAAAGAGAGCGCTAGTGGTTGTTTTATTCCACGGAAATTTTATTTTCTGTGTGCATTTAGTTTATATTTCAACACGGTGCACATGTGTCGCTGTCGCTACGCTCGTACTCGTACGCTATGCACATGGCACTCTGAAATGAAACTATTATATTAGATTTGTCTTTATCAAATACACCACGTTTTCAGAATTAAGTTATGCAAACAATGCTGTTGTAGGATTATAACATTTTCACAAATTCTGTTCAGTAGCATATGGAATATGTACAGCTATTTTATTGATTTTGCAAATAATACTTTTTACAAATTTGTTTAGATATAGGGACTTTTTGTTACTTTAAATGATGCCTATATGGACACAAGTTCCAGTGGCGGTGCGTGAATTTAAAGTGAGATGATGCCAAGTACTGCAAACAATACTTTATCGGCTCAAGGTTAAACATTTTTGAATACTACATAAATAATCAACACACAATTAGATATTATACCTATTGTAAATGTACGGAAGATTAAAAAAAAATCTGTTGTGGCTAGCACAATACCTCTCGCCATTTTCATTATATGTTACATAAGGCGCGAGCAGTCATGTGACTTTGTTGGCCTTGGCAAGCATATATGGGGGCCCGTGTTAGAATGACAGCTAGTAACAATGTACATAGGTGTCAAGTATCATAATTTTTCATTCAAAACATCATGATTTTTCAAATCCATGTGGATTATTTTTCTCGGCAATTATATTTCATAATATTTATAACAAATAAGCAATATGATATCAGAATATTTTGAAATTTTGAATGAAAAATTATGACATATGACAATTGTGACATCTATGTAAGTAACTACTAGCTGTTTTTCTGAGACGGACCACCATATCTGCTTGCCAAGGCCAACAAAGTCACATGACTGCTCGCGCCCTATAAGTAACGAATTTAATATTTCTTGTCCAAATCATTTAAATTGTATCCCTTCTTTCGTTCTATGAGGAATGTTGTGCTACTCCTCTAATATGTTCAAAATTCTTCAAATACAATGATGTTATTAGCGGTAATCTTAAGGCTATATGTAATATTATTAAACAGAGTGATGTGTCAAATTTAAATTAGTTTCTTGTTTTTTTTATGTAATGCAATGTTAATCATGGTATGTAAATAACTATTTATTACTTACCAAGTATTTTACTTGTAGCGTATAGCAAATTTAAATTAAAAAAACTTAAATTTCTTAAGCCTGGTTTATAGATTGCACAGAATAAAATGGAATAGAAGAGAATAAGGAATGGAATAGAATTTTTTAAGATTATTAATAGATTGCATTGAATAGAATAGTTTGGAATAGAATGACATTACTTTTGTTTCACTTTAACACTAAATTAACTAATTTATTGGTTATTTTTTCTTTCACTAATTTCATGTAGAATCGAGTAAATAATATCATTGTTTGTTTTTGATAAAAAACATAGTATTTCTGCAGAAAAACTGTTGTTCGCAGTAAGTTTTTAGGTTAGGGGATGGGCCAAAACCAACGAAGTCACACCAGTCACACGAATATTAACGGAGCAAGCCGAATGGAATAGGAATGGAATAGAATAAGAAATAAAATTATAAAGTATAAATGGTTCCATGCATTTACATTGGTCTATATTTCTATTCTCTGTGCTATTCTGTTCTATTCTATGCAATCTATAAATCAGGCTTTATTGTTTTGTTATAATTTACATTAAGTTTGTTGGTAATGTGTTACCGACTTCCCGAGTATTCTATCTTGCCGACTTCCACCGAGCAGAAATTGTTGCCAACATAGTGAACCAAATGCACTAAATTCATTATTTTAAAATTAAAATTCCTTCAATATTCCACCATTTTCTCTTATTATTATTAAGTGAAAGAGTGTTTGAGAAACTATACTTTATTATTATAAATTTAGTTCTTTAACAAATGCTTTAGAAATAGGAAAGCGAAACGCGAAACAATACATTTCAGTACGAAAAAACATATTTACAGAATTCATATAAATAAAATATTCTGAAATATTTGCAATAACATAAATATAGAGAAAATACAAATAAATTAAAAAATAAAATAAAAACATTGTAAAATAGAATATAGGTTATTTCAAATTTAAAAAAAAAATATTAATATTTTAAAGCATAAGCATGAATGTGTTAAAATTCTGCATATTTTACAACGTACATTCAATTTTATAGAGAGCTGCAGAACAGAACCAAAGCATTACTGGAATATTGACAATATTGCTTTATATTTCACATTCATACGTCAAATACGTAAGTTTTATTTTTCAAGTTTTATTGACTATAGAAAACACGTGCACTCAAATATACTGAACGTATTCATGAGATATTTCAGTCCCATATTTCCTCTTTTGTTTGATTTTTCTGTATTTGTTAATACAAAGTCGAAATAAAAACAAAATTTATTTTCTGAACAAATAATCAGAGTAAAACTACATTGAAAATCATACGAGAATAATAAAATTGTTTACGGTCTCATCAAAGGGATGTAAATTCAAATCAAAAGAGAGGAGAAAGTTTTTAATCTCTAGTTTGTCGGAGAAGTTTCATGAAAATTATATAATTTAATTCAGTAAGTTTAGTTCGTTTGAAGTTATACGGGCTCTGTATCGTATCCGTGTCTGTATCAGCCTAGCGAGAAATAATTCATGATGCGAAATGCAGATATAATTTTCTTCACACCCTTGACTCAGTAATTTCTCCTTTCCTGCACTACCTAGTTACTATTCTCGGTGGAGTTGTACGAAGCTGGAATCTGGAAGCTGATTCTCAGTTGCAGGGGCGATGTATGCTAATAGTTTGTAAACTATGTGTTGCTCATTATCGCGCATACTTTCATATGTTGTTGAGAATATTTTAGTCTTATAAAGTTCGTACATAATTAAAACTAATACTATGTTGCAAAAACCTTGTTGAAACATATTTGCGAACTATACACTATACAGGGAGTAAACGGGAGTAGGGAACGCAATTTTTCTTAGTTATTAGTTATTAGAGACACAAAAAAATCTTTCAAATAAAATTTTTAGTGTTTCTAGCAAGCTAATTAAATTAATGTAAACTAGAAAAAAAAAATTAATTTTCGGAGATATAGGTACGTATTTTTGACTTTTTTTTTAAAGGTACACCCTATAAATTTTTATACTATTTAGTAGGAAATAAATTTTGCTTTAAAAAAGTTTTTAAGTTATACCTTCTAAACTTAATAGACTTCGAGATATTGAAGAAAATATTAAAATAGTTTTACTCGAAATTAAAGCTGGCTATGAAAACAAAATTATTGAGTTACGAAACATTTTAATTTACAAATGTACATCAAATTATTATCATACTGGTAACACTATAAAAATTGTTCAATATTTTCACCGTTTTCTTGTATACAAAAATTGAGCCTTTTTAACAAATGTTGATTTACAGTATTATTAATTTTATTATTTAACTCGTTCATAGCTTGTCTTATTCTATGTTTTAATTCTTCAAGTGTAGTAACGTGCGTAACATAACCTTTGTTTTTGATGGCACCCCCTCATGAATGTGCTTCGGTGCAGATATTTAATCATATATTTTTTTCATTTTAAAAAAATTCAATGCACATGTTAATTCAAACTTTGATTTAAAAATTAGTTTCACTTTTATGAAAATTTATTCTCGTTTGATTATATTGAATATCAGTTTTTATATAAAACATAGGAATCAACTAACCCGAGACTCGTTCAATCCTAGATCGGGCATCGAATCCAACTATGTATACATAATATCGTACTCGGCGACTCTGAAACCGTAAAATCCTAGTTGTAAAGGACTAATATGAACTCCTTATTGACACGTCAGTTAAACAAAATTTAATCTTCATCCATCAACCTTCCTCTTACTCCCCTAGATAATTTCTTGAAGGACCTTGTAGTGCGGCAAAATATTTGTCATTTTTTTTTAACAAAAAGTCCATTTCACGGTCAGGTCAGCACGTGGTAAGGTTAAGGAGCCTTGTGCTTCCTGTCAGCTTTGAAGTGGGTTCGGTGCGCTGCCCTGCTACCGTATTGGTTTGCCGAAGAATGCTTATATGCTCGGATTACTGAATGACTACGTGCCTGGTGGCTGACACTGTACCACTCAAAGAAACTCGCGTGATATCGATCGAAAGGAATATTTCGTATGAGAGATGATAATATCAATATATGAAAAATGTTGAAAAAGTATATTCTGCAGATATACTTAATATCTATGACTGCTAGTATGAACAAACAATTAGGAAAATTAGCGAGCAGTTGACTAGCATTGTTTTTCTCTGTAAATCGTTTATGGATTATTTTGGAGAAAAAACGGGTAACTCACCATCACTCGCGGTGTTAGGTGTCATCTAACATTTTCAGATTTTTCCCTTTTAAATTGGGAGGAGGGGGTGTTAGATAATGTGGCTCCAGCAATGCCTCAATAAGGGACGTAGAATTTATTATCTGTTTATAAAATTCATGCGAAAAGGAGCAATGACGCCTTCTATCTTTGAGGAAAAACTTAAAACATTTTCTAATTTTCAGTATAAATCAGAAGAATATTCCATCAGAATATAGCCTATATAACACGAATGCCGACCAGTCAAGTTCAGAATGTGATGAATTTCAAAATTACCGAACTATTTATGACAAGGAATCTCTTAAACCGAAGTTCCACATGACAAAATTGTAACATTTGAAATATTATTATTTTTACCTTCCGTCACCTGTAGGTAAGGAAGGTATTGTCTTTGGTCAAAAAAATCGGTGGCGAAATTTCATTGAATAAGCACGTTTTTACAATACGATTTTACTATTTTTACGATGATGTCTGTATGTTTGTGTGTGTGTGTATGTGCGTGTGTGTGTGTGCGTGTGTGTATGTGTGTATGTATGTGACCGCGGTTTCGTGCACGATATCTCCAATACTAGAATTAAATTTTATTATAACTTGAAGAATATATTATTCTCTATACGATTTGATTGCATTTTATATTTCATATTCAACAGATATAGAGTTAAAGACTTACAAAGATAATAAATTTCATAAATCAGCCAGCTTTGCTAACTTAACCATGGAAACTGCTAATATATTCAGGTAATTGAAACTGACAGATGTCAGTATCAATAAAAAGTAAATGAATGAAAGAATACGGGAAATAACTCTAGTGTTGGGCGTTTCTAGAAAGATATAAGAGAGACGATTACATTGGTTTGAACATGTCATGAGGAGAGATGAGTATATTGGAAGAATGAATAGCTTATAACAGAAGGTGGAAGAAACATAGGAAGACCAAATAATATAAGATGAAAGGAGAGAAAAGGAACTGAATGAGGACGACACACAAAACAAGAGCAATTCGCATAGTTTGTTTATGAAATAATTTAACTGGAAATATAGGATCTTTTGCAAGAAAATTTATGTGTAGGGCGCGTGCAGCTACTAATTATGTCCATAACTGACAAATGTCATAATTTTTCATTCAAAATTTCATGATTTTCTTACTTCATGTGGTTTATTTATTATCAAGGGTGTGGAATTCAGTTGCCGAGAAAAGAAATCATAAAATACCAAAAAAGAAATTTTGAATGAAAATTTTTGACGTGAGGATGACCCGCAAAACAGAAATGAATGGAAGAAGAAAATAAAAAATAGCGACCCCTAACGAATGGGAAAAGCTAAAGAAGAAGAAGAAGAAGAAGACAGCATCAAGTGCCATTTGCATGAAATAATATTACTGGAATTCAGAATCTTTTGCAAGAAAATTTATGGAATTTGTACATAATATACAGGATTGACGGAAGGTATTGTGCTGGCCACATCAGATTTTTTTGTATATATTTTCTGTTAGTTTCAGTATATACAATATTTTTGATATATCAATTTTTTTCCTTTCTTTACTCTATTATTGTATTCTTTTGTGATTAAGGCCCGGTTTCATAAAACAATTTAATCTATGATTAAATTTTACTTCCAAAGTAAATTTAAAAATTTGAACAAATGCACTGCGATTTTTTGACAGCAATAAATTTAATGTTATAAGAACGTGGAAACTGATTCGAATTTGTTCACACAATTAAATTTACTTTGGAAGTAAATTTAACTGGACCTTTATGAAACCGGCCCTAAGTAAAGTATTTTTTAAATATTGGTTTCATTTTTTAATCCACATTTACATATTGTTAAAAAACACATATGATAGATAAAATCTAGCGGAACAAATGCCATTCCAACACACAGCGCGAGTGACGGTGGGCGGTGGGTTAAAAAAAGATGCATACAATTAATTTTTCTATATATGTTATTTGAAGTATTTTTTCTCGAAAATAATTCATAAACCGAAGAAAAAAAATCATGCTAGTCAACTTTAATACCCTTAATCAGTTGTTCATGTTTTTTTAATATTAAATATTGTAGAAAGTAATGTCAATACTTAGAATAGCGTAATAAATCTATGTAGGTCATAGGTCATGAACTAGTTTCTTGAAGATAATTTCAATAAATTAGTTTGTGTAAGTTGGCTAAAGTGTAGTTCATAACTTTAATATTAAGTATATTATGGGACAAAACTTAATTATGTTTTGATCAGTTGCAAAAGTTTGTCAAGATTACAATATCGGCTACAGTATTAGATGGTTAACAACAATATTCACCATCTATACGTTAAATCGTTATCCAATAGAAATGGTTATACAATCAAATTTTTAACATCTAGCTAAAAATTAACCACTGAGTTAAAAAATAGGGCCAATAATTTAAATCAAGAACAATATCACATAAGTTAAATTCCTAAATTATATTTCTTCAATTGATAACAAATGTAGGCTTTTCGATCGTCATTTGGTTACAAAAAGCGAATGATTACAGACAAAAGTTCTTTGCAGACTATTGTACTCGTAATAGTAATAGTGTACAAAGTTTATTATTTTTCTACTTACCTACAGTAAAAAAAATTAAAATTGTCCGATCAAGGTCGTCTTCGAATTGTATAAATTCAGATTTTTGCTCTGCCTATTATGACAAATTCAGTACTTGCGTTTGCTTAGTTTTTATGAGGTAGAAAATAACGTTATTCATACGGCTATGAATCAAGGTAATGTATCTGAATTAATAAATAAACTTACGTTACAGCGAATATCAACAACGAGCATCGTTTTAAAGCGGAATGTCCTAACTTAGTCGAAACAATATGAATTTCTGAAAGACAAGCGTGTTATATCTATCCTTATCGCACACTCTTATAGCCTTTGTAAAAGAAAGAGATAAATGTATGCCTATTTGTTAATTCGTTCGTGATACAGATGCCCTTGATCGGTCAACTTTTAATTTTTTTACTGTATATACAAAATTTAAAAATTGATTAATATTTTTAATCTCAGAAAAAATGTAATGTAATCGCTATCAAAAGTAAGACTATGCACGTAGTCCAATGTGTCAAGGTACTTTTTTAACTATCAGCGTAGAAAAAATAGTTTTTCTACTCTCACTTGAAAAACTTATCATTTCTTCACAATCTGTTTAACTGACAGTGGCAGCTCGTGAAAGGAGGCAAGAGAGGATATGTGTCGAGATCAAAATCATGAAGAAGAAATTAGATCTTTGTCAAGAAGAATTAGTTAAAAATTATTTGGCCTAGATTCTATCATAAAATTATCAAAGGTTCTGTATTCAAGTCCCACGTAAGGCATTGAAGGCAATGTCTTTGAGAAATTGTCCAAAAATTTAAAAGAAAAATCTGCAAATAAATCTGCAACCTAATACAACATACCCATGTATACAAATTGAACAAATATCCTCTTATTTTTGCAATTAAACCCGAAAAGTTTTCCTCTCACTTTTCCATTTCCTTTCCCATTCCATCCCATTCATTTGCGGTTAGGTCATTCCGCCCTTTAAATTGAATAACCGTATTCAGAACATTCTGTATCATGTGCACTTCTATCCCTT